>CM053031.1:262563046-262582364 GCA_028564925.1 Lithobates sylvaticus
GCCCGAGGGCCCGGGGCCACTAGGGGCCCCATCAGGGTTGCCAGCCTCAGTAAAACCAGGGACAGTATGTAAAAATCAGTGTTTTTTTTACATCTGTCTCTGAAATGTCCCTTACCGACATCCTTTTGGTCTAAAAATCCAGAGATTATAGCTGCCCCACCTCTCCAGTACCTTCTCAGCCAATAGAAACATGTCTGTGTATACTGTGTGATTGTATACTGTGTGGCCCCATAATCTCTGATTGGCTGGGGGCCCCATAATCTCCTATTGCCCAGGGGCCCCATGAGTTGTAAGTCCGCCCCTGCCTTGCACACAGAGACCTGTATTTATGAAAAAAAAATATCAAAAGAAGTAAAGTTTTAGATTTACATGGTTGAAATAATAAATTGTATTGATTTATATATAATCTGTATATTTTTCCATCTAGAAATGTGTATGGTGCAGATGGAAACCTAAATGACAGCTGCAAGAAAATCAGTTGTAAGATAAGCCTCTTGGAAAGAATATTGTTCTTGCTGAAAGTCTATTGACAAATCTCTGTCCAACAGTGTTCATTTTTACTTAAAATTTTGATTTAGTTTTAGTCATAGTCATTGACCAAAATGCCGATTTAGTTGTATTTTAGTCATCTGAATTGTTTTTGTTTTAGTCGTATTTTAGTCAACTAAAGTCTCCAGTACATTTTAGTTGACTAAAATCTTATGGGTTTAATTAAATTGTAATGCATAATGTAAGCATTTCTCAGTTTTTTCTAAACTCAATATATATACTCCTGGAGTAAAAATCAAATAACTTATTGTTTATGGTATTAAGGTTTGAACATGCAGTACGGACAGATTTAGCCATTGTGATATATAAACAGTGTTAATTTTGACATCAAGTTTCGATTTAGCTTTAGTCATAGCCTTTTGACTAAAATGCCATTTTAGTTTAATGCCCCGTACACACGGTCGGAATTTCCGACGGAAAAAATGTCCTATCGGACCATGTTGTCGAAAAATCCGACCGTGTGGGCGCCATCGGACTTTTTCCGTCGGAATTTCCTTAGGAAAAAATTTGAGATCCTGCTCTCAAATTTTCCGACAACAAAGTCCGATTGGACTTTTTCCGATCGTGTGTAGAGAATTCCGACCGACAAAGTGCCACTCATGCTCAGATCAAATTACAAGACCAAAGCTATTGGCTACTAGCCTCTACGTAGTCCCGTCGTATGCAACGAACATCACCACGTTCAGAATGATCGGATTTTCCGACAACTTTGTCCGACCGTGTGTATGCAACACCACTGTCGGACAAAATCCGTCTGAAAAAATCCGACGGATTTTGTGGTCGGAATTTCCGACCGTGTGTATGGGGCATTAGTCATATTTTAATTGACTAAAATAGTGTTACCGTATATACTGGAGTATAAGCCAAGTTTTTCCAGCACATTTTTTTGTGCTGAAAGCCCCCCCCCCCCCCCCCTCGGCTTATACTTGAGTCAAGCACTTTTCTGCAGCAGAGAATTACATTTTCTGACCCGATTTTGGGACCCCGTATCTCGGGGCCACTTGGTGCTAGGAACCAAAGTCAGTCAAATTTTGGCTGCAGCTAGGGGGCATCTAGGAACCCTTAACTACCACATTTGAAGTTCGGGGGACCTGAGGCTGCAAATGGGCACAGTGAGGCTGCAAATGGGCATTGTTGACCCTCTTTTCCACTTACAGTAGCTGCACATTTCTCACCCTAGGCTTATACTCGAGTCAATACATTTTGCCATTTTTTTGTGGTAAAATTAGGTGCCCCTGCTTATATTCGGGTCGGCTTATACTTGAGTATATATGGTAATTTTATTGACAAAATTATTTTCGTTGACGATATTATCATTTCTGTCCAAGAGACTTGAGGACCAGTGAAGGACAAATCACTAGGCTGTCCTACTAGGCATCAAGTAGGACATGTACTGTGTATGCAATGGGTAAAAGTGGTTGGCCTCATGTAATACATAATCACAAACAATAAACAGAAAAAAAATGGGTTCTATGTCTACAGCCAAACAGCTCTATAGAGATATTTACTTTATAGATATCTAAAAAAAAATGTTAAGAAAGCTATAGAGTCATTTCAATGTTGTTCTCGATAAATGGAGGACTACATGGTGGACTTACTAGTGGCTGGAGTTTTGGCGCTTTTCTCTTCAAGTTTTGGAGCAGCTGTGGTATGTGTTGGGATCCTAGTAGATGGAAGAGGTGCTATTGTTTCCCCTGGTGGTCTGGGGTCTCTGACCACAGAACTACGATGAGCTGATATCTGTATAGTATTCTCTATGACAGGATCAAGCGGTTGTTGGAACTCAGGGAGGCTGGTTCCCTGGTATGGCTGTGGACCCATTGTAATGGATGGCACCTTTGTAGTTTGAAGATCAGGCTTCTTCTCTTCTGGTAGACCTAGTTTCTTGGTTACCTCACTGTGTTGAGCTGCCATGGGTTCCATTTTGCTTTTGCTGGGTATAAGCATAAGTTGCTCCTCGTGAAACTTCTTCCTTTGGGTATGCTTGGTCTTTAGCTTTAGCAGTCGTTGTTGAATAGTTATTGGCCCTGGATCATTTTGTGGGGGCTCCGGCAGTTTTTCTTCAGGGGTACGATTAATCTCTGACACCATTAAGGAGCTTGCTGGTAGAATTTCATTTTGTTGCATGTGTTGCATGTTCTGCAGCTGTTTTTCTAGTTCTGCAATTTTTCTGTCCTGACTCTCGACAGACTCTCGAAAGACCTCCATCCCCTTCTGCAGCTCACCCTTGTCTTTCACTAACTGGTAAATAATCCTTTTCTGGTTGCTAAGCGTTGTTGTGAAGTTAGCCATCGCTACATCCTGGGCTTTGTTTTCCTTGGTTATTTGCTTATTCCTCTCAGCCATGGCTCCCTCAAGTGCAGAGATCTTCAGATCCAACTTTTTTGTTTTCTTCTGGACCTTTTTTAGCCAAAACTTTACCCCATTCAGCTCCTGCTGAGTCATGTCACTTGAAGCATTGAAGGTTTCTGCCAGTGACCGCTGCTGGTCAGAAATGTGATGGAAACGAGCGTCGATGTTGTAGGAGAGGTTGTAGTTTTCGGCAATGCCCTGTAAACGGGTCAACGTCATATCTTGGAAACGCCGAAACTGGAACAGAGAAGGAATTATTGTTTATGCTACAAACGCTATAACAAATATATTAAATTTGTGAGGAATTCAACAGTAGACATGTGCAATTAGTTTAGTTCCTAATTCGTTAATTCCGAATTTTTCAATTTCGAAAATTTCCGAATTTCAAAATTAGCGAAATTACGCATTTCCGAAATTGCCGAAATTGCAGAATTTCCGAAATTACGAATTTCCGAATTTCGAAAATCCGAAAATTCGAAAATTCGAAATTCGGAAATTCGAAAATTCGAAAATTCGGAAACTCGGAAATACGAAAATACGAAAAATTCGGATTTTCAGATTTCCGAATTTCCGAATTTCCAAATTTTCGAATTTCCAAACTTCCGAATTTCTGAATTTCGTATTTCCGGATTTCAGAATTTCCGAATTTTAAATTTTCGGATTTTCAAATTTTCAAATTTCCGAATTTTCGGATTTCGGATTTTCGGATTTTCAAATTTTCGGAATTCGAAAATTAAAAAATTCGAAAAATCTAAAATCTGAAAAAAAGTAAAGAAAATCTGTCTGGTAGTGAACGTAACGAGCACAAATTTATCCGAAGTTACGAATTATCTGAAATAACGAATGCCGCATCTAACCAAATGGAACGGAACGATCTAATAATAATAAATAACAATAATAATAATAAAACCTTTTTCCATTTGGTTAGATGAGGCATTCGTTATTTCGGAGAATTCGCAACATCGGATAAATTCGTACTCGTTAATTTAATAGTTAGTTATTAATTAAACTGATTTTCTTTCTTTTTTCAGATTTTCAAATTTTGGGATTTTCTAATTTTGGGATTTTCAAATCTTTGAATTCCCAAATCCTGAAAATCCGAAAGTCCGAAAATTCGGAATTTCCGAAAATCCAAAATTCGGAATTTCGAAAATCCAAAATTCGGAATTTCGAAAATCCAAAATTCTGAAATTCGATAATTCTGAAATTCGAAAATTCGGAAATTCGAAAATTCCAAATTCGGAAATTTCGAAAATTCGGAATTTTGTAAATCCGAAAATTTGTAAATCCGAAAATTCGGAAATTCAAAATTCGGAAATTCAAAAATTCGGAAATCGAAAATTCGAAAATCCGAAAATTCGAAATCCGAAAATCCGAAAATATGAAATTCGGAAATTCGAAATTCGAAATTCGGAAAATCCGAAAATTCGAAATTCGGAAATTCGAAAATTCGAAATTCGAAAATTCGGAGATTCGGAAATCCGAAAATCCGAAATCGGAAATTCGGAAATTCGGAAATCCGAAATTCGGAAATTCGGAAATCCGAAAAATAGAAATGCGAAAATTCCCAAAATTTCCAAATTCCGAATTTGCGATTTTCCGAATTTCCGAAATAAGCAAAAAAACTAATGAAACGAAAATGAAAATGAACACATTTTTTGTCAGTGCACATGTCTATTCAACAGCCCTGATGTACAAGAATGGTGCATAGAGATAACAATACCAAAATTGTTTACATTTCAATTAAACCGAGGATAACTGTGATAATGTTAAAAGTAAAGATGCCAATAACCATGAGATAAAAGGCTAAACACAAATGCTCCACCAAGCTGAACAATCCTATTTAGGGACTTATTGGCAAACACAGATACCCAAGGCAGTCAGAGTGTGTCTGCATGTCCAACCCCCTTTAGTCTCTTTGGCCACATGGACAAGGTGGGTACACACTATAAGAAAATTGGACCAAAAATTCAGTACGATTGTTCGATTTATTGGTTGGACTTGATGGACTTGTGTCTTTTTTTAACCTCACCTACTATGTAACTATGTAACTATGTATAGTGTGTACACAACTTTTGACATCCAATTCAGACTTTCCAAAGAAAATTTTTCGAAGGGACAAACTCCAAAATTTTTCTCGTTCCTTAACAGAACTAACGATTTTCGTTTATGTACTATTTTCGTACAAGAAAAATCTGATACAAAAGTCATGATCAGAAACAATAAACAAAAAAAAAAAAGCCTTTGTCGTACGAGAATTTTTGTACAATTAGTACCATCCTTGGTTTCGACTTTTGACGATTGCTCACCCCGGCTTTCTTATAGTATGTAACCAGCTTAAAGTGGAGCTCCACCAAAAAGTGGAAGCTCCGCTTGTTTTCTTCGCCCCCCCCCCTCCGCTGCCACTTCCGGGTGACTTTGCCCAAGTTTGGACCCCTCCTACTTCCCTCACCGCCGGGCCATTCATAAAGTGTAGCACGCTTCGCACATGTGCAGTAGGGAGCCCTTACAAGAAATGGCAGCGTCAGCACCAGAGAGCTGATTGAAAAAAACTGTCTGGGGTGCCGACATCACGGGATCCCTGGACAGGTAAGTGTCCTAACATTAAAAGTCAGCAGCTCCTTTCCCTATTGCCCTATGCCCCCCCCCCCCCTCACATTCTGCTTTTTCATCCTCTTTTCTACTTTTGTTTTTCCTCTCTTCTCCTGCCTCTCCCTCACCCTTTCCCTCTCTTCTCCTCTCCCTTGCTCTCCTCTACAGAGTGTAGAGAATGTGGTACTGAGGGGCAGGGCATGATGTGTCTGTATTACCATTCTGCACCCAGGCAACTTGGCAGCGGCCTATTCTTGCACAGAAATGAAAGCCAGAAATAGGTCAAGAATTAACATAGGGATGACATTTTCAGAGTAAATCCTAGTCCAGCTGAATTTTTAGGTGGCTACAGTACAGCTCCAAGTTTGTCAGCCCTTTAAATAACCATTTTATTGGCAATTAACACTGCCAGCACCTGTTTCTCCTTTTGATCACCAAGACCTCCAGCAGAGTGATGAACAGTAAGATATCTGGCCTATAGGGTGGGAGGGCAATGCCATGGACAATGTCCAGTAATACCTTTCAGTGATGGAGCCTTTCCACAGCCAAAGACGGTGGATTTCACAAAACAGTGGAGCTACAAAACAAAAAAATCACCAGACCTCCTGACATTTTATAGTAGGCTAGAAATTTTTTGCTTTTTTTTTTTATGGCTGTCGGGTGCCATTGGGGGAAATGTCCTCCTGTGTGGTCAACAAGACAGAAGATGAGGGCAACCTCTTCAGCAGAGAAGGAGAAACATCTGAAAGCACTTTTTAAGCTGTAAGAACCTTTATCGGTTTCTTGCTGAAGTATGTGTCCTTGTTCGGAATATTTCACCAAAACAGGAAGTCATCCATGGGGAGAGAGACAACTGTGAAGATGGAAAATGATCTAACCCTTCTAAACTTAATCCAAAGCTGAAGAAATTATGAACATACAGGTGGATGGGTCACAGGGACAGTGTTCCAGGTTTATATTATAGGATTCACAAAGGATGTTCCCCCATCTGCCACCCTGAGAATGTCTGTTGTGGTCCCAGGTTCCATGGGCTTGTTTTAACCCTGTAATTGACATGAGGCAGAGTTGGCAACCTACGGGCCGCCGCCGCTAACTGTCCGGCCTGTTAGTGCACATGATGAATTCACCCGACCCACGGACATTTTAACCCCTTCACACCGACCATACGTACATATCAGGCTTCGGCTTTAGGAGCAGCTGCAGGCATCACCCAGTAACATTTTTTATAGCTGGCGGTTGGCTTTCTTGGGATAACAATTGATGCAGCTAAGAAGTGGCTCAGCTGTTATCCCAAGCAGCGGGAAGGGACGTCCCCCAGGGGGGCTGGGTAATGTAAAGGGGTCCAGAGGTACAGGGGCTGTGTAATGTAAAGGGGGCCAGAGGTGCAGGGGGCTGGGTAATGTAAAGGGGGCCAGAGGTGCAGTGGGCTGGGTAATGTAAAAGGGGGGCTGTGTAATGTTATCTTCATTTACGAGCAGGTGAATGCGGCCCTCAATGCATTCACATACATTAAGTGGAAAAAGGTTGCTGACCCCTGCCATGAGGGTTAAACCATGCATTTGACAGTTTGTGAAACAAAACAAAAACACATGCATTATTGTACTAGAATGGAACTATAGTATAATAGGTCAAATGCCGCCTACACACGATTGGAAATTCGTCCAGCAAAAGACCGGAAAAAGTGACCGTGTGTAGGCTCCATCGGACTTTTGCTGGCCAAATTTCCGCCAGCAAAAAATTGAGAGCAGCTTCTCAATTTTTCGGTCGGAAAAAGTTCCGATCAGAAATTCCATTAGTCTGTAGCAATTCCGACGCGCAAAATTCCTACGCATGCTCGGAAGCAATTCGGCGCATGCTCGGAAGCATTGAACTTAATTTTCTTAGCTCGTCATAGTGCTGTACGTCACCGCGTTCTTGACGGTCGAAAGTTTAGCAAACTTTTGTGTGACTGTGTGTATGCAAGCCAAGCTTGAGCGGAATTCCGTCGAAAAAAAAAAAACATCCAAGATTTTTTCGACGGAAAATCCGCTCGTGGGTACGCGGCAAAAGAGAGCACCAAATGAAAAAATCTTTAAGAGTCTAAAGTCTTTATTGTTCAAAAAGACATCCAACACGTTTTAGGGGTCCATTTCTACTGTGAACACCAGCACTGACTGTTGTTTATAACATCCTCTGTCTGCAGGAGTACTTTTGAGTCCATTTAACATTCTACCATTTCATCCAGTCCTTATGAAGAGGGATAGTATGGTCCCGGAATGTGGGGCGATGTCTACTCTCCGGTTTGTTGCAACCAGTTGAACAATAACACTTTTGACTCTAAGGATATTTGATTTGCTGCTCTCTTTGACCTATTACCCTTGGATTTCTCAACTCGGGTGAATGTCCTCTCCTGGGGGGGGGTATAGAATCTCCTTCTAGAACCACTTTAAACTATATCTAAAGCCAGAGTCTTATTTTCATTTCTCAATAAAAGTATGAAAGAGTATCCTGGGGAACTCTCTTTGAATGTTTATTGCAGAGAAATCTCTCTGAAGTTAGAGGAAATCCCCTCTTAGCCCCCGTACACGCGGTCAGAAATTCCGACCACAAAATCCGTCTGATTTTTTGCAACGGATTTTGTCCGA
Source organism: Lithobates sylvaticus (assembly GCA_028564925.1). NCBI lineage: Eukaryota > Metazoa > Chordata > Amphibia > Anura > Ranidae > Lithobates > Lithobates sylvaticus. The sequence goes on from CM053031.1 coordinate 262,571,164, forward strand.
CAATGGTGTTACATACACACGGTCGGACAAAGTTCTCGGAAAATCCGATCATTCTGAACGTGGTGACGTTCGTTGCGTACGACGGAACTACGTAGAGGCTAGTAGCCAATAGCTTTGGTCTCATAATTTGATCTGAGCATGCATGGCACTTTGTCCGTCGGAATTCTCTACACACGATTGTAAAAAGTCAGATCGGATTTTGTTGTCAGAAAAATTTGAGAGCAGGATCTCAAATTTTTTCCATCGGAAATTCCGACGGAAAAAGTCCGATGGAGCCCACACACGGGCGGATTTTCCAACAACATAGTCCGATTGGACATTTTCCGTCGGAATTTCCGACCGTGTGTACGGAGCATTAGGCAGGCCATACATGGGTAGAATTATGAAAGAATTTTTTTTTTTTCCGAAAATCTTATCTAAGAATTTTCGTTCATATTCCGCACCATTAGCGGGCTGCAGCAACAGCCGATTTTCGTGCGGCAATCAAATTTGAGTAATCGGACATGTTGGAAATTTTTTGAAAAACAAATGATTTTCTAATCAATGATGGGAGAATCGTGCGAGAAATGTAATCGAAAAAGAAATGCGCATGTGCAAGAAAAGAAAAACCCCCGAAAAGAAAAGAAGATTCCCAGACACAATTCTTTTCTGTAGCAACATGAGGTGAAATTGAAGGCTTGGTTGGCTGAATTTCGAAATCAATGGTGGCGCCATCGGGTAACAAAAACGCACAAAATTTCTAATTTTCAAAAGAAAATTCTTTCAAAATTTGACCATGTATGGCCAGTCTTAGATAAGCTTCCCCACTGGATTATTTCCCCTCACCTCTTGTTCTGATGTCAACTAGACATCGTTTTTTTTCGTTATTTTCGTTCATTCGTTTTCGTTCGAATGAACGAACGATTTGCTAAAAATTTTAACGAATCGTTCGAATCGAACGAATCCGATTAACGAATCGTTCAAATCGAACGAATCTGAAAAACAACGAAAATCCGAAAAAAACAAATTAGAAACAACGAATCTACGAAAGAAGAAAATCCGAAAAACGAAAACAGGAACAACGAAAATCAAAATGAACGAAAAAATTCGTACATTCGTAACTTTTTTTTTTTATTGTTAAATTGGTAATTTTCCGTGTCCCTTACAATGGTGCTGCTTAATGTGCTTCAAATAGATTGAACGAAAAAATTCATACATTCGTAACTTTTTTTTTTTTTTTGTTTCGTAATTTTCCGTGTCTCTTACAATGGTGCTGCTTAACGTGCTTCGAATGGATTGAACGAAAAAATTCGTACATTCGTAACTTTTTTTTTTTTTTTTTTTCGATTCGTAATTTTCGGTGTCTCTTACAGTGGCGCTGCTTAACGTGCTTCGAATGGATTGAATGAAAAAATTCATACATTTGTAACTTTTTTTTTTTTTTCGTTTCGTAATTTTGCGTGTCTCTTACAATGGCGCTGCTTAACGTGCTTCGAATGGATTGAACGAAAAAATTCGTACATTCGTATTTTTTTTTTTTTTTTTTTTTTTTTCGATTCGTAATTTTCCGTGTCTCTTACAATGGCGCTGCTTAACGTGCTTTCGAATGGATTGAACGAAAAAATTCGTACATTCGTAACTTTTTTTTTGCGATTCGTAATTTTCCCTGTCTCTTAAAATGTAATAATAGCATACACATTACATAAAATTATGAATTATGCTCCGATTACGAATCTACGAATGTTACGAATGTACGAATAAATACGAATGCGTCCCAATTTCGAATAAACAAATAAACGAAAATTAAACTAACGGAAAAACGAATCAACGAAAAAATAACTCTAACGAAAATACGAATCGTTACGAATAGGAACACCGATGACTTACGAATTTACGAATCGTTACGAATCAACGGAAAAAAAAAAAAAAAACGAAAATAAACAAATTTTTTTGTTGTGCACATGTCTAATGTCAACTGCAAATTTTGGAATTTTCCATTCCTTTTTGGGTCAGTGAGAAGGATCACCAGTAGAAGAAGAGAAGGTGAAACTCTCAAGCGGGGTCAAAGACAGAAAGTACAGGAGTTCAATCCTCTCACTACTCCAACCAAAGTCACACTTCAAAAGTCTGAACAGAAGCATGACAGGTGCCATTGCAAAATCAATCAAAGGAAAAGCGATCACCTGACATGTGAAAGTTGCAGATCTGTCAACTGCCTGACCTTGGGGGTCTTGTCAGCCAGCATTGGAGTGTGCATTGTGTGAGGTCAGACATTTCACAAATAGCAGCTGTCAGACTCCAGGTCACCTCTGATCCCCAAAAATCAGGAGAGGTACTGTAATGCCGCGTACACTCGAGCGGATTTTCCGCCAGAAAAATCTTGGATTGTTTTTCCGACGGAATTCCGCTCAAGCTTGGCTTGCATACACACGGTCATACAAAAGTTTGCTGAACTTTTAACCGTCAAGAACGCGGTGAGGTACAACACTACGATGAGCCGAGAAAATTAAGTTCAATGCTTCTGAGCCTGCATCGAATTGTTTCCGAGGCGAGCATGCGTAGGAATTTTGCGCGTCGGAATTGCTACAGACGATCGGATTTCCGATCGGAACTTTTTCCGACCGAAAAATTGAGAACATGCTCTCAATCTTTTGCTGGCTGAAATTCGGCCAGCAAAAGTCCGATGGAGCATACACACGGTCGCATTTTCTGGCCAAAAGCTCTCATCTGTCTTTTGCTGGCCAAATTTCCGATCGTGTGTATGCGGCATAAGAGTAAGCCCCCATACACACGGTCGGAAGTTCCGACCACAAAATCCGTCTGATTTTTTCAGACGAATTTTGTCCGACACTGGTGTTGCATACACACGGTCGGACAAAGTTGTCGGAAAATCCGTTCATTCTGAATGTGGTCACGTTCGTTGCGTACGACAGAACTACGTAGAGGCTAGTAGCCAATAGCTTTGGTCTCGTAATTTGATCTGAGCATGCGTTGCACTTTGTCCGTCGGAATTCTCTACACACGATCGGAAAAAGTCTGATCGGATTTTGTTGCTGGAAAATTTGAGAGCAGGATCTCAAATTTTTTCCGTGCCCACACACGGTCGGATTTTCCGACAACATGGTCCGATAGGACATTTTCCGTCGGAAATTCCGACCGTGTTTACGGGGCATTAGAGTCTGCAAAAGACTTGAGACTGGGGCGGAGGTTCACCTTCTAGCAGGACAACGACCCTAAATATACAGCCAGAGCTACAATGGAATGGTTTAGATCAAATCATATTCATGTGTTAGAATGGCCCAGACTTAAATCCAATTGAGACTCTGTGGCAAAACTTTCCGACGGAAAAAGTCAGATGGAGCCCACACACGGGGGATTTTCCGGCAACATGGTGCGATCGGACATTTTCCGGCGGAATTTCCGATCGTGTGTACGCGGCATAAGAGTAAGTAAAAATGGGGCACATATATATCTTTTATAGGTGAGTCTGTAAAATAACATAAAACAAAGACTGAATATTAAGACTCCAGCATGAGTGCAGTTGTTCTACTTAGAGCGACTCATGCCGCTTCCTATCAGATTTCCTGAAAAAAGATTAGAATAGAATTTACAGTGCCTTGAAAAAGTATTCACACCCCTTGAAATTTTCCACATTTTGTCATGTAACAACCAAAAACTTAAATGTATTTTATTGTGATTTTATGTAATAGACCAACACAAAGTGACACCTAATTGTGAAGTGGAAGGAAAATTATAAATAGTTTTCCAATTTTTTTACAAATAAATATGTGAAAAGTGTGTCTTTTAGGCTTCGGCTGCATCCAAACGAAATTTGCATCCCTTTTTTTCCCACAAATAGAGCTTTTTGTTGGTGGTATCTTTTCACCTTTGCGGTTTTTATTTTTTTGCACTAAAAAAAGAGCGACAATTTTGAAAAAAAAATACAATATTTTTTACTTTTTGTTATAATAAATATCTCCCAAAATTTAAAAAAAAAAAAACACATTTCTTCATCAGTTTAGGCTAATATGTATTCTTCTACATTTCTTTGGTAAAAAAAAATCGCAATAAGTGTATATTGATTGGTTTGCGCAAAAGTTATAGCGTCTACAAAATAGGAGATAGTTTTATGGCATTTTTATTATTAATATTTTTTTTTAATTAGTAGCGATCTGTGATTTTTATCAGGACTGCGACATTATGGCGGACACATCGGACACTTTTGACACTATTTTGGGACCATTGTCATTTATACAGCGATCAGTGCTTTAAAAATGCACTGATTACTGTGTAAATGACACTGGCAGGGAAGGGGTTAAACACTAGGGGGCGATCAAGGGGTTAAGTGTGTCCTAGGGAGTGATTCTAACTGTGGGGGGGTGGTGGGCTACAACACACATAACAGCGATCACTGCTCCCGAGTGATCTCTGTCATGTCACAAGGCAGAACGGGGAAATGCCTTGTTACATCTACATAGGCATCTCCCCGTTCTGCGGCTCCATGACACGATCGGCGGGACACGGCAGACATCGAGTCCGCGGGTCCCGCAGGCACGGTCAGGCTGTATGCGGCGCATGCCCGCTAGCCCCGCCAATTAAAAGGAAGTATAGGTACACCCATTTGCCCATTGCTGGCATTGTGCCGATGTATATCAGTGTGCATCGGTTGGCAAGTGGTTAAAGTGGTTGTACACCCTCCCATATACCCAGTGAAGTGACTGGCCTCAGGTGATACACAGATATTAAACACATTTTCCTACATAAGTTGTACCTGTTTATCTGCAGTCTTCTCACCTCTATAGCCATTCAAAGTCTTGAAATGATAAAGCTTGTCTGATCAATCAAAAAAAAAAGGGGAGTGGAAAGCTGAAGTTACACTCTGCAGAACTTAGTGAGGAGGGCTCTGAGAGCTGATAGGAGGAAAGGAACACTCCCCCCTTCACACAGCACACAGGAACAGAGCTGAGGCTGTCAATCACAGACTGTGTCCTGGAGATCCCTCCTCTGTCACCTTTTTTTTTCTTGGTGTCAGGAACTTGTCAGACGTGATTCATGCTGATAGCAGCAGACAGAATTGACACTTATGCCGCGTACACACGGTCGGAATTCTTGTCGGAAAAAGCTCTGATGGTTTTCCCGTCAGAATTCCGACGGAATTTCTCTCAGACTGTCTTGCCTACACACGGTCACACCAAATTCCGACGGTCAATAACACCACGGCATAAAACACGTTCGACAGCACTATAAAAGGGAAGTTTAATGCTTCCGAGCATGCGTCGAATTGTTTCCGAGCATGCGTCGGAATTTTGCATGTCGGAATTGCATACACACGATCGGAAAATCCGAAAGGTTTTCCGTCTGAAAAATTAAGAACAGGTTCTCAATCCAAAGTCCGTCTGAAATTCCGATAGAAAAAGACCGATGGGCATACACACGGTCGGAAAATCTGATGAAGAGCTCCCAATCGGACTGTTTCCATTGGAAATTCCGACCGTGTGTACGCGGCATTAGTGCTCTGGATTTAGACAAGTACACATTATAGAGGGTTATACATTGTTCCTATTTCATGTCTGAGGTTTACAACCACTTTAAGTTTTCACAAAAATTGTTTCCTACCAGACGAGACCATATTTATTTTCCACAACATCAGAAGAACAACATGACCGATCCTCACCTGTTCCTCCAGCCTTCTGAACCTCTCGAAAAACGGCTTCCTCTGCTCCAGTACCCGCTGTTGTTCCATGAAGACGCTCTGCAGGCAGAAACCAACCAAGAACAGGAACCTGAAGATGTGACCTCCAGCCATCATCATTGTCCACCGTCCTATTGATATCACTTACGAAATATGGATCTTCTTATATGGACTATGACTCTTTCAACTTTCTTGTCCCTCGGTTTACATTCCTCTTTTCCTTTCCAGTAGACTTCCTCTTTGTGATAAATGGCCTTCCTTTATTATTTTCCAAAAAGTTGTATTCCCTTATTTATTCCTTTTTTTTTATTGTTCCTTTATATGTCCCCACGTGCAGATTCCGAGCTTCTCCTCCAGTCTGAACCTTTCCTCCTCTGATTCTTCTCTCTCTGTTCCCCCCCCCACACTCAGCTCTGGCTCCATCCACAAATAGATGGGTTTTGCAGGCGCACGGACTATTCCCAATGAGCCAATTTTAGACGCTAGAAGGAGCGTCTTGTATGCCCGGGCTCCAGAAAAAATAGTGATATTTATGGGACAGCCTATGAAAGTGACTCGGTCAGTCTTATTTTAAGTCTTTTTACAGATACCAGGAGCTCCTCTTTCAACCACATGGTTTTTACAGCATCCTGGACAGCATGGAGCGTACAATGGAAGATATCAACACAAAATAAATGACAAGCTTTCCGTAAAAACTCCGGGAAAGAGCTGTACTAAGCAGCAAGGTTCATGTAACCCTTTCGCTCACAGAGACTTTTTTCATATTGTGCACACATACTAAAATTATTTTTTATTTTTTGCTCAATACATTTTATTGATTTTTCAAATATTTATATACCGTATATACTCAAGTATAGGCCGATCTGAATATAAGCCGAGGCACCTAATTTTACAACAAAAAACTGGGAAAACTTATTGACTCAAGTATAAGTCTAGGGTGAGAAATGCGCAGCTACTGTAAGTGGAAAAGACGGTCAACAATGCCCATTTGCAGCCTCACTGTGCCCATTTGCAGCCATAGATCCCCCAAACTTCAAACTTGGTAGTTAAGGGTTCCTAGATGCCCCCTAGCTGCAGACAAAATTTGGGGTCTCTGGACCCAAAGGCCCCTTTCACACTGGGGCGGGAGCCGCGGTGACGGTAAAGCAGCGCTATATTTCGGCCGCTCGTGGTGCGGTTTTACCCCCCGCGAGCAGCCGAAAAAGGGTTAAAATCCCCCGCAGAGCGCCGCCGTAGTGGCGCTTTGCGGCGGTATTGCCGCGGTTTTACCGCGGTGTCCCATTCAAATCAATGGGAAGGAGCGGTATAGGAGCGGTGAACCCGCTACAAAGATGCTGCTAGCAGGACTTTTTTTGCCGTCCTGCTAGTGCACCGCTCCAGTGTGAAAGCCCGCCGGCTTTCACACTGGAGTGAATGGGGCTGTTTTTTTCAGGCGGTATACAGGCGCTATTTTTAGCGCTGTACCGCCTGAAAACCGCCCCAGTGTGAAAGGGGCCAAAGGGTCCCGAAATGACATTGCTGCAGATGGACACAGTTGACCGACTTTGGTGCCCTGTATCACGGGGCCACTTGGTGCAACCATATATTGTAGTGCTAGTTCCACTGGGTTTGCACACCAAATTTGTGGTTCCTAGCACCAAGTGGCTCCGAGATACGAGGCCCCAAAGTCGAATGTCATTCTCTGCTGCAGAAAAGTGCTTGACTCCAGTATAAGCCGAGGGGGGCATTTTCAGCACAAAAAAAATGTGCTGAAAAACTCGGCTTATACTCGAGTATATACGGTATATATAAAGTTTTGAGTGTCGTGGCAAAGGCTGTGAATACATGTGAAATGTACATGTAATTTTTTTTAGTTTTAATAAACTTGCAAAGATTTCAAATAAACTTCTTTCACGTCGTCATTAAAGGGATATTTTTTGTAGAATTTTGAGGAAAATAATAGAATTTTGAGGAAAATAATTAATTTAATCCATTTTGGAATAAGGCTGTAACATAACAAAATGTGGAAAAAGTGAAGCGCTGTGAATACTTTCCGGATGCACTGTGTGAGTATATATATATCTATATATACAGAGCTCCCAACTCTCCCTGGTTTGGAGCAATGTCCCTCTGTCCCTCATTCCTCCTCATTTGTCCCTCATTTTGGTCTGATCTGTATAGTTGTATATAAAATGCACTTTTTATTTATCAAAAAGTGTTTCCCAGCGCTAAATCTTTCATCTGATTTCTAAATTGCTGCATTTGTAAATTCCAAAAGCCAATATAAAGGAATAGTAGTGGTAAAAAAAGCACTTGTGGGTTTAACCAATCTTGTTTTTTTGTACAATTCTCCTTTAAGGGGGCGTGGGAAGGGGTGTGTCCTATGCCTGCATAATTTTGCTGATAGGTGTCCCTCATTCCCATCTAGAAAAGTTGGGAGGTATGTATATACATATACAGTATCTCACAAAAGTGAGTACACCCCTCACATATTTGTAAATATTTTATTATATCTTTTCATGTGACAACACTGAAGAAATGACACTTTGCTACAATGTAAAGTAGTGAGTGTACAGCTTTTATAACAGTGTAAATTTGCTGTCCCCTCAAAATAACTCAACACACAGCCATTAATGTCTAAACCGCTGGCAACAAAAGTGAGTACACCCCTAAGTGAAAATGTCCAAATTGGGCCCAAAGCGTCAATATTTTGTGTGGCCGCCATTATTTTCCGCCATTATTTTCCAGTAGAAATCTCTCCTGCGCTCGGGTGTCTAGTTCCTCAGTACGTGATGTGACCAGCTTAATACAGTAATGCCTGCTGTCTTGCACCATTATTTTCTAGCACTGCCCCAACCCTCTTGGGCATGGAGTTCACCAGAGCTTCACAGGTTTCCACTGGAGTCCTCTTCCACTCCTCCATGACGACATCACGGAGCTGGTGGATGTTAGAGACCTTGCGCTCCTCCACCTTCAGTTTGAGGATGCCCCACAGATGCTCAATAGGGTTTAGGTCTGGAGACATGCTTGGCCAGTCCATCACCTTTACCCTCAGCTTCTTTAGCAAGGCAGTGGTCATCTTGGAGGTGTGTTTGGGGTCGTTATCATGTTGGAATACTGCCCTGCGGCCCAGTCTCTGAAGGGAGGGGATCATGCTCTGCTTTAGTAGGTCACAGTACATGTTGGCATTCATGGTTCCCTCAATGAACTGTAGCTCCCCAGTGCTGGCAGCACTCATGCAGCTCCAGACCATGACACTCCCACCACCATGCTTGACTGTAGGCAAAACACACTTGTCTTTGCCCCCACACACGCTTGACACCATTTGAACCAAATAAGTTTATCTTGGTCTCATCAGACCACAGGACATGGTTCCAGTAATTCATGTCCTTAGTCTGCTTGTATTCAGCAAACTGTTTGCAGGTTTTCTTGCGCATCATCTTTAGAAGAGGTTTCCTTCTGGGATGACAGCCATGCAGACCAATTTGATGCAGTGTGCGGTGTATGGTCTCAGCACTGACAGGCTGACCCCCCCCCCACCCCTTCAATCTCTGCAGCAATGCTGGCAGCACTCATACGTCTATTTCCCAAAGACAACCTCTGAATATGACGCTGAGCACGTGCACTCAACTTCTTTGGTTGACCATGGCGAGGCCTGTACTGAGTGGAACCTGTCATGTTAAACCGCTGTATGTTCTTGGCCACTGTGCTGCAGCTCAGTTTCAGGGTCTTGCCAATCTTCTTATAGCCTAGGCCATCTTTATGTAGAGCAACAATTCTTTTTTTCAAATCCTCAGAGAGTTCTTTGCCATGAGGTGCAATATTCAACTTCCAGTGACCAGTATGAGAGAGTGAGAGCGATAACACCAAATTTAACACACCTGCTCCCCATTCACACCTGAGACCTTGTACCACTAACGAGTCACATGACACCGGGGAGGGAAAATGGCTAATTGGGTCCAATTTGGACATTTTCACTTAGGGGGTGTACTCACTTTTGTTGCCAGCGGTGTAGGTGTAGCACCCTCTGCCCTCTATGTACAGTAGGTACATTTAGTTGGGCTCCTCTGTAGGCAGAGGAGCCAGGGTTAATTTGTTTAGATTTAGTTTGGCTGAGCTCCAAATGCTGAGTCTCTGTCACCACCCCCTGGCTTCTAGAACTGCTGGAGAGTTCTAGAACTTAGATAGCAGAGAGGCAAGGCCTTAATATTTATGGAGTCTCCTCCAATCCCTGGGTGAGGACGGCCCAGTAGGTGGAGAGATAAGTATATATATATATATATATATATATATATATATATATATATATATATATATATAAGTATTCTGGAGCTTAACCAAATGGGAGCAGAGTCCAGGGTCCCGTCGCCTGGAGGGGACCCCCATGCTGGGGGGTTCTTCCCCTGGGCAGAAGGAAGGAGCCACAGAGGAGGAGTGAGAAACAGGGCCTTAGATAATTTTTTGTGGGGCGGTTTCAGCAGTAGGTACTTAGTAAAAGTATTTTTAAATAAAACAAATTGCGCCAAATTCATAAAGATTGAAAAAAAGGAAAAACATTGGGGTTGATTTACTAAACTTGCAGAGTGCAAAATCTGGTGCAGCTCTGCATAGAAACCAATCAGCTTTCATTTTTTTTGTAAAAGCTTAAATGAAGAAGCTGAAGTTAGAAACCGATTGGCTGCCATGCACAGCTGCACTAGATTTTAAACTGTCTAGGTTTAGTAAGTCAACTATCCCAATATTGACTGGGCGGAAGGGACAGCCCACTCATTAAAGGCCTGCCATTTCTTAAATGTTCTACAGGAAAACGTAATTTCCCAATTGGTGGATTCCCCGACTAGAAGTAATGCATTGCTAGATCTTTTAACTACAAATGATGCAGATCTGATTGCAGATGTGGAAATATGGGACAACTTGGGAACTAGCGACCACAGAATTATTACATTCCGCATAAATCATAGGAAAGGGAGGCACGAGGGAAGTACAAGAACACTAAATTTCAAAAGAGCCAACTTTTCTAAACTGCGCTCAATGATCCAGGATATTAGGTTGGACCAAATCCTTGGTCCCATTGAAAAAATGGGAATGCTTTAGGAATATATTAAATACATGTATCACTGAGTGCATGCCAAGGGGTAATAAATATAGCAGAACAAAATTTAAACCTGGGTGGCTGAACCAAAACATAAAATGTCATATGAAGTACAAAAAAATGACCTTTAAAAAGTACAAAGCAGAGGGGTCAGTGTCAGCATTCCAACAATACAAGATATGCAATGCGAGGTGTAAGAATGCAATCAGGGTGGCTAAAAAAGGACTATGACGGCCTCCCCTTTGCACGCGCCCCCTGCAAGGGGGTCACTGAGACTCGGGTGATCACCGATCCGAGTAAGGGGCCGTTCCCGGCCCCTTACCATGTGATCAGCTGTCAGCCAATGACAGCTGATCACATGATCTAAACAAAAGCTCGGTAATCTTTTTTTTTTCTCCTCACACTGACAGCGTGAAAAAAAGCCGATCACCGGCTTATCTGCAAGGGACATCGGTCCCG
>CM053031.1:263182858-263507858 GCA_028564925.1 Lithobates sylvaticus
CACTGGATGTTCTACTCTGCCCAACTCTGACTACATACATGTCCCCTATATTCTTCTTGCTGTTCACTCGAGAATAAGTTTTCTTTCACTCTGGTCTGTGGATCTGTGGTCTGTGCCTGTCTCCACTTTAAGTCCAACCTATGAATGGTCCCATCATGAATGGACCCATCAATGTGCATGATGAAAGGATGCTCTGCTGCTGTGACACGTTTACCAAATATTAGTAGACATGTGCAATTAGTTTAGTTACAAATTTGTTTTCCGTTCAAATTCGTTATATTCGTTATTGTACGAATGAACGAATAGTTCACTAAAAATTCTAACGAATAACGAACTATCGAAACGAACGAATATGAAATACAACGAAAATACGAAATAATTAAATTAGAAACAACGAAACTACGAAAGAATGAAAATCCGAAAAACAAAAACAGGAACAACGAAAGATTCAAAAATAACAAAAATCAAAATGAACGAAAAAAATTCGTACATTCGTAACTTTTTTTTTTTGTTTGTTGATTCGTAATTTTCCGTGTCTCTTACAATGGCGCTGCTTAACGTGCTTCGAATAGATTGAACGAAAAAATTCGTATATTCGTAACTTTTTTTTTTTGTTGATTCGTAATTTTCCGTGTCTCTTACAATGGAGCTGCTTAACGTGCTTCGAATGGATTGAACGAAAAAATTCGTACATTCGTAACTTTTTTTTTTTGATTCGTAATTTTCTGTGTTTCTTACAATGTAATAGCATACACATTACATAAAATTATGAATTATGCTCCGATTACGAATCTACGAAAACAATGTTACGAAAGTACGAATAAATCAATCTTACGAAAGTACCAATGTAACTAAATCTACGAAAATACGAATGCGTCCGAATACAAAATATAACTGTGACGGACCTCGTACTCAATATGTCCGCCGTAAATGCTTCCTCCGTCCGGTACCACACAATCCAAGGCCCATTAGCTCACCCAGCCACCTTCTGCCTCTCTCATAGAACATATCCGCCGCTGGGGAGAGGCCTGGACTGGCCCTTCCCCCTGGAGTCTTTTCAGCCGCTGGAGAGAAGACAGGGTGACTGGGCTCACTCCATCCTGCTGTTGGGGATCTGGGCCGACCGCCCAGCATCCCTGGGTTATACTGGTGGAGACTGCATTCCCATCCACCTTTACAGGGAATCTGTCCTGTTTTAGTTGCGGGCAGAGGCCAGCAGCGCTCTGTTCCGTTGTCAGCAGTTCAGGTGGGTGTAGGAGCTTCCCTACATCATCTCCTCCAGCTAACTGTTGGGGAGAGAGGCCGACTGCCCCAGCTCCCTGGAACTCCGCAGCTGTTGCTGGTGCTGGACAGAGGTGGGTAGCACTCTGCCCTGTTGCCAGCACTTCTGCTGGGGACTCCACATCCTCCGCTCTGGCAAACCATTGGGGCAGGAGGCTGGCTTCCTTTTCCATTCCCTCATCTGGCTGCTGGGACAACATGTCTCTGGTACTGTCTCCCAGGTGCACAAATCTTTGCTGGGGAGGAAAGATCGCTTTCTCCACCCTGGCCAACTGTTGGGGAGGGACGACAAACACCTCCTCTCCCTTCTCCCCCTGTATCTGCTGCTGGGAAGTGATTGCCACCTTCTCACCCTGAGCCTCCATAACTGCCACCGGTGTGGGGCAGAGGTCTTGGACCCTCTGTCCGGTGACCTGCGCTTCAGCTGGAGAAGTTCCTTGTAACTCCACGGATACTGCTGTTGGTGCTGGGCAGAGCTCAGTGAAGTTTGGCCCTAATACCAGCTCTTCTGATGGAGGCTCATGAGGTTGTTTTTCCTCAGCAGAAAAGTCTATTAAATCCCCAGTCTCTACAACTGATGGCTGGGGATAGAGGTTCACCACCTGTCCGTGGAACCTAGAAGATGCCACCGGTGCTGGGCAGAGGTTAGTAGAGCTCTGCCCTGTTGTCAGCACTTCCTGCATCCGCCATAAGACCTCCGCGTCCATAGCTGCGGGGGCAGGTGGGCAAAGCACTCTGTTACTATGCCACATCGCCGACTCTTCAGCCAGGATTTCAGAGCTGTCTGCCGGTATTTCCTGATAGTCCCAGGCAAAGGGAGCCCCACCCTGCTGCTGAGCAGTGTCTAGCAGCTGTATGTAGGCGATCTCCAGCTCCCATTCCTGAGCGGCCAGGAACTCCAAATCTTCCTGTGCCCAGAGCACTTCCGAGACGTTCAATCTTTGCTCTCTGTGCTCCATTATTTCCTCCAAACGCCACTCCAGATCACTCCCAAAGTCGGGGTCCTCGGACAGCCTCCAGTACAACAATCCCAGGCCATTATAATCAAAGCCTTCCGTGGGCCTGTCATCCGCTGTCCACGGGCACACTTGGGCTACATACCACCGGAGGGCTCTGTAGCTCTCGTCCAAACGCATTTCTGCCCGGATCAGCCTGCTTAACTCAGCTGTCCACTCCTGCTTCGGTTGTTCCCCAATAACAACATTCGTACTTCATACTGCGACCAGTACCTTACATGGATGGAGGGGAGAACTTTTCCCTGGTGTCGCTGCTCACAGGCTAGCGCTTCTTTCCAGAGTTGTAGGCGAACAGTATCATACCATCCCAGCAGGACCTGCACCGATACTGGTCCTCTGTGCTGTATCCGCATCTCTCGCAACCTCCTTCCGAATTCCTCTTCCATGATGACGTATCTGTACCTCTGCTATCCGGGCCTTGGATCCAGGTGATGGTTTGGATGTGTTCACGACAAGGAAGCACGATCCCACCGCTGCCAGCCAATTGTGACGGACCTCGTACTCAATATGTCTGCCGTAAATGCTTCCTCCGTCCGGTACCACACAATCCAAGGCCCATTAGCTCACCCAGCCACCTTCGGCCTCTCTCCCCAACAGTTAGCTGGAGGAGATGATGTAGGGAAGCTCCTACACCCACCTGAACTGCTGGCAACGGAACAAAGTGCTGCTGGCCTCTGCCCACAACTAACAGAGGGCAGATTTCCTGTAAAGGGGGATGGGACTGCAGTCCCCACCTGTATACCCCAGGGATGCTGGGCTGTCGGCCCAGATCCCCAACAGCATGATGGAGTGAGCCCAGTCACCCTGTCTTCTCTCCAGCGGCTGAAAAGACTCCAGGGAGAAGGGCCAGTCCAGGCCTCTCCCCAGCGGCGGATATGTTCTATGAGAGAGGCAGAAGTTGGCTGGGTGAGTCGTGCTTTGTTTGGAACAATTTGTTTGGGGTACTGTGTGGGTACAGGCATTAGAGGACTGGAACCACTGACTAACTTCGGAGTCAACCCGTCTGGGGTCTCCTCCTGTGTTAGTCTCCTGCCGAAAGAGGAGAAATGTGACGGACCTAGCCGGGACACGGGCTGTTGGAGGGGACTGAGTGCGAGCCTGTTGCCTTACGATTATGGGCCCTGGCATTTGGGGGAACAGTGCTCTTTGAGCTGCAAGCCTGGGACCCCTGAGCTGGTGATACTTGGATTCAGGTCCATGCTGGCCCCCCAATACACATAGAATCTGTATGTGTATTTGGCATATTAGCAAGAGACGCTAATGTCATGACTCATGAACTCCAGCCACCTGTGTTATGTAATTGAGTATAGTCTGGCTTGTAGAAGTGTTTCACCTATTGTTGTGTGTGCTAATTAACCCTGCAATTGAATGAAGGAGCCCAGTGTTGATTAAGATAATTAGCTCATGCTAATTAGGTTAGGCTTGAGTCATCTGTCAACTGTATATAAGTGTGACATGTCAAATAAAGATTCATTCCTGATGTAGCCTACACTGGTGTTGTCTGGTGACTGGGTAAGCTAAGGGGGTCTTGGATTGTGTGGTACCGGACAGAGGAAGCAGTTACGGCGGACATCTTGGGTACGAGGTCCGTCACAATAACGAAAATACGAAAATACGAATTTCGAATAAACGAAAATTAGACTAACGGAAAAACGAATCAACGAAAAAATAACTCTTACGAAAATATGAACGAGTCCGAATACGAACACCGACGACTTACGAAATTACGAATCGTTACGAATCAACGGAAACGAACAGAAATGAAACGAAACTAAACAAATTTTTCTATTGTGCACATGTCTAAATATTAGTACAAAGGTCATCAGTGACTGAGGAAGAAGCTGGTGGACTCAGAAGAGGAAAAGTTAATGGCACTGGCGAGAATGGAGTGGGTGGGGGTTCGGACCTCACAATGCTGGAGGACACGTAAACCCTTGCCACCATTGTCCAACAAAATGGCTTGTGCTTAACCTTTAATCTCCTGACCCTCGTTAATTGGTACTTCAATGCCGTGTCTGCCCTTTCCACAGACAGCTGTGGAGCACATAATCAATATTTCCAAGAGGTTCTAAGACAAAAAGGAGGACAACGTAAACATTCACTTACCGCCATGACAAGTTCGAACGGATACTTGTACACCCTTACTGGGGACTGGTACTTCTGCACCATCTTCCTTCACCGGCTAGGTCTATCTGTAAAAAAAACAATCGGTCAGCCATTGCGTTGCTTTCCATGTAATTTCATTTGAGATAGGACTATTCCCTTATCCTAAATGAAAGGGGTTCATGGCACGGGGTTCTAATTCTTCTCTACTCTGAAAACAAAAAAATTTTTTTTGAAGTGTTCAACAACAATACTCCCATGCAGTGTTGGTCATCTTACTTTTAAAAAGTAATTTAGTTAAGTTACAAATTACTTCTCCCAAAAAGTAATTGCGTTAGTAACTCAGTTACTACATTGGAAAAGTAATTAGTTACTCAGCAAAGTAACTGACTTTTTTTTTAAAATATTCTATACGTGTAACTAAGGGGAGGGTCTAGTATTACTGTAACCAAGGGGCGCATTTATTATTGTTATATATCGTGTAACCAAGGGGCTGCTCTATTATTACTCTAACCAAGGGGCAGATCTGTTATAGCGTGTAAGCAAGGGGCGGGTCTATTATTATTATATCGTGTAAGGGGCGGATGGCTACAGAAGAGGGCGAATGTTAAATTAATGGGCAGAGCTCGATATATAACAATAATAATAAATGCGCCCCTTGGTTACAGTAATACTAGACTCGCCCCTTAGTTACACGATAGACGCCCCTTGCAGAGTAGCACGAGCATCGGGAGCGTGCGGCATCGCCTCGTACAATTACATGTTAACTGCGCCTTTGCGGTGTAGAGTTCACTCAGAGCTGTTTAGGTTCGGCAATTTTCGGAAGCTCCGTAGTCCTTCGTACTGCGCAAGCGCTGCGCCTGCGCAGTACAGGGGGTCCTTATCCGGCGGGGGAACTTTTTTGGCAGGACACCGGAATTACACTACTGCCATCTAGTGACGGTAGATGTAATTGGGGTAACTAAGCCAAAGTAATGGGAACTGAGTTACCATGAGGGGAAAAGTAATCAGTTAGATTACTAGTTACCCTCTAAAGTAACTGAGTTAGGTAACTCAGTTTATTTTAACTCAGTTACTTACATCACTGCTCCCATGAGACTATATGTGAATTTACATATTTTATTCATGTCATTTACCCGTAAAAGCCTCCCTTGTGTAGATATCCAAAAACTCTGTGACTGCCGATGGGAGCCACCATCTTGACTGCAACGTCAGCTGCCCCAGCATACTCCGGGCTCCCGTTTAAGTGGCACTATATATATCAGCATTTCTCAACCTTTCCTTTCCCATAAGTTTTATTGAATTTTAGGGTATACAGGGCAATGTTGCCAGCCATATCAAGAAAGAATTCTAGTAAATGACAGCAACAATGTTTCTACATATACTCGCTGTTTATAGTAAAATATTGCAAAAGGTCAACTTCAGAAGGTGTGTGTGTGTATATGTGTGTGTGTGTACGTGTGGGATGGGGGTGTTAAGAGTAAATGGAGCAGGGGTTTCAATATGGTGGGCAGAGGGGCATTGATGTGTTCTGAGATATTGCTGGAGGGTATTTAGGAGGTGGGGAGCCTCGTAGGGAAGGTGTCTCAAAGCCATGTGAGTGTGTGGTAGGATAGTGTGGTTTGGGCAGTCAAGGGGTGTGAGGGGTTGGAGAACAAGGGTCAATAGGAAGGATGACTCTTAGATTGGTGGTCAGTGGAATGAATGCCCTTTTACAGTGGTGGTCAGCAGAAAGAATGACCCTTACATAGGAGGTCAGTGGGAAGAATGCCCCTTACATTTGTTGTCAGTGGGATGAAAGTTCTTTACTTTTGTGGGTATATGGAAGAAAGTCCCTTACATTGGTGATCAGTGGGAGGAATGCCCCTTACATTGGTGGTCAATGGGAAGAATGCCCCTTACATTGGTGGTCATAGAGAAGAATGCCCTTTACATTGGTGGTCAATGGGAAGAATGCCCCTTACATTGGTGGTCAATGGGAAGCATGCCCCTTGCATTAAATGGTCAGTGGGAAGAATGTCCCCTACATTTGTGGTCAGTGGGAAGAATGTCCCTTACATTGATGGTCAGTGGGAAGAATGCCCCTCACATTGGTGGTGATTTGGAGGAATGCCCCTTCCATTGGTGGTCATTGGGAAGAATGCCCCTTACATTGGTGGTCAGTAGGAAGAATGCCCCTTACATTGGGGGTCAGTGGGGACAATGCTTCTTACATTGGTGGTCAATGGCAAGAATGCCCATTACATTGGTGATCAGTGGGAAGAATGCTCCTTACATTGGAGGTCAGTGGGAAGAATGCTCCTTACATTGGAGGTCAGTGGGAAGAATGCTCCTTACATTGGTGATCAGTGGGAAGAATGCCCCTTACATTGGAGGTCAGTGGGAAGAATGCTCCTTACATTGGAGGTCAGTGGGAAGAATACCCCTTACATTGGTGATTAGTGAGAAGAATGCTCCTTACATTGGAGGTCAGTGGGAAGAATACCCCTTACATTGGTGATCAGTGGGAAGAATGCCCATTACATTGGTGATCAGTGGGAAGAATGCCCATTACATTGGTGATCAGTGGGAAGAATGCCCATTACATTGGTGATCAGTGGGAAGAATGCCCATTACATTGGTTGTCAATGGGAAGAAGGCTCCTTACGAAGGTGGACAATGGGTAGAATCCCCCTTTTACAAATAGCTAAAAAGATGATTGGTGTAAATAGTTACCCCTTGCAGCCTATGGAGGTTGAGAGGTTGAGAAAAGCTGCTCTATAGTATTACCCTTCACGCCTACCTTGTTAGCTGCATAAAAAGTTACGTGGGGAGATGAAGGGATGGGCAGATGAGCTGGGCCAGCATCGACAGTAAATATCCACTACCAGAAGAGGAGAGGGCTATGACATGCAACAAGTGGGGAAGCTGTTCTAGGGAACTGATGCTGCTAAAGTAGTCGAATTATCTAGTTTGACATGTATTGCAAGTAAATGAAATTTTTTATTGGAAAGGAAAAGTGATGCAAGTACAGATTTAAAATGCTTGATTTTTTTTTTGGGGGGGGGGGGGGGGGGGGGTTATCAAATTTTTTTATATTGGTGACTAAGTCTCTTTAACTTAACTATTTAAACATTATTTCACAATGGAAGACCTTGACCTTGACATTTGGCAGAGTATTAAATATTAGTCTATTAAAATACCATCAATGTTGACTGCTAAACACGGGGAATTTTACTCTACTAGGATATAACACTAGAACGTTTCAATGCTTGTAAAATTATACCGAGCCTGTTGCACACACAAAACAAAATGAATAATCGATTGCACATTATTATTCTTACAATACAAGCGTGCTTTTCAAGACATTGTTTGCATCTTAATTATATTCGAATTTCAAGCAGTAACTATTGACAGATTGGCATACCATGTAGATTAATTTCACAAAGAGTGCAAATATGCTTTTGTGCTCCGAGATTACAGTTAGCTGCGTATTACGGTGGTACGAAGTCAAATGATTGCTTGTATCACGAGTGCTAAAGGTTTCAGATTATTATGGGGTGAAAGGACGGGGCTTATTCAAAAGTCAAAGAAGCAGCCATGTCAAATAGGGAATACCAAGCCTGAAACATAGAGCAGATCACTTTTAAATACCCCCCCTTCTCTATATGAAAAAACTATTTTCAGCAAAAAAAAATATAATATTAAAATTAAACAAATAATAATAATCAGAAAAGAGACAGTGAAAATTGTAGTGTCCCCTTACATTGGTCAGTACAATACTCCCTTAATCTGCCAGTCACCGTAAAGTTGTCTCCTTACATTGGTGGTCAGTGAAAGAAGACCTACCTTACAATGGTGGTGATCAGTCTGAGAAAGAATGCTCCCTTACATTGGTTCTCAATGGAAAGAACACCCTATTATGCCCCCTACACACGGTCGGAAATTACGACGGAAAATGTCCGATCGGACCATGTTGTCGGAAAATCCACCCGTGTGTGGGCTTTTTCCGTCGGAGATCCTGCTCTCAAATTTTCCGACAACAAAATCCGATCGGACCTTTTCTGATCGCGTGTAGAGAATTCTGACGACAAAGTGCCACGCATGCTCAGATCAAATTACGAGACCGAAGCTATTGGCTACCAGCCTCTACGTAGTTCCGTCGTACGCAACGAACGTCACCACGTTCAGAATGATCGGATTTTCCGACAACTTTAGCCTCATACACGCGATTGGACCGTGGACCAACTTTCCTGTGGATTTTTGTCCAAAGGGCGTTGGCCCCATGTTGGTATTGCATACACACGGCAGGACTTTTTCAGCCAACTTTCACCAAATCACTTGGTTTTTCTGCTCTTTACCGCCACCTTTGGTCAACTTCTGTATTGTTGTCTGATCTTTTGCATTGGTTCTGCATTGGTTTGTACAAAAGTCCGTTGGTTTTGTGTACACACGGTCGGACTTTAGTCCATCGGACTTTTGTTGGCAGAAAGTTGGTCCGTTCGCACAGCCAACAAAAGTCCGATGAAACCTGGAAAAAGTTGGTCCGATGGAGCGTACACACGGTCGGATGTTGGTCCAAAACAGCTAATTTGCATGTTGGTTGTCAAAAAGTCCGATCATGTGTACGGGCCTTTAGTCCGACCGTGTGTATGCAACACCAGTGTCGGACAAGATCCGTCGGAAAAAACCCGACTGATTTTGTGGTCGAAATTTTCCGACCGTGTGTATGGGGGCTTAGACTGGTCCAGTGGTAAGAATCTTCCCATATATATAGAGCTATAAAAGGTCATTACTTTCAGTAGTTACTGTTAAAGAAAAAGGTGAGGCTTCATTGGTCCCATTCTGCTGGATCTTTTGCATAAGAACTATGAAGTCATTACCCCAAGGTCAAACCAACCACAGCTCAAGGAACCCCCACCAACCCCTGGAGAAACCTTGGTTGACAGAAACTGCTGTAGACTGCGGCACATGCCTACCGTCTAAACAGCAAAGACCCAAATTTAGGGAAAAAAAATTAATTAAAACTGGAAGCAATCTGAAGAACCAACGAAGAACAATTAAATTGTTGAAAACAGATATAAACCTTGAGGGGCCTCCACACAGAGCAATCATTAACTAGACCTCTTCTCTGGCCAGGCCGATTAGTGCGGATCTCAGAAGTTGCCTTAAGATGATAAGCTGACCCAATTGTCCTTCATTCTATAAAAAGCTCTCCAACTCTCACCTTCATCCTGAAGAACATTATCGTCTAATGTAAAGCTTAAACAGCAAAACAGAGGTTGCCCAAGCTACACAAATGATATCAAAACCAGGTACTGTATATGAAAAAGTTTAAACTGTACTAATACATATCTATTCCAAATATAGACACTAAGACACATAAACATCCACACAAAATATAAATGTTCTTCCATAGGTGCAATAAAATACGTCTTTTGTAGGTTATGTAGGTTGCGCCCGCATATGTAAACGACATTCAAACCACACATGTGAGGTATTGCCGTGAACGTTAGAGCGAGAGAAATAATTCTAGTACTAGAACTACTCTGTAACTCTAAACTGGTAACATGTAAAATATGTAAAAAGCGTAGCCTATGGAGATTTTTAAGTAATGAAGTTTGGCACCATTCCACAAATGTGCGCAATTTTAAAGCGTGACATGTTAGGTAGCATCACCTTTCATATTATATTATAGAAAAAATAAAATAAAAATAACAATAAAAAAATTGGGCTAACTAGTGTTTTTTTTTTTTTCTTTAATTCATGACAGTGTTTTTTTTTTAAATTCATGATAGTTTTTATTAATTCATGATAGTGTTTTTTTTTTAAATTCATGATAGTGTTTTTTTCTCCAAAAATCGTGTTTGAAAAATTGTTGCACAAATACCATGTGACATAAAAAGATGCAACATTTTATTCCCTTTGGTCTCAGCTAAAAAAAAAAAAAAAAAATATATATATATATACACACATAATGTTGTTATAAATGATGTTTTTTACATGTAGGAGAGAAGTGCCAGAATTGGCTTGGGAGACAAGTGGTTAAACGAAAATCGTTCGTTCTGTTCCCGTACGAGAAAAATTTGTTTTTGACCCTTTGGAAATTTTCTTTCGGAAGGTCGGAATCGGCTGAAAATCGTAAAATCGTTCCTCGGACGAAAGTGTGCGCCCGATTTTCTTCTAGTGCCAGGGACCTTAGATTGTAAGATCCCTGAGGGCAGGGACTTATGTGAATGTATAATACATATGTAAAGGGCTGCCTAAATGTATGGCACTATAATAGTACCTGAAATAAATAAAAAATAAAATATGTACAAACTATTCCCAAACGAAAATCACATTCATTTTCGTTTGCTCCACAAAAATGTTCCATTCCTGCTCCTTTGAAAATTCTCATCATCATCGTCCAAATATGAACGTCAACTTGATCCTACTAAACCATTAGAAAATTGAATGAACATACTCAAATTAAAATAAATTTAAAAAAATTTTTTATTGGTGTATAACAGGCTCAAGTATTTAATGGATTCCTATACTTTGACATCACACACGCCTCCTGCATCTGTTCTCCTATGTCAAAAGTACATTTCTCCTATTTTTTATGCTATACTTGTCTATACTACACCTACAGTCTATGACCAGATGTACCATTGTACTATTATGCTGCATACACACGGTCGGAATTCTCGTCGGAAAAAGCTCAGATGGTTTTGCCGTCGGAATTCCAACGTAATTTCGCTCAAACTGTCTTGCCTACAGACGGTCACACCAAATTCCGACGGTCAATAACACCACGGCATACAACACGTTCAACTGCACTATAAAAGGGAAGTTTATCGCTTCCGAGCATGCGTCAAATTGTTTCTGAGCATTTGTCCGAATTTTGTGTGTCAGAAT
Source organism: Lithobates sylvaticus (assembly GCA_028564925.1). Classification (NCBI taxonomy): domain Eukaryota; kingdom Metazoa; phylum Chordata; class Amphibia; order Anura; family Ranidae; genus Lithobates; species Lithobates sylvaticus. Next base: position 263,194,138 of record CM053031.1, read on the forward strand.
TGCATACACACGATCGGAAAATCCGATAGAAAGGTTTTCCGTCTAAAAAATTAAGAACAGGTTCTCAATCCAAAGTCCGTCAGAAATTCCGACAGAAAAAGACCAATGGGCATACACACGGTCGGAAAATCCAATGAAAAGCTCCCATCGGACTGTTTCCATCGGAAATTCCAACCGTGTGTACGCGGCATTAGACTTTATATTCTTTTGCAAAACTGAATATTGAATTTGTAAAAAATAAAAATAAAAAATAAAAAAGCACCTACAAAAAAAAAAAAAAAAACTCACAAGCAGGTTTTCCGTCTGAAAAATTAAGAACAGGTTCTCAATCCAAAAAGTCTGTCAGAAATTCCGACAGAAAAAGACCGATGGGCATACACACGGTCAGAAAATCCAATGAAAAGCTCCCATCGGACTGTTTCCATCGGAAATTCCGACCGTGTGTACGCGGCATTAGAAAGAAAAATAAAAATAAAAAAATAAAATAAAAAAGCACCTACAAAAAAAAAGAAAAACTCACAAGCAGGCAAGTTATAATAAAAATAAATAAATAAAACAATATAAAAGCAAGAAGGGACAATTTCACAAAACACAATATGACAAAAATGACAAATATCACTATGAGCCCCATCCCGGCATGACCCAGAAATTCTAAGGACAAAATAAAACTATTCAGTGCTAACCATCCAAACAAATCATTTAAAATGCGCAATTGCTATTAAGAACTAATTACTGCTAATATATCTCCAACTAATATCTGGCAGAATCAATAAGTGTTAATTAAGATAAAACCTGGTAGATACAAAAAAAATACTTGATAAATAAAGCTATAACATAACAGTCAACCTGTGCAAAACAGAAGCAGAGAGGTGCAATTCCTGGGGAGCTGAAAAATAAAGGGCAATAGATAGATCCTTCAAGATCCTTCAAGTTCCAGCTCTGTCCTGGAAGTTCAGTGTAAATCTCTGTAGTACTCGGTAAAATACTTGGCTAGAAATAGGTTTGAAATACTCCGTAGAGCGGGCGAGTTCACTAGGGGAATAGAACATGTGTTCCCTGCTTCCTCCTGTTATGTAAAGCTTCCACACTGGAGGTTCAATGTACGTCATCCAACTTTCCTTGAAATAGATTGATATCCAGGTACCCTGCACCCCCATGGGCAGTCTGGTTTCTTGATGGCACGCAAAGGCCATCACCGAGGCTAAACTCTTACCAACTAATCACATCTTCTCTATTATCAGGATTAAAGTGGTAGTAAATTGCTAGGTGTATTCTACCCTGGTGCAGGGGTCTCCAAACTTTCTAAACAAAGGCCAGTTTACTGTCCTTCAGACCTTAGGAGGGCTGGACTGTGGCCATTAGGAGTACAAAATGTCCCAGCATCAGTGGGAGTTAACAATTCCCTATCATTGGTGTCAGTGGGAGGAATTGTGCCACAACATTGGGCCCCATTGTTGGTGTCATTGGGAGAAATTGTGCCCTTCATTGGTTGATATCATTTGTAGGAATTGTACCCCTTTGTTGGTGTCATTGGGAGAAATTGTGCCCTTCATTGGTTGATATAATTGTACCCCTTTGTTGGTGTTATTGTGAGGAATTGTGCCCTTCAATGGTGTCGGTGAATAAAATAGCAACCCAAGGGCCAAATAAAAGCAAGCAAAGGCCCACATCCGGGCCACAGTTTGGAGACCACTGCCCCAGTGCATTCTCTGCATTAGGGTAAAAATGCCCCAGTATCATCTGGTGCCTCAGGCCCTCCTTAAACCCTTACCTGCGGTCTGCAATGCTTTCTCTGTCTTCTAGGTTCTGGAGGTGGGTACTGAGGGAGGTGGAGCCGTAGGCTCCTGCTGCTGTAAGTCAGGTTCTGGGAGGAGACAGGAGGAGGGACCAGGGGTGTGGTATGCCAGGCGCTGTGTGTGTCTATGGACGGATACAGCCCTGGCCAGGACCACGCAGGCATGGGTGTCTCTTTAGCAGCCAATTTAAAGCCTTACACACCACTTTTCCCTACAGGTAAGCCTATAATAAGGCTTATCTGTAGGTACTGGAAATATCTCCAAAACCTGCATGGTTTAGGAGACATTTACCATATACCCTTGCGTCAACGTCATTGGTGCATGAGCACTGAAGAAAGGACACGATCGTGCCATTTCTAAAGGGCCCGTGCCGTGACCGTCAGCTCCCACGTGCATGTGCGGGAGTGACGTCACGAGACTCTGGCCAGTCACAGAGAAGAGGGGTGAAGATGGACACGGCCACCTTCGGGGACATTGCGGGCTTCGTTTGAAGGTAAGTGCAACATAATGGGCTAGTATGCAATGCATAGTAGCCCATTATGCTTTTACTTTGCAGGGGAAAAAAGAGGAAGTATAACCCATCAGGGTTTACTTCCTCTTTAAATAGGATTAAAAAAAAGTCAGTGTGGACCTTCTCTTCCCTTCAAAGTGGGGGCCGACAACACGTCGATCACAATCTACGCATTGATCGTGGGCAGGTGACAGGTAGATCAGATCCCTTCCCTGCCAATCCCGAAACCTGGACAGTAGTGGGGTTCGGCATTTACTGGAACTGAATGACGGCAGGAGGGCGAGGAGGAGAAGCTGGCTTTCCGCTGCTGCAGGGGGAAAATACAGGGGATCAGTTCCAGCAAATGCTACCCCGCCTCCCCTCCTGTCCAGGTAGCTTCCCCTTCGTTCTGCTGCCTGGCTCGTGTGCTTCCCTGGATCCCGACATACCCTGCAGCACATCCAAATTCCCCTTCTCTCCTATCCTCTCTTCTCCAGCCGGCTACTGTGGGGGATCCTTTCAGGATGGAGAGTAAGTAAAGGGGCTGGTAAATGTGTAATTTACCGGCCTCTTCCTTTCATGAATAAACAAGTGAATCATCATCAACTTTTGGTGTCTGTAAAGTTCTTAGCTGTGTTCACAAGAGTCTGACACAGATCAGCCCCTGCTGCAGCCTTTCACTATGTACCGTATATACTCGAGTATAAGCCGACCCGAATATAAGCCAAGGCACCTAATTTTACCACAGAAAACTGGGAAAATGTATTGACTCGAGTACAAGCCTAGGGTGAGAAATGCGCAGCTACTATAAATGGAAAAGAGGGTCAACAATGCCCATTTGCAGCCTCACTGTGCCCATTTGCAGCCTCACTGTGCCCATTTGCAGCCATAGGTCCCCCAAACTTCAAACTCATTAGTAAAGGGTTCCTAGATGCCCCCTATCTGCAGCCAAAAATTGGGGTCTCTGGACCCAAAGGGTCCCGAAATTACATTGCTGCAGATGGACACAGTTGACCGAATTTGGGGCCCCGTATCTTGGTGCTAGGGACACTTGGTGCTAGGAACCCCAGTTCCACTGGGTTTGCACACCAAATTTGGTGTTCCTAGCACCAAGTGGCCCCAAAATACAGGGCCCCAAAGTCGGTTCGGAAAATGTCATTCTCTGCTGCAGAAAAATGTTTGACTCGAGTATAAGCCGAGGGGGGCATTTTCAGCACAAAAAAAAATGTGCTGAAAAAACTCGGCTTATACTCGAGTATATACGGTAGCTTGCTAAAACGTCACAATGTTGCAGTCTGATCACTGGGCAGAGAGAAGACTAAGGAAATGCTTCCTCTTTCCTGCAGCAGACTGAGGACATCATTTAAGCGTAGGCGAAGTTGGCTGACTGGAACTCTAAAGCCCCATACACACGCTCGGACAATCCGCGGACCAGGTCGGTCGGACTTTGTCCGACGTACTTTGTCCGATGTTGGCGTTGCGTACACACGGTCGGACTACGTTGTCGGAATATCCGGTCCGGAAGAACGTCGTGACGTAAGTCGTCGTCCACGAGATTAGAAAAGGGAAGTTCAGCACCACGTCAGGCACCCGTTGGGCTCCTTCTGCTGATCCCGTGTTTATCGAGAGTTAGTGGAAGTTTGGTGACTTAAGATTCGCGCTTCTCAGTTTTCTGACTCAGATCGTTACTGCTCTTCAGTTTGTGCTTGTCGTGCGTATCTGTTTATTAGTGCGTGTAGTCAGTTCGCATTTGTTGGTCATTGCGGCCTATATCTTGATATAGGACGCTTTGATTTGCACTGCTTATTGTCTGCTCGTTGCTGGTATTCACTTCGTTCTTTCAGGCCTTGCTGTTTATCGGTGCTTTCTGTTTGTCCGTTCTGACCAGCCGACCTTTTGTGACCTTCTGAGCGATGTTTCCCGTGCGTACTCGTCGCCGAGTTCGTGCTGTACGCGGAATTGGTGTCGGGCTTTTAGCTTTGACCCAAGACCCGTCCATGAACAGAGTGACGAGGAGTATGTGGACCAAGAATTGGTTGCTTCAGCGTGACCAGTTCTCGCACATGCCTTTGCTTCGTGAGATCCGGGAGAATAATCCTGATGATTTCAGGAACTTTCTCAGGATGACGGACCCGATTTTCACCGTCTTTTGGCTTTGCTGACCCCCTTTATCAGCCGGCAGGATACCTGCATGAGACAAGCCATTACTCCGGAGCAGAGGCTTGTTGCCACGTTGAGGTACTTGGCGACAGGGAGAAGTCTTCAGGATTTGAAGTTCTCTTCAGGTATCTCTCCCCAGGCCCTGGGAATCATTATTCCAGAGACCTGTTCTGCCATCATTCAGGTCCTGCAGGAGGACTATATTAAGGTAACATTTCTACTTTACTATTCCCTTCTATGTATGCTCTGTTTGCTAATGACTTGTATTTTTGACCTCCTTCCCTAATTACCATGATTGCAATATGTTCTAATATGCTGTGCCCCTTTTCTCCTTCATGCATTTTTCCCTTCACTTACCTCACCAGCATGCTCTTCTGCCCCAATAGACACCTATGGCCTAGTCACTTAAGCAATGTCTTTTGTCTGCTGCATAGTATTGTTTGCCCCAAAACACCCCCTAAAATATGCACAAATGTTTGCTGTGTGGTTTACTTCATGTAGAGCCCCCTTTTTTTGTTCTTTTGGTGGGGGGGGGGGGGCAAAATCATTAGGAACCCCCTCCCCCAACTGCTCTGTCAGATGGTACCAATCCTTTATCTGCTGGCTTTCCCAAGGTCCATACACACTATATACCTACCTCTTTATAGTGCGCATCTTTAGGGATGAATTCAGCAAAGCATGTAGTGCAAGGGGCTGCCTCCATACATTCCATTTCCTAATTTTTTGTCTTCTTTCCCTCCTATTAGCTTGCTTGGTAATTTAATAATGTCACACTGTGCCTGCCTTTTTGGGGGGGGGGGGGGGAAATGTTATTTGATCTTTCCTGTGGCCTGCCAATAGTGTTAAGTACAGAGGGTCTGGCCAAACTAGGCCACATTATTGAGCCATTTGCCAATCAATGAAGTGCAGAGGGTTACCTGTCCACCACCCCCCCCCCCCCCAAAACCATAGTTATTGCCAATGTCCCATCAGAAGTGGGGGGATTGATGGGGGGGTGAGTAATCTGTGAAGGGGAGCCTCTACTTTTCTGTGTAAATACTTTCCAGTCTCCAATTTTATACAATGCTCTTGTTCCAAGATGTTGATTGTCTAATCTGCTTGCAATGTTTAGGTGCAAAGTGACTCATTTTTTTTTCTTGTTTCACTCCACAGTTCCCTTCCACGCCACAGGAATGGCAGACTGTGGCCTCCCACTTTGCCAGCCGTTGGGACTTTCCTAACTGCGGAGGGGCAATTGATGGGAAACACGTCCGCATCGTCCCACCGCCCAACTCGGGGTCCTACTATTATAATTATAAAGGGTTTAATAGTGTAGTGATGTTGGCGGTGGTGTCGGCAACATACGAGTTTATGTATGTGGACGTGGGGATGAACGGCCGGATATCGGATGGTGGGGCCATTACGCACACGGAGTTCTACTGGCGTCTCCAAAGTGGCAGTCTGTGCTTGCCACCTCCAGAGGAGAATGCCGAAGGACTCCCCTTCGTCTTTGTCGCAGATGAAGCGTTTGCGCTGACTCCCCATGTGATGAGGCCGTTCCCGATGAGGACCCTCACCCCGGACCAGAGGGTCTTCAACTACAGGCTGTCCAGAGCCAGAAGAGTGGTGGAGAACGCTTTTGGCATCCTGGCCAGCCGCTTCCGCCTGTTCCTGACGGCATTTAACTTGGCGGAATACAAACTGAACCACATAGTTCTTGCCTGTTGCATATTGCACAACTTCCTCAAAAGACATAACAGGAACTATGTGGTGGCCGTTGGCCCAGATGTGGAGGGCCCTCCAAATGCGGACCTCACAGCCCTTCGAGTGGCACGTCCAGGCTTGCCCCCTCTCAATGCCCGCGTGGTCCGGGACCAATATATGGAATACTTTGTGGGTAGGGGGGCCATTGCTCTGCCTGACGATGTGTGAGAGGCATTTTTTAATAAATCTGATATTTTAACCAACCTCTGATTTCTTGTCATTTCAGTCTTCTTTTTAGCTTATTTTACTTTGTCATTTTTTCCCTTTGCCTTCGACAGTGGTAATGCACTTTCTGGTCAAAAGGAGGTAACAGTCTCTTCTTCCCCAAAAGATTATTCTCATGTGTGTTTGCTACCTAATCTTTGGTCTAGAGAAGGTTTGTCCTGCATAACTGACACCCAAAATACTCCTTTTCAGCACCAGGTCTGACATGTGTGTATTCTCCAAAATGCTGTGCTCCGTGTTTTCGTCCAAAGCACTGTGGGTGTCATTTACATAAGTCAAATCCGCTATGCTCTACAAGTGCATTGAAAAAGTTCCCTGGGAAAGGAAATTGCAGTGCAAAGTGGATTTGCCTTTAGTAAATAACACCCATTGCCCCCCATATCCTTTACATTTTACATACATAATGCATTGTTTTATTTAAATAAGGAAGCCACACATTTTGAAAAATAAAAAAGTTTACTTGGAAAACATTCACAAGTGCGTTTACAATCTTCACGCCAAAACTGACAACATCTTGGTTATTTACAACATTATTTACAAAGATTACGCAATTGGTAAAACCAGGCATGGAGCTAAGCAGAACCTATGAAGTAGGAAAGTTCAACTTTGTAAAGTGAAGACAAGATCAGACATGACTATATGTTCAAAGTGTGTTTGATCTTGCCTTCATCACATGGGGGGGTCACCCCCGAAAAGTGGAAATTTGGAACATGCACACAATTTGGTTCTGAAAATGGTCATTAGATGGTTAAACACATGCCTAGAAGCTTCAAAAGTGCCATTTTCCATCATGGGGATGAATGGACGTTTTTTGGGGGTGCAACCCCTTCACCACAACCACTTTCGTAGTTCGTAAAGTGTTTGCACCCCCAAAAAAACGTTGCCATTCATCCACCATGATGGGAGCTAGCACATGTGGACACAATGTGTGCATGTTCCAAATTTCACACAGTTTTTAAGTTGCAAATGTGTTCAGAAGCTGGCACAAATGTGTGTAAATTACTTGGTGCTTTTTCATATTTTTCCTAAAACATCAATGATGTTCTTCAATTTTTGTTGAACATCATTGATGTTTTGCTTTATGTAATCTAGATCTCGATTGCAGACCATTATCTCTCCGATGAGTACGTGGGCACTCTCTGTGGTAAAGTGCGATTTTTCTTCCACAACATCCACGTCACCTAAAAACCACAAACAAACAAAAATGGGGTGTTGGAAATGAGGCAGCCATACATGGATTAGCTTACCAGTAGCTGTGTTCTCCCACACTCACCTGTTGTGGTGACAATTTCTCCAAGTTCGATGATCTCTCCTTCCTCCTCCTCCTCTGCTTCTGCTCTTTCCACTTTTTTGGTAGGTGTTGGTTTGGGGGTTTCCTCAGACGGCCCAAGTTTTCGCTCCCCTATGAGAATGTCCAAAAGGAAGATTTAGCAACACAAGCTATTGAGGGCAGAAATAGGAAATGACAAACATTGCTTGAAAGTGACGGACACTATTTTAGTTTGGCCAGTTACAAATGTCAACTACATGAATGAAGTCACTTTGTAAAGGTGCTAAACTGACTAGCTTTTTGGTAGAAGTTTGTGTGATGGAGACCCCCCTCTAGTATCCACTGGAGCACATGTGTGGAAAAGCATAATAAAAAGGGGGGTTTGGGTGTCCCAGCACTAGTGCTCTAGAGTCCAGATGGGTAAACAGCTACTGAGTGACCTCTCCTTTACATTGAATAAATTGGCTTTACATTCTTGATGACATTTCTAGTGAGAACAAACTTCCTTTCCCCAAAAAAACACCAAACATCGTATTATAAGTGGCCGAACGATCGAGGTTGCGTACGATCGAATGCACACACACACGACCATGACAGTGGCAGAAAGATCGAGGCTGAGTACGATCGAATGCACAGACGAACCTGAAAGTGGCCATTTTGGAATGTACAACTTGGTAAAAATCAAAACACAATGGAGCAGTATGCAAGCAAGAAATCAAACACAAAACACAACTACTTACTTTTTTGAAGAATTCTCTTGATCTTTCTGTACTGATCGGCCTCCCTCAGTTTCAGGTCTGACCAGCGTTTCCTGAGTTGCTCCTTGGATCGTTGTACCCCAAAATTATTGTACAGCCTTCTCACAACTTTAGACATGATCTTGGCCTTGCGGACATTGGGGTTGAGGTAAGGCCCATACTTCCCATCATAGTCGCTCCTCTTTAATATGTCCACCATCTCCAACATTTCTCCAAATGACATATTGGAGGCCTTGAATTTCAGGTTCCGGGATCGGGACGTTTCTGCCTCCGGACTTTCCTCGTCCTCCTCCTCGTTGGTGGGATATTTGTGGCGCACCTGCTGTGTCCCCGCCATGTGCTCTCCCCACTACGCCGTAAAGAGAAGGGGTGGGGAATAGACGAGAAAGATCGTCAGGGGCGGGCGGAGTTTGAAGCATGCGCAGTGTATATAAAACGTCACACGCCTGTGTCGTAGCCACGATCTGGGAGACGAGGGAGAGAAAACTCACACGAGACGATCGCTACAAACGAAGGTACAATTTAACGTTGGTACATAACTAGCCTAGACTGATTTGAACTTGAGGCTTCTTGATGGAGAAGATTAGGAGAGTTTAGCCTGACATAATTTATAGGGTTTGGTGTGTTGTTGTGTCTTGCAGAGATTGATATGAAGGGATTCAACGACATGAGTTTTCTCCCCCTCTTCATTGCCAAATACAGGGATTTTCCCATATTGTGGCAGGGTATACACCCACATTACACCAACAAACCAAAGAGGCACGCAGCCCTGGAGGAACTTGTGGAATTTGTCAAGCCAACGTTCCCCACGGCAACTGTTGATGATATTAGAAAGAAAATTGGCAGCCTGAGGAGTGCGTATATCAGGGAGCGCAAGAAGGTCGTGAAGTCTGAGGAAACTGCAACTTCAGCAGATGAGGTCTATGTCCCCAAGCTCTGGTACTATCAGAGTCTCCATTTTCTGAAGGACCAGGCTGATGTCACGGAGCCAACCTCAACTCCTCCTTCCACGCTTCCTTGCGCACAGCCCACCCCTGATGAGGCTTCCGAGGAGCAACCTGGGCCTTCCAGTCTGGAAGAGGTGGAGGAGCCCAGCTTGTTCCAGGTATAGTAGTTTTGTTACCATTTATGGGAATAATGAATGATGTTCACTTAATTCAGGATCGCCAATTGCTTAGTTCCTAACGTGTTTGACATATCAACAGACAGTGGTGTGGGAGACATTTGGGGCCAGAATCTAAACTGCTGGGCTGAGAATTGTATGGTTTTCTATTTGTAAACATTTTGCACCAGTCACTAGATGAGAATTGTGTGTGTTTGATGAACAAATAACTGAAACTATGTCCCTTTTTCCTACACAGGAAGACCTCAGCCAGGAGGTGGCTGTGGAAGGTGGCAGTCAGGAGGAGGCAGGGGTTAGTGGCAGCCACCAGCTGGGTAGTGGCAGCCAAGAGGGGTCTAGGCCTCGGAGCCTGACTGACACCCAAACCCCTCCCCTCCGCCCTCCGTACAAAAGGGCGAGAAGGGGGGGTTATGCGGCACAGTCAGCGCTCCGGATGATAAGAGAGGCTTCAGACTCCCTACATGCCACACCCGCCGACGAGGAGACCTTTGGCTCGGTGGTTGTCACAAAAATGATGGGTATGGAGGTGGGGCAACGCAACATGTGTGAGGGGCTCATCCTCCATGTCCTAAATAAGGGTAGGGCTGGGGAGATGACCCCACTCACACATGTTTGCCATAGTTACCATGCTCCGCCTCCTCCTCCTCCTCCTCCTCCTTCTGCCACCCCACCAGCACGACAGCCACAGCGTGCAAGGAAGCGTGGAAGGAAGACCTGAGAGTGACGACCTGGAATCAGTCTGGTCTGAGAGAAGATGGAGCCTCTTGTAGTACCAGAGCCTGGGGACCTAGATGGCATCTGCTGCAGTTCCGGATACTTTGGACTTCACGACCAGATTGCACTCCCCTTAATATACGTACTCCTCAGGCCCCCCAATTTTCTACGCTTGGACAATGATGGTTGCCGTGGGGGGCCAAGACTTTGCAAATTCCCCAAGTTTCACCATGGCTGCGTTCCTCTTTGGTTTGTTGGTGTGACCTAAATAAAGGTTTTTTTGATTTGAAATAATCATTGACTATTGTGTTTTACTTTGCTACAATGACAGTTTTTCTTGGAGTAGGCTGGTACATTTCACTAATCCTAAAGTAGAATTAACAAGGGGCAACAACAACAAACAACCTCCTAGTAAATTTAAGCAAGAAATACAAATGTAAATAATGTGTTTTTGGTAATTTGAGACACACAACCCCCCTCCTAAAAAAAAAAAAAAAAAACATTCAAATATGTATTCCCCAAAAAAAAAATAAAAAATAAAATCATGGTAAAAAAATAACAAAGATTCTTTTCCGTTCAGAGTAAAAATAAACATGTAGTGTATAAATGCTGCAAAGTAATAAAGAAGTAAGTTTGTGAGAAGTGCGGGTGAATAGGAGCAGCTAAAACATGTCATTCTTGTTGCATTGTAAAGAAAAAGAGAATGCGCTGCATTAAAGACATTTTAACATTGCAGCGTGACGAATGTGCTGTGTCGATTAGGAAAGGTAGTTTTACCTGACCGAGCGCTTCCGTCACAGAATTTCTTCTGAGCATGCGTAGCACTTTGTCCGTCGGACAAGCGTACACACGCTCGGATTTGGTGTGATCGGACCGGGTTGACGGGAAATCTTTCCAGCAGGAGATAAGACTTTGTCCGACGGACAAACCGACGAACACTGTCCGATGGTGCATACACACGGTCTGATTTTTCAACAACCTTGTCCGATCGGACCAAATTGATGAAAAAGTCCGACCGTGTGTATGGGGCTTAAGTTTTATTGGAAAACAATACTGTCGCCATGTATACTTTTTAAAAAAAAAAAAAAAAAAAATCACACTTTACACAATCCCAGAACATGCTTGTTGCATGGCGCAAATTATTTTTGTTTACCAATCTTGTGACAATGCGAATATATTTAAACAGTTGAGCTAAATGTAGATAGAGTGTAACATAATACGATAATGGAGGGTTTCCATCTCTCTAGGTCTGCTTCTATAGGGCCCTTTCTTTTTAAAGCAGACTTAAAATTCTCTCAATTAACATGAACTATTTTTCTGGTTCAACAAGTTTTTATTGCAGAAGTATGTATTATGTATTAAACATATGTAGCGGTCACACTTTACTAAGTGTGCGCTATCAGTACAAATTTAGTTTTTCTCAGAACTGTAACGGAGTTCTGGGGGTTGATTGTACAGGATTTACTTTGGCATCAGTTTAGCTGGGCTGTACTGAGGTTCCGCCTGGTCATAGGTGCAGTGAGGCTCCCATGACAGGCCGAGAACCAGGCCTGGTTGGATGTCTTAGGTACCAATCTTACCCAGAGCCAATCAGTGTGCGCGTCTGGCCCGGGAAGGGGTATTTAAGGTGCTGAAGTCACGTGTTCGGGGCTCGGCTGAGGCTTTAATTCCTAGTTCTGGTCCGGGGTAGCCCAGCGAGGGGTCCCGGGCTTAGGAGCGTTTGCCGTTTCCGCAAGCATGGTCAATCCGACCAGCCCCAGAGGCCCTCATGGTCTGGGGTGGGGATCCGTCTGTTCCCGAGTCTCGGAGCTGGCTAGTCCGAGGCCCAGTGACTGAAGGAGAATTCGGAGGCATCCCGGTGTGCTCTCGTTATTGGAGGGACACGGCAACTCGCACAAGCGACCGGGGGAGGACTCCTCGGAGGAGGGCCAACAAGCTGGCTGCTCAGTAAGAGCCTGGAAGCTGAGTTGTATGGACACTAAAGAATCCACACTTCAACAGTATCGGCAAGAAGGCTGAGAGATCCAGGTACTGTGGGAAAGGTTTCTGTCTATCTTCAGTTACAATTTAGTCTGTGGCAGAGACTTTGCAAAGTTTCCGGATCACATGTTGGCTGCTAGATCTCTGGCTAGAGGTCTATCCGGCATTGAAGCGCCCAGCTTCGAGTGGCTACTCTCTGGGTTGATTAGAGACATTCAGTGGATGTCAGCAGTTCAAAGTGCCTGAGTTTCTTCACCCTTGCCCTCTATTCCCATCAGAGACTGTGTTATGTTGGATGTTACCACTGCAAAATAAAAACCTTGAAAAGGACTTTTATGTATCAGCATCTGAACTCACTGGGTACTAACCCTGGGAACCCCTAGACAACTACCGACAAGCCACAAGGAGGTAGCTGGTAAGCCCAGAAAGTCAAGGCCGCCTCTCAGGGGGTTATGGCCGCTACACATACAACAATGTCAAAGGCACCTAGATTGCCCACCCATCCTGAGTGCAACAAACGTCATTTGGGGTCATTTGGGGTAACCCTCATAAGTGCAGAAATCACCAGGGCAAAATGCATTAACTCTGCATTAACCGCTTCCCGACCGCCTCACGCAGATATACTGCAGCAGAATGGCACGGGCAGGCAAAATCACGTACCTGTACATGGCCCTTAAATTGCCTGCCCGAGGGTCGCGCGCGCGCCGCCAGCGGCACGCTCGCGACCCGGTCGGGAGCTCGTGACCCCGGCCGCGGGACCAGCGGATCGCCGCTGGTGTCCCGCGATCGGTTCACAGAGCTGAAGAACGGGGAGAGGTGTGTAAACAAACCTCTCCCCGCGCTTCCTACACTGACTGTCATTGATCGGCTGTTCCCTTTCATCGGGAAAGCCGATCAATGATGTCAGACATCAGCCCCGCCCCCTAATGTAAAAGAACACACACGTCACAGCCCATAACCCCTCCCCTCCCCCTAGTGGTTAACTCTTTCACTACCACTGTCATTTATACAGGAATCCATGCATTTAAATAGCATTGATTGCTGTAAATGACAATGGTCCCAAAAATGTGTCAAAAATGTCCGATGTGTCCGCCATAATGTCGCAGTCACAATAAAAATCGCTGAACGCCGCCATTACTAGTAAAATAAGAATAAAAATGCTATAAAACGTCCCCTATTTTGTAAACGCTATCTGCGCAAACCAATCAATAGCTAATTGTGATTTTTTTTTACAAAAATATGTAGAAGAATACGTATCGGCCTAAACTGAGAGTTTTTTTATATATTTTTTGTTTTAAGAGAAGAAAAAAAAATAAAAGAGAGAAAATAAGAAAAAAAAAAGGACGCCAATTCTGTTTGGGAGCCACATCGCACGACCGCGCAATTGTCAGTTAAAGCGAAAATCGCAAAAAGGGGCCTGTCTTTTGGCTGCCAATTGGTCCGGGCTGAAGTGGTTAAGATAGTTTTGGGCATCTGTTAGCAATCAAAAAAGGCTAAGAGCCCTGTTAAGAGAAGAAAAACAGAGAGAAATAAGAAAGTAAGGGGGAGACTAAGGAAAAGTGGGGTGGGGGGAAGAGAGAGAAGGAGTAAAGGAGAAGGGGACCCGCGATTTACCAAGGAAACCAGTCAGAGACGATCCACACTAGCCAGACGGAGTTCGGGGAAGGCATATGCCAGCCACGGCTCCCAAATTTTAACCACTTAAGCCCCGGACCAATTTGCAGCTAAAGGACCAGGCCCCTTTTTGCGATTTGGCACTGCGTCGCTTTAACTGACAATTGCGCGGTTGTGCGACGTGGCTCCCAAACAGAATTGACGTCCTTTTTTTCCCACAAATAGAGCTTTCTTTTGGTGGTATTTGATCGCCCCTGCGGTTTTTATTTTTTGTGCTATAAACAAAAAAAAGAGCGACAATTTTGAAAAAAATTCAATATTTTTTTACTTTTTGCTATAATAAATATCCCCAAAAAATATATAAAAAAATATTTTTTTCCTCAGTTTAGGCCGATACGTATTCTTCTACATATTTTTGGTTAAAAAAAAAAAAAAAAAAAAAACGCAATTAGCGATTATTGATTGGTTTGCGCAAAATGTATAGCGTTTACAAAATAAAGGGTATTTTTATAGCATTTTTATTAATATATTTTTTTTTTTACTAGTAATGGCAGCGATCAGCGATTTTTATTGTGACTGCGACATTATGGCGGACACATCGGACATTTTTGACACATTTTTGGGACCATTCACATTTATACAGCAATCAGTACTATTTAAATGCACTGATTCCTGTGTAAATGACACTGGCAGTGAAGGAGTTAACCACTAGGGGGCGGGGAGGGGTTAAGTGAGCCCTGTGTGTGTTTTCTTACTGTAGGGGGGCGTGGCTTGGCATGTGACGTCACTCATCGTCTTTCCCTATGACAGGAAACAGACGATCAGTGACAGTCTCACTAGGAAGCGCGGGGAGAGGTTAGTTTACACAGACCTCTCCCCGTTCTTCAGCTCTGTGACCCGATCGCGGGACACCAGCGGCGATCGAGTCCGCTGGTCCCACGGCCACGGTCACGGAGCTCAGGACCGGGTCACGAGCGCGCCGCCGGCGGCGCATGTGCGACCCACGGCTGGGCTCTTAAAGGACAACATACCTGTACGTTGATGTGCCCAGCCGTGCCATTCTGCCGACGTATATGTGCAGGAGGCGGTCCTTAAACGGTTAAGGAACTTGGCATGCGTGTCTTTGAGTATACTAGACCATCATGGACGTCAAGCGTTTTTTTCACTTCCTGAAAACGGACTGTGTTTTTTTTTTCCATGCTTGAGCGAGTGTCCTTTTGGCCGCTATAAACAGATAGGTTGCCAATTTCTGTTGACGAGCAAACAAACCCGGTATGGGCAATGTAGTAGTGCAAATTTGGCCTCTTTATGGACATTCAAATGGAACAGAGAAAACAACAAACCAAACACTCGGGACCAGGAACCCACTAATCATGGGCAGGCCCACCAGGTGTGAATTACATCCCCACGATGGCCACATCCTCGGAAACAGCGATCGCTAGAGGTCGGGTTGGCACGGGCAATACGTGATGGAACCCAATACCACCGTAACAGCACTTTGTATGCTGCCTCCAAGATGGCAGTATTAAAAGGAACATTTAGCTACAGAAGGCCAGGCCTTGCTCCAGTCCCGTTCCCACTGGGACACATAGGAGAGGGAGGTGTGAGATGATCGGCTATTCAAAGCTGCGAAGAGGGTGGAGATAAGGCCCGAGGAACCGGGGGCATGTAGACAGATATGTTTGAAAGCGGATTTCTGGAATGGGTAGGAGGAGGTAAGTCGGAGTGTAGTTATCCAGTGCTAATGAAATTCTGCCTGGGGAGCGTCATAGGATTCGCAGAATGGGCACTGACTGGCACCATCATGTACCAATAAAAATCAGTGATGACCAGCAATGCCATCTATCGGTGTCATCAGTGCCACCCATCAGTGTCCAGCAGTGCCACCTATCAGTGCCCATCCATGCCCATCAGTGCCCACCTATCAGTGCCCATCAGTGCCCATCCATGCCACCTATCCGTGCCACCCATAAGTACCCATCAGTGCCACCCATAAGTGCCCATCAGTGCCGCCTATGAGTGCCTATCAGTGCCGCCTATGAGTGCCACCTATGAATGCCCATCAGTGCTGCATACCAGTGCCACCTATCAGTGCCCATCAGTGCCACCTATCAGTGCCCATCAGTGCCGCCTATCAGTGCCTATCATCAGTGGCCGTCAGTGCAACCTCATCAGTACCACCTCATTGGTGCCACCTCATCGGTGCCCATCAGTGCCGCCTTATCAGTGCCCGTCAGTGCAGCCATATCAGTGCCCGTCATTAAAGAAGAAAACTTACTTATTTACAAAAAAAATTAACGGAAATAAAGAAAAACGTGTTCTTGTTTCAAAATTTGGGATATTTTTTTATTTGTTGCGCAAAAAATAAAAATCGCAGAGGTGATCAAATACAACCAAAAGAAAGCTCTGTTTGTGGGAACAAAATGATAAAAATTCTGTTTGGGTACAGTGTAGCATGACCGCGCAATTGTCATTCAAAATGCGACAGCACTGAAAGCTGAAAATTGGCCTGGGCGATCTAATGCCTGGTATTGAAGTGGTTAAAGGAGAATTATGCAAAAAAAAAACTCATTAGTTGAACCCACAAGTGCTTTTTTTTTAACTACCACTATTACTTTATATTGGCTTTTGAAATATACAAATGCAGCAATTTAGAAATCAGATGAAAGGTTTAGCGCTGGGAACACTTTTTGATAGATAAGTAGTGCATTTTATATACAACTATATAGACCAGACCAAAATAACGGACAAATGAGGAGGAATGAGGGACTTTGTTCTGAATCAGGGACAGTCCCCCTAAATCAAGGGCAGTCCCCCTAAATCAGGGGCAGTCCCCTTAAATCAAGGGCAGTCCCCCTAAATCAGGGACAGTCCCCCTAAATCAAGGGCAGTCCCCCTAAATCAGGGACAGTCACCATAAATCAAGGGCAGTCCCCCTAAATCAGGGACAGTCCCCCTAAAATCAAGGGCAGTCCCCCTAAATCAGGGACAGTCACCCTAAATCAAGGGCAGTCCCCCTAAATCAGGGACAGTCCCCCTAAATCAAGGGCAGTCCCCCTAAAATCAAGGGCAGTCCCGCTAAATCAGGGACAGTCCCCCTAAATCAAGGACAGTCCCCCTAAATCAGGGACAGTCCCCCTAAATTAGGGACAGTCCCCCTAAATCAAGGGCAGTCCCCCTAAATCAGGGGCAGTCCCCCTAAATCAAGGGCAGTCCCCCTAAATCAGGAACAGTCCCCCTAAATTAGGGACAGTCCCCCTAAATCAAGGGCAGTCCCCCTAAATCAGGGACAGTCCCCCTAAATCAAGGTCAGTCCCCCTAAATCAGGGGCAGTCCCCCTAAATCAAGGGCAGTCCCCCTAAATCAGGGACAGTCCCCCTAAATCAAGGGCAGTCCCCCTAAATCAGGGGCAGTCCCCCTAAATGAAGGGCAGTCCCCCTAAATCAGGGGCAGTCCCCCTAAATCAAGGGCAGTCCCCCTAAATCAGGGGCAGTCCCCCTAAATCAGGGGCAGTCCCCCTAAATCAAGGGCAGTCCCCCTAAATCAGGGACAGTTGGGAGCTATGGTTTTTGGACATTTGTGTCTGATTTCCCCTATATTGAGTCTATAAGGTTAAATCTGTAATTTTGCAGCAAAATCATGTAATGCGGAGCTCCTCTTCTCCCTCTCGGCTCTCAGACTGTGTATAGCCCCCCCCTCCCTGCGTACCCCATAGAAATGGGCAAGGCTTCCTGACAAGCCCTGCGGATGATTGTGCGATGTGCCGTGGGACAGGCGGTGGTCGCTCGGTGCGGGGACAATGCCCCGTGTTCAGAAGGGAACAAGTGCAGCCTGTGTTGTCCTCCCCCTGGTTGGGTGCCACCAGTGGGAGGCTGGCAGAGCGTTTCCCCGACACATTCTGTACAGATCTGACATACGCCGCGCTTCTACACAACTGAGTAGGAGTCACTTATAAAGGAAGCTTTCTTCTCTGGAGTGCGGAAGCTGGCGGTGACATTGTGCTTCCCCTGGCACCTCCAATCTGCCGAGCGCCGCGCCTTTCATCTCTTAAGTGCTCGAGTGACATTATTTCTGTGGCTTAATTGTTACCGGATCCATACTAGGAGGAGATCGCTTATTACTGCTGTTCCTCCAAATTACCCTATTCAGAAACGCATCGGAGACCATCGCATGGCACTTAAAGAAGTATTAAACCCAAAGCCGAAAGTGGAATATATTGCAGCTTACCAATCAGATGGGGTGGCTGCATTCGTTTTCTTTTCTTTGGCTTTTCCCTGTGTCTTCACCTGGTGATCTGGCCAGTAACACACCTCCTGTATTAGTGAGACACAACTCTGGAGGAATGAGCACAGAAGGCACAGCAGACAGCGGCATTATCAGTCTGGGGGGTGAGGGAGGGCAGATTGTAGGTGCCAGGGGAAGCACAATGTCACCGCCAGCTTCCGCGCTCCAGAGAAGAAAGCTTCCTTTAAATGTATTAGCATATTTAACAAATTGAAGCCAAACTCCAGCTCACACGTTTATGCCCCTTTCACATTTGTGCGACTTGTCCTGCGACTTGGGACTGTGATGTCAGCTGCGGTGCCAACATCACTGGACTCCAGGTAAGTGTCTGCTTAACCACTTCAATACCGGGGGGCACTTAGACACCTTCTTGCCCAGGCCAATTTTCAGCTTTCAGCGCTGTCGCAATTTGAATGACAATTGCGCGGTCATACTACATTGTACCCAAACAATTTTTTTTATCATTTTGTTCCCACAAATAGAGCTTTCTTTTTGTGGTATTTGATCACCTCTGCAATTTTTATTTTTTGCGCAACAAATAAAAAAAGACTTGAAAAAAAACAAGTTTTTCTTTGTTTCTGTTAAAATGTTTTATAAATAAGTACGTTTTCTTCTTCAATGACGGGCACTGATATGGCTGCACTGACGGGCACCGATGAGGTGGCACCAATGAGGTGGTACTGATGAAGTGGCATTGACGGGCACTGATGATGGGCACTGATAGGTGGCACTGATGGGCACTGATAGGTGGCACTGGTATGCAGCACTGATGGGCACTCATAGGTGGTACTGATGGGCACTCATAGGCGGCACTGATGGGCACTCATAGGCGGCACTGATTGGTACTTATCGGTGGCACTGATGGGTACTTATGGGTGGCACTGATGGGTACTTATGGGTGGCACTGATAGGTGGCACGGATGGGCACTAATAGGTGGTACTGCTGCACACTGATGGGTGGCACTGATGACACTGATGGGTGGTATTGCTGGGCATCACTGAGTTGAGTTGTTATATGATGGTGTCAATCAGTGCCCATTTGTGGGCACTGATTGGCACAGATTGGGCTGTCATTTGCACATGTGGATGGCCATGGTGTACATACCTGACCATCCACATGTTGCCCCCCTTCCTGGTGTTCCTGGGGGCTTCCCTGGTGGTCTAGTGTGGGCATCCGAGGGGGGACAAAAGTCTTATGGTTTTCTGTACACACGATCGGACTTTGCTCCGTCAGACTTTTGTTGACAAAAAGTTGGTCCGTTCACACAGCCAACAAAAGTCCGATGAAAACTGAAAAAGTTGGTCCGATGGAGCGTACACACGGTCGGATGTTGGTCCAAAACAGCTAATTTGCATGTTTGTTGTTAAAAAGTCTGATCGTGTGCCAACAAAAGTCCGATGGAGCAAAGTCTGACCGTGTGTACACAAAACCATCGGACTTTTGTACAAAGTACAAACACGCATGCTCAGAACCAATGCAAAAGATCAGACAACAATACAGAAGTTGACCAAAGGTGGCGCTGGAGTATTCGAACGTCCTCTTTTGAAGTGTCGTCAGTGCGTTGAAACGTCACGACGTTCATGTTTGTTGCCTAAAAAGTCCGATCGTGTGTATGCAATACCAACTTGGGGCCAACGCCCTTTGTACAAAAATCCACGGGAAAGTTGGTCCAAGGTCCGATCGTGTGTATGAGGCTTTAGTCTGCAAGCACTGATCTTTTTCAGACCTACAAACAAGCTCCTGGAACGGAACTCGTTCGTAAGTAGGGGACTTGCTGTAGTCTGGAGCAGGTTTGCCTTGCTATCTATCCTATGTTACAGGGCTGTGTGTTTCTATTGATGCACACAGTGTAAGGAGACACAACGCTAGGATGCTGCAGCAGAAATGAGATCCATAGGATGCTGCAGCAGAAAGGAGCTCCATAGGATGCTGCAGCAGAAAGGAGATCCTTAGGATGCTGCAGCAGAAAGGAGATCCATAGGATGCTGCAGCAGAAAGGAGCTCCATAGGATGCTGCAGCAGAAAGGAGCTCCATAGGATGCTGCAGCAGAAAGGAGATCCATAGAATGCTGCAGCAGAAAGGAGCTCCATAGGATGCTGCAGCAGAAAGGAGATCCATAGAATGCTGCAGCAGAAAGGAGATCCATAGAATGCTGCAGCAGAAAGAAGCTCCATAGAATGCTGCAGCAGAAAGGAGCTCCATAGGATGCTGCAGCAGAAAGGAGATCCATAGAATGCTGCAGCAGAAAGGAGATCCATAGAATGCTGCAGCAGAAAGAAGCTCCATAGAATGCTGCAGCAGAAAGGAGCCACTCTGAAAACAGGAAACCTGGAAAGTGATCATGACACTAAATCAACCGCTTGCTGACCACACACTGTAGTTTCATGGTTCATGGCCAGAACCCCCGGAAATGGTCGGAGCAGAAGACCGGAGGGAGATCTGTGTATGTAAGAAATGCAGATTTCTTTCCTGACGGCCGGGGATGTGGTGGTTTTTGTCTCCCCGCAAAGCAAAGAGATAAGCCATCACATTCCTGAGTATTAGTAAATATTGGAATCACTCCTATTGCCACATCCGTAATATCAGAAGATAGAAGAAAAAGGAAAACGACCTTGAGGGTCGGACGTTAAGGCTGGGTTCAGACTGCTGCGGTGCGAGTTTAGCGCGATTTTGATCCGATTGCGTTGCGAATTTGCATTGTGAATTCTTTATGTGTTCTTGCAATTCTACTGCAAATTTAGCAGTCTGTGGAGCTGAATTCGCATCGCACACGGATCAAACTAGGACAGGACCCTTTTTTCACGCAGCTTAGATTCGCAACGCATTGATGTGAACGGCACTCACAGAAAACGATGTTATTAAAATGACTTGCGAATTTGAGCGATCGCAACGGCTCAAATTCGCAATAGAATTCGCAGCAGTGTGAACCTGGCCTAAAGGCAATTTAGGCCGCATGAAATATATAAAAAGTATAAACTTTATTAGTACAATACAATAAAAGATTTTAAGCAAAAACATAGAGCTTAAAAACATATATGAACATATGTATAAAATGTGGACAACATGGACATGATACTAAAGAAATAAGTTGTAAGATTTGGGCGCACAAGACCTCCTCTGTAAGGCTCGATTCACATCTATGCATTTTGCTTTTGAGCGTTTTTGCACTGCTTTTGAGCGTTGCTTGCCGTGTTTTTGGACTCGCGATTTTGCCGCGATTTGCGTTTTGCGTTTTTGTATTTTTTTTTTTTTTTTACACTGTGGTTGCTTAGCAACCAGCTATATACAGTGTAAAAAAAAAACAATTAAAAAAAATAAAAAACGCAAATCGCGGCAAAATCGCGGTACTTGCATTTTGGATGCGGGTCCATTGACTTCTATTACATGCAAAACGCTGCATTTTGCATGAAAAAAAGTCCCCGACCCTTTCCAAAAACGCAGAGGCACAAAAATGCATTGATGTGAACATGTTCCATAGCAGGGATCCTCAAACTACGGCCCTCCAGCTGTTGCAGAACTACAAATCCCATGAGGCATTGTAAAACTCTGACATACACAGACATGACTAGGCATGATAGGAAATGTAGTTCCTGAACAACTGGAGGGCCGTAGTTTGAAGACCCATGTTCCATAGGAACCCATGTTAAAAAATTTCCCTGCATTTCTGCAAAATGCAAAATGCATCAAAAAACGCGCTAGTGTGAATGGAGCCTTACTCTAAACAGGTAAACGTAAAAAAAAAATTAAATATGGAGATTTTTAGGTACCGTAGTTTGTCGCCATTCTACGAGCGTCGCAATTTTAAAGCGTGACATGTTGGGTATCTATTTACTTGGCGTAACATCATCTTTCACATTATACACAAAAAAAAAATTTCATTCATTGAAAGTATATTTTTCCTAAAAAATAGCGTTTGAAAGACCTCAGTGCAAATACAGTGTGACATAAAATATTGCAACGACCGCCATTTTATTCTCTAGGGTCTCTGATAAATCTAAATATATATATATATATATATATATATATATATATATATATATATATATATATATATATATATATATACGGTATATGATGTTTGGGGGATTCTATGTTATTTTTTAGCAAAAAATACAGATTTTTAAACTTAAATAATGTAAACAATAAGTGTCCAAAATTGGTATTAAGCCCTTCATGCCTAAGAAAAAAAAAAACGTTTTGGGTGTGATGAGGTATGTGCGGAGTGCGGACACACATACATACAGATAGGTGCACTCAGGCGAAAATAATGTGTTGCTATAGCGCAGTGAGAGAAATAAATACCTGGCGGTATGTGTTTTTTCAGGTATGGAGTCTGGCGTCACATAGGGCTAGCTCCAGGCTCTCCTCATTCTAGTAGTATCTCGTATACAATCTGCAATACAAGAACAGACAACGCTCAGTACATTGCATTCCATACAGCTTGCTTTGCACAGTGCTGTCGCTTTAAGACCCCTTTCACACTGGGGCGGGGAGCCGCGGTGACGGTAAAGCAGCGCTATATTTAGCGCTGCTTTACCGGCGTTTTCACCGGTTTTCGGCCGCTCGCGGCGCGGTTTTACCCCCCGCGAGCGGCCGAAAAAGGGTTAAACACCCCCCGCAGAGCGCCGCCGTAGCGGCGGTATTGCCGCGGTTTTACCGCGGTCTCCCATTCTAATCAATGGGAAGGAGCGGTATAGGAGCGGTGAACACACCGCTCCTATCCCGCTCCAAAGATGCTGCTAGCAGGACTTTTTTTGTCATCCTGCTAGCGCACCGCTCCAGTGTGAAAGCCCGCCGGCTTTCACACTGGAGTTAAAGGGGCCGGATTTTTTTCATGCGGTGAACAGGCGCTATTTTTAGCGCTGCACCGCATGAAAAACGCCCCGGTGTGAAAGGGGCCTAAGACATCCATAGGCAATACAGGAGGCACCTAACATGCCAAATCTATAATAAACCATTAGCTGTTACTCCTTTTCTCCCCACTATCCAACACCACACCACCCACAGTAATTGGGGGGGGGGGGGGGGGCGGGAGATGTCAGCGGGGAAATTACCCTTTAAGTCCAAAAACAAACAAAAAAAAAAACAGTTTTGGCTTTAGGTACACTTTAACCGCTTCAGCCCCGGGCGATTTTACCCCCTTCCTTACCAGAGCACTTTTTGCGATTCGGGACAGCGTCGCTTTAACTGACAATTGCGCGGCCGTGCGACGTTGCACCCAAACAAAATTGACGTCCTTTTTTCCCCCACAAATAGAGCTTTCTTTTGGTGGCATTTGATCACCTCTGCGGTCTTTATTTTTTGCGCCATAAACAAAAGAAGAGCGACAATTTTGAAAAAAACACAATATTTTTTACTTTTTGCCATAATAAATATCCAATTTTTTTTTAAAAAAAAAACTAAATTTTTTACTCAGTTTAGGCCTATACGTATTCTTCTACATATTTTTGGTAACAAAAAAAATCGCAATAAGCGTTTATTGATTGGTTTGCGCAAAAGTTATAGCGTTTACAAAATAGGGGATAGATTTATTGCATTTTTATTTTTTATTTTTTCTTTCTAGTAATGGCGGCGATCTGCGATTTTTTTTGTGACTGCGACTTTGCGGCGGACACTTCGGACACTTTTGACACATTTTTGGGACCATTCACAGTTACACAGCGATCGTTGCTATAAAATTGCACTGATTACTGTGTAAATGTGACTGGCAGGGAAGGGGTTAACACTAGGGGGCGCTGCAGGGGTTAATATGTTCCCTATGTGAGTGATTCTAACTGTGGGGGGAGGGGACTCACAAGGGGAGGAGACCGATCGGTGTTCCTCTGTACTTGGAACACATCATTGGTCTCCTCTCCAGTGACAGGACGTGGAGCTGTGTGTTTACACACACAGCTCCACGGTCCCGCTGTTTTCCTGGGCAATCGCGGGTGCCCGGCGGACATCGTGGCCGCCGGGCACGCACCCCCTAGACGGCCAGGGAATAGGAGGACGTCCACCCAGAATGGGAGATCCACCTTGTGGACGTCATATGACGGTGGAGCGATATTGAAGTGGTTAACTACACAAGGCGACCAGCTCTGCCAAGTTCAGCTGCTTATATATCTGTATACTAAGATGTGTAAATTGTAATTTTGTAAGCAATTTTGTGAGATATTGTGTAAAAAATAGTTTTTTGCTGATAACGTGAATAAAAATTTTAAAAATAATAAAAAATAAAATAATAAATATTTTTATCATTATTAATAATAATAATAATATTATATTAAAAAACTATATATATATATATATACTTACAGTATCTCACAAAAGTGAGTACACCCCTCACATTTTTGTAAATATTTTCTTCTATCTTTTCATGTGACAACACTGAAGAAATGACACTTTGCTACAATGTAAAGTAGTGAGTGTACAGCTTGTATAACTGTAAATTTTGCTGTCCCCTCAAAATAACTCACACAGCCATTAATGTCTAAACCGCGGGCAACAAAAGTGAGTACACCCCTAAGTGAAAATGTCCAAATTGGGCCCAAAGTGTCAATATTTTGTGTGGCCACCATTATTTTCCAGCACTGCCTTAACTCTCTTGGGCATGGAGTTCACCAGAGCTTCACAGGTTTCCACTGGAGTCTTCTTCCACTCCTCCATGATGACATCACAGAGCTGGTGGATGTTAGAGACCTTGCGCTCCTCCACCTTCCATTTGAGGATGCCCCACAGATGCTCAATAGGGTTTAGGTCTGGAGACATGCTTGGCCACTCCATCACCTTTAACCTCAGCTTCTTTAGCAAGGCAGTGGTCGTCTTAGAGGTATGTTTGGGGGTCATTATCATGTTGGAATACTGCCCTGCGGCCCAGTCTCCGAAGGGAGGGGATCATGCTCTGCTTCAGTATGTCACAGTCCATGTTGGCATTCATGGTTCCCTCAAGGAACTGTAGCTCCCCAGTGCTGGCAGCACTCATGCAGCCCCAGACCATGACACTCCCACCACCATGCTTGACTGTAGGCAACACACACTTGTCTTTGTACTCCTCACCTGGTTGCCCCCACACACACTTGACACCATCTGAACCAAATAAGTTTATCTTGGTCTCATCAGACCACAGGACATGGTTCCAGTAATCCATGTCCTTAGTCTGCTTGTCTTCAGCAAGCTGTTAGCGGGCTTTCTTGTGCATCATCTTTAGAAGAGTCTTCCTTCTGGGACAACAGCCATGCAGACCAATTTGATGCAGTGTGCGGCGTATGGTCTGAGCACTGACAGGCTGACCCCCCACCCCTTCAACCTCTGCAGAAATGCTGGCAGTACTCATATGTCTATTTCCCAAAGACAACCTCTGGATATGATGCTGAGCACGTGCACTCAACTTCTTTGGTCGACCATGGCGAGGAGTGTTCTGAGTGGAACCTGTCCTGTTAAACCGATGTATGGTCTTGGCCATCGTGCTGTAGCTCAGTTTCAGGGTCTTGGCAATCTTCTTATAGCCTAGGCCAGTGATGGCGAACCTTTTTGAGCCTGAGTGCCCAAACTGAAACAAATACATTGGTTTTGTGTTGCAAAGTGCCAACACGGCAATTCGCGAGAGAGGGGGGCTGAGCGAAAGGGAGGGGTTGAGAGAGAGAGAGAGATGTTGTGAGAAAGAGAGGGGTTGTGAGAGAGAGAGGGGGGGGGGGTTTGTGAGAGAGAGAGAGAGAGAGGGGGGGGGGTTTGTGAGAGAGAGAGAGAGGGGGGGGGGGGTTGTGTGAGAGAGAGAGAGAGAGAGAGAGAGGGGGGGTTGTGTGAGAGAGAGAGGGGGGTTTGTGAGAGAGAGAGAGAGAGAGAGAGGGGGGGTTGTGTGTGAGAGAGAGAGAGAGAGAGAGAGGGGGGTTGTGAGAGAGAGAGAGGGGGGTTTGTGAGAGAGAGAGAGAGAGGGGGGGGGGTTGTGAGAGAGAGAGAGAGAGAGGGGGTTGTGTGAGAGAGAGGGGGTGAGAGAGAGATAGAGGGGGGACAGCGAGAGTGAGGGGTGTGAGAGAGATGCTGAGAGAGAGGGGGGAACAGTAAGAGGGAGGGGGGCTGAGAGAGAGGGAGGGGGGCTAGAGAGAGAGGGAGAGGGGACAGAGAGAGAGAGGGGTGTGAGAGAGATGCTGAGAGAGAGGGGCAACAGAGAGAGGGAGAGGGGCTGAGAGAGAGGGGTGTGAGAGAAATGCTGAGAGAGAGAGAGGTGAGCTGAGAGAGAGGAGGAACAGAGAGAGGGAGGGGGACAGGGATAGAGAGAGGGGGGACAGAGAAAGAGAAGGGGGACAGAGAGAGAGAAGAGGGACAGAGAGAGAGGGGTGCGAGAGAGATGCTGAGAGAGGGGGAACAGAGAGAGGGGGACACAAAGAGGGGGGGCTTAAAGAGAGGGAGGGGGGCTGAGAGGAGAGAGAGACCTCTAGCTCTGTCCTGGACCCTCTCGTGTGCCCACAGAGATGGCTCTGCGTGCCAGCTGTGGCACGCGTGCCATAGGTTTGCCATCACTGGCCTAGGCCATCTTTATGTAGAGCAACAATTCTTTTTTTCAGATCCTCAAAGAGTTCCTTGCCATGAGGTGCCATGTTGAACTTCCAGTGACCAGTATGAGAGTCAGTCATCACAGTCGGTGATGATTTGGGGTGTCATGTCATCTTCTGGTGTTGGTCCACTGTGTTTTATCAAGTTCAAAGTCATCACAGCCCCTCTACCAAGAAATTCTAGAGCACTTCATGCTTCCCTCTACTGACCAGCTTTATGGAGATGTTGACTTAATTTTCCAGCAGGACTTGGCACCCGCCCACACTGCCAAATGTACCAATACCTGGTTTAATGATCATCGTATCACTGTGCTTGCTTGGCCAGCAAACTCACCTGACCAAGAGAATCGGGGGGGTACTGTTAAGAGGGAGTTGAGAGACACCAGACCCAACAATGCAGATGAGCGGAAGGCCGCTATCAAAGCAACCCGGGCTTCCATAACACCTCAGCAGTGCCACAGGCTGATCGCCTCCATGCCACGCTGCATTGATGCAGTAATTCATGCAAAAGGAGCCCCAATTGAGTGCATACTATAATGTACATGGACATACCTTTTCAGTAAGCCAACATTTCTGTATTCAAATTCCTTTTTTTAGTGCTCTATGTTGGTAATATTAAAATTTTCTGAGATTTGGGGTTTTCACTAAATTTAAAAGAAATATATCACTCTGTGTGTAAACGCATCTATATAAAATATGAGTTTCACTTTTTGAATTTAATTACTGAAATAAATAAACATTTTGATGATATTCAAATTTTATGAGATGCACCTGTGTGTGTATATATATATATATATATATATATATATATATATATATATATATACATACACACATACACATACACACACACACTGCATTCCCATTGTATAAAGATATCTTCATCCTAAACACATCCCACCCAGGACAGCACGTAAACAAACATACACTTCGGCTACTTTCACACTGGGGTGTTGGGGGCGTTGGCGGTAAAGCGCCGCTATTTTTAGTGGCGCTTTAATGTCGTTTTTGTGGCCCTTTTCGGCCGCTAGCAGGGTGCTTTTAACCCCCGCTAATGGACGAAAAAGGGTTAAAATTGCCCGCAAACTTTTCCGGCACTGCAGCGCCACTTTGCCGGCACTGCAGCACCGCTTTGCCGGCACATTGATTTCAATGGGCAGGGGCGCTGTAGGAGCGGTGTATACACCGCTCCTACAGCGCCTAAAAGATGCAGCTTGCAGGACTTTTTTTAGCATCCTGCCAGCGCACCGCTACAGTGTGAAAGTCCTCAGGCTTCACACTGTAGTGAGAGGAGAGGCTCTTTACAGGCACTATGCAGGTGCTATTTTTAGCGCTATAGCGCCTGTATAGCACCTCAGTGTGAAAGCAGCCTAAAGCCCCCATCGCATGGATTCTGCCTGATCGGACAATGTTGTTGAAAAATCAGACCGTGTGTATGCACCATCGGACAGTGTACGTCAGATTGTCCGACGGACAAAGTCCTATCTCCTGCTGGATAGATTTTCCGACAACACAGTCCGATCACACCAAATCCGATCGTGTGTAGCGTTGTCCGACGGACAAAGTGCTACGCATGCTCAGATCACATTACAAGACCAAAGCTATTGGCTACCAGCCTCTACGTAGTCCCGTCGTAGGCAACAAACGTCACCACGTTCAGAATGATCGGATTTTCCGACAACTTTGTCCGACCGTGTGTATGCAACACCAACATCGGACAAAGTATGAAGGACAGGATCCGACGGTCCTGGTCCTCGGATAATCCGCGCGTGTGTATGGGGCTTTACACTTGGTTGGATTTGACTTACTCCTAACTCTTGTGCCTAGGGCTTGGTTCATACCTATAGGTGCGACCAAGTGCAGGCGCGTTTTTGCAAACTTTTAGTGCATTCCTGTGTGTAGGGCAGCCAATCCATTTCAAGTGCGAGAAACGTGTAAAATAAGTCCATGATTTTTATTTTTTTTGCCCAAAAACGCAGCAGCACTGGTGCCGCCGTTTTGGCGCACATGAATATGCACGCGTTTGCAGAGGCATTGTTGTGTGCCTTCTTGGCACACAAAAGGTCTGAACCTAGCCTGGAGTGTTGGGCCAACAAATTCTCAGATAATAAAATTGATAAGAAACTAGATTATTAAATGTATTATTATTATTATATAAAATAATAATAATTTTAAAACAATTCTATTAAACCCATGCAACACGTGATCCTAAATGAAAATAGAAAAAACTGTAACCACACAAGTTGACCAAATACAATAAGATATTCAGCCTCATCAGACCTATGTTCGAAAGGATGAACGCAGACTTGGGTCAGTTTGATCGATGTTTCTACACAGCTTTCACCAAGATGCACCCATTTTTTTACCTGACATTTATTGGAAACATTTGCAATTCTTGGGTGAAAGATGTGTGAATGTTGGGTGAAAACATTGATAAATCTGCCAGTGGTATACAGCTTTGTACTGTAATAATAAGGTTAGGAAAAGGCAAAGAAGAGAATGAAAGACATTGGCCCTGTTTCAACAAGATACAAAGGGTTGCTAAATAACACTTAAAGTAAAATGACATGAGATGCCACTTTAGCATGCCTTAAGGGCACATTTCTCTTAAAGCAGACCTTCTGCATCTGACCCCCCCCCCCCACACACATATATCTGTTCCCCCTCTGTACATCTGTCCCCCCCCAAACTCACGGATAGGATCGTTGCTTGGATCAGAGTCACGGATCGGATCATTTTTCGGATCAGCAAATAATAATTGAATTTGCAAAAACCTGTGAAAATTCCATCACCATAAAGCCCCCACTGTAATATCCACATCATCTCCCCAACTGTAATATTGGCTGAGTAAGGCTGGGTACGGCTGGGTATCGCCGAGTATGGCTGGGTATTACCGAGTATTGCAGAGTATGGCAGAGTATGGCAGAGTATTGGCTGGGTATGGCAAAGTATGGCTGGGTATGGCAGAGTATTGGCAGGGTATTGCAGAGTATTGACAGGGTGTTGCAAAGTATTGGCAGGGTATTGCAGAGTATTGGCAGGGTGTTGCAGAGTATTGGCAGGGTGTTGCAGAGTATTGGCAGGGTGTTGCAGAGTATGGCTGGGTATTACCGAGTATTGCAGAATATGGCTGGGTATTACGGGGTATTGCACAGTATGGCTGGGTATTACGGGGTATTGCAGAGTATGGATGGGTATTACGGGGTATTGCAGAGTATGGCAGAGTATGGCTGGGTATTACCGAGTATGGCAGAGTATAGCAGAGTATTGGCAGGGTGTTGCAGAGTATTGGCAGGGTGTTGCAGAGTATTGGCAGGGTATTGCAGAGTATTGGCAAGGTATTGCAGAGTACTGCAGAGTATTGGCAAGGTATTGCAGAGTATTGCAGAGTATTGGCTGGGTATTGCAGAGTATTAGCAGGGTATTACAGTGCTGCCATCCGATCTCTCCCCTCCACTGTACAGATCTGTACACAGAGGGGAGAGAGGAGCCGGCGTCATTTGACGGAGCAATCACATTGTAAACGGCCGACGGGTGCACCAAGATGGCCGCGGCTCCAGAGCTAGGCCGAAGCCGTGGCCTTTCCTAAGGCCGAGGCCGCAGACGGCTCCGCAGATCGTAATCGCGGTAACGCCGCCCAAGTACTGGGAACGGCGTTACTGCGAGGGGAAGAGTAATCAGTTAGATTACTCGTTACCCTCTAAAGTAACAAAGTGTATGCAAAGTGGTTGGAGGGAAGCTTCAGAATGGCAAAGATGTTTTTATTACAAATTATGTGAGCAGAAAGGTTGCAACATGCTTTTTTGTATATATCTGTGGGTCTTTTTATATACAAAAAAGCATGTTGCGACCTTTCTTTTTAATTAAAGAGGTCAATTCACTCACATCTCCATCGGGTGTTCTTCACAAGATTTGCTCTGGTGACGGTGTTACGGATAAGATTCACAGCACAAAAGTTCACTAATGGACTTTGAAAAATTGCTTTATGAATGTATCACCGTTATTATGAATTGGTATTTACTTAGCACGATGCACTATAATTGTTTTGATTATTAGTTGTATATAATTGACATTATATTTATATATATATATATATATATATATATATATATATATATATATATATATATATATATATATATATATATATATATATTTATATATTTTTTTTTACACTTTTTTCATATCAACTTGAGTATTCTAGTTCTCTAGCGCCCCCTATCACTTAACACCCTAATGCCCTGTACACACGATCACACATTCCGACCAAAAAATCCATGTTTTTTTTCCCGACGGATGTTGGCTCAAACCTGTCTTGCATACACACGGTCGCACAAATCTTGTTGGAAATTCCGATCGCCAAAAATGCGGTAACATATAACACGTACGACGAGCTGAGAAAAATTTCAATAGCCAGTGCGGCTCTTCTGCTTGATTCCGAGCATGCGTGGAGTTTTGTGCGTCGGAATTGTGTACGCACGATCGGAATTTACGACAACATGCCCCCATCAAACATTTTCCGTCGGAAAATGCAACCGTGTGTACGGGGCATTACATTGAAAAGTCCGCAACTGCACTTTTCAGGGGAGAAGCTCCAACACAAAATTACCTAATTTAGCACTTTTAAATTCTTAGCGCGATGTTCCAAACACAATTCATCACTATTTAACAGAAGAGACTACATAAAAGAAGTACATTTTTTAGTGCTTACGTACCCTTTAAGTGCTGCCTGAAGCTTGATTGGTCGGGGAGGATTAGGCTCTATCCACTAAGCGATACCATTCGCTACTTTCCATGTGGTCTTTATCAGGAACGAGAGCTCAAAATAAGAGACCCAAGGCTGGAAGTGACAATCGTTATGGCCAACAGCAAGCGTTTTGTAGCTTATCGTTATAGTGAATTGAGCCTATTTTTAAAGTCTTGCCGTCTACGATAAAAACAGACCAGGCTCCATCTTCAGTGTAGCTTCAGATATTTGGGTGAATTACCAATTAAGAGGCAATCATACCATTCATGGATGGGTATCTTGCTTGAGTTCGGTGTATAGTCCAATGTTCACGCCAACCATGCCTCAATACGCTTAAATGCGCAATTTACCTCTTTCCTGGCCAAATTCCGCTTGCCAACACATGGGAAATTTTTTATCCAGAAGAGACGGACGCAGAAACAGATTTAGGAAGCGAACGGAGGGTGAGAACCGGCCTCAGAATATCACTACGCTGAATGAAACGGATACTACGCTCGCAGGGCTGCCAAGCTGCAATAGGAGCCGGGAAGAGGCTGGTGTAACTCAACTCTGTAATGTGATTCGGGTTCACAGACACCAATAACGCGGCAGGGAAAGCGAGCAATGTCCTGAAGGACACCGGCCTGCTATTTTGGTGACAGGACCGGCATGTGCTACAGGACGTTCCTGCGGCTGTGTCCTGTCCACCGCTGATGGCGAGATCCTTGAGCTGAAGGAGACCCCGTTCCAGACCGATTTTGTTCAACAGTGATCTTAAAGTCATGTATAAAATCCAGTCCACCTCGTTGGAAATTGTTGACTTTTTCAACATATTTGAAAGCGCAATGATTCGATTTTTTTTTTCAAAAGGCCTACAGATAAAAGGTGATGTACCTGAATAAGAACGGGAGAAACATTGGCCTGCTCAATTATTTATTCTAGGGCTGTTACTGATTAAATTTTTCGTGTTCGATTAATCGATTTTTTTTTTAAATCGATTAATCGACTAATTTCGATTAATTATAATGCACATACAGATCCAACTACTTTTAGCTGATCTGTGTGGTATACACTATATACAATCACCCAACACTAGTTAGTTTCCACAATCCATGACTTAACATCACAGTTCACACAAATACGTTTTAAATTTAAACTGTAGCACTGACGTAAGTCATTTTTTTTTCCACAGTAGCCTGACAATCCCTTCACCTCCGGTCTAACTAATCACTCTCACCTTATGGCATGGACCCCTGTGCAAACAGGTGGTCATACAAGCGGGTATCAAAAGGGTTAACACGGACCATAAACTTCTCTCACGTCTCCTTAGATCTCAGCAAGGACGCCGGGTCATGGGTAGAAAGAAAAGATCTAAGTGCTCGCCGCTTAAGTATAAGATTTAATTTTTGTGTTCAAACACAAACTACTCACATAAAGATGATAAAAACACAGCATGTGAAGCCGACAATCGTGTTAGTTCCGTAGGGCAGCAGCGCGCGACGTCATGCGTAGCTCCTCCCCCGTACGCGTTACTTTCAATCAGAACTTTGACGTCACCGGACTCCTCCCCCTTCCCTTCGTTAGCAGACGGAGGCACTTGGGGAAGGGGAGGAGTCCGGTGATGTCGATGTCCGTGACGTCACCGGATTTCCCACGGAACTCCCTGAAGACCCGGAAGCCGGCAGAGAGGTGAGTACCGATCAAAATAATTTTGATCGATCAAAAAAATTAAAGCTTAATCGAGGAATTAATCTTTAATTTACACAGCCCTAATTTATTAGACTAAAATGTCAATAGATGTAATGGTGTAATGTGGAAATGAAATACCACCAAAGGATAGCTCTATCTGTCTCAAAAAAATGATAAAAATCTTGTTTGGGTACAGTGTTGCATGACCATGAAAATTGGCCTGGGCAGGAAGGGAGTGAAAGTGCCCACTGCCCAGTAGGCAAGTGGTTAAAGTAGAAGCCCACTCTAATGCCGCGTACACAAGAGCAGAATTTCCGTCCGAAAAATCTTGGATGTTTTTTTTCAGACGGAATTCCGCTCAAGCTTGGCTTGCATACACACGGTCACACAAAAGTTCTCTGAACTTTCGACCGTCAGGAACGCGGTGACGTACAACACTACGACGAGCCGAGAAAATGAAGTTCAGTGCTTCCGATCATGCGTCAAATTGTTTCAGAGCATGCGTGATTTTTTGCGCGCCCGAATTGCATACAGACGATTGCATTTTCGAACAGGAACTTTTCCCGACCGAAAAATAGAGAACATGCTCTCAATCTTTTGCTGGCTGGAATTTCGCCAGCAAAAGACAGATAGAGAATACACACGGTCGCGTTTTCTAACAAAAAGCCCTCATCAGAGTTTTGTTGGCAGCATTTCCGATCGTGTGTACGCGGCATTACACTAAAATATGTAAATCTACAGGCATCCACGATCTAAAGCCCCGTACACACGATCGGACTTTCCGACAACAAAATCGTGGATTTTTGTTTGAAGGATGTTGGCTCCAACTTGTCTTGCATACACACGGTCACACAAATGTTGCCCAACAATTACGAACATAGTGACGTACAATACGTACGTGATATCTCCATTACGAACGCTAGTTTTACAAGACCGAGCGCTTCCCGCTCGTACTTGATTCCGAGCATGCGTGGACTTTTGTGCAAAGGACTTGTGTACACATGATCGGAAATTCCGACAACAAACATTTGTTGGTGGGAAATTTGAGAACCTGCTAGCCAAAATTTGTTGGCGGAAAGTCCGACAACAAATGTTCGATGGAGCGTACACACGGTCGGACTTTCCGCCAACAAGCTCACATACAACATTTGTTGTCGGAATATCCGATCGTGTGTATGTGGCATAAGACTAACCTATTAAGCCTTGTAAAGAAGAAATCGCTATACATACCTTTTTTGAAGCCGGTCTGGTCCGGTCCCACGCTGAGCTGTCAGTGGCGGCTCCTCTATGGAGGCGTGTGCAGAAGAGGCAGCCAACAACAGAAGCCCAAGTTTATGGGTGATGTCACTTCCCATTCATTTCCCAGACGTTGGCTGTCACCTCTGCAAAGCTTCCGCCACTGGAGACCAGACTGAAAAAAAAGTATGTATAGCAATTTCTTCTTTACAGGGCTAGATAAGTTAGTCTAATGCGGCGTACACCCGGTCGGAACTTCCGATGGAAACAGTCCGATGGGAGCTTTTCAACGGATTTTCCGACCGTGTGTATGCCCATCGGTCTTTTTCTGTCGGAATATGCGACGGACTTTGGATTGAGAACCTGTTCTAAATTTTTCCGACGGAAAACCTTTCTATCGGATTTTCCGATCGTGTGTATGCAATTCTGACACGCAAAATTCCGACGCATGCTCGGAAACAATTCGACGCATGCTCGGAAGCATTAAACTTCCCTTTTATAGTGCTGTCGAACGTCTTATGCCGCTGTGTTACTGACCGTCGGAATTTGGTGTGACCGTGTGTAGGCAAGACAGTTTGAGCGAAATTCCGTCGGAATTCACAAGGGAAAACCATCAGAGCTTTTTCCGACGAGAATTCCGACCGTGTGTACGCGGCATTAGATCATGGATGACTGTCGATTTAGAGATGTTAGTGTTAGGGTGGACTTCCACAAGTGGTTCAAGTTTTTAAATGTTGGTAGAGTAAAGCTCCGTACACACGATCGGACTTTCCGATGGGAAATGTTGGATGTCAGGCTGTTGGCGGTAAAGCGGACCGTGTGTATGCTCCATCAGACAATTGTTGTCGGACTTTCCGCCAACAAATGTTGGCTAGAAGGTTTTCAAATTTTCCGCCAATAAATGTCTGTTGTTGGATTTTCTGATCGTGTGTACACAATTCCATCGGACAAAAGTCCAAAGTACAAACACGCATGCTCGGAAGCCAGAAGCAGACGGTCTTGTAAACTAGCGTTCGTAATGGAGAATTAACATTCATGGCGTGGCAAATTATGAAATCTGAAATGCAGCGCACAATTCTCTTCTTCTTTAGTGGGATAATAATGAAGCTGCTTTGCTGGTGATACTGATGGAGTTATTGCAAATTAATTTTCAAAGGCTTTTTTTTTTTCTAGTGATATCAAGAATAATATTATTATGTTTTTTTTTTGTTTTTTTAATTGTGCAAGTTACCACAACACCATTATCCCGCAGTTTTTAAGATCAAAGATACAAGTATGTTGGTGTCCCTTGTTAATTTTACATTGTATTTTTTTAAATGTAACTGCCGACTCCCAAACTGTCATTTGAAGTAAATCACATAGCCAAGTATTATTCTACACAATTCTTTTATTGTGCATTAAAAAAACAAAACAAATAAAATTAGACATGCTATCTGCCAATAGAACTTAACCAAAAAAGTGCATTCTATGCATCCAAAAATATAGAAACTATACCAAATCAAATCATTATTATTCAACCAAAAAAATAATGTCAAAGCAATAACTCCGAGGCCAATAATAAATAAAACGTTATCTTCGCCGATTCTGCAACATGTCTGGTTGACGAACGGCCGTTCAGAAATGAACTGAAAAGTGCAAACTGAAAAGCGCGAAATGAAAAGCGCGAAATGAAAAGTGCAAAATAAAAAGTGCGAAATTAAAAGAGCGAATCAACACTCACCAAACTACTACTAACACGAAATTAGCAGAAGGAGCCCAAAGGGTGGCGCTAAAGAGCTGAAAAACAACGTAGTACATCACTACATTCGTATTTGTTGGCCAACAATTGTGTGGCCGTGTGTATGCAAGACAAGTTTGGGCCAACGCCCTTAGGGCAAAAGTCCACGGTTTTGTTGGCCAACAATCCGATCGTGTGTACGAGGCTTTAGGGTGGACTTCCACAGGTGGTTCAAGTTTTTACATGTTGGTACAGTAAAGCCCCATACACACGGTCGGATTTTCCGATGGATTCTGTCCTATCGGACAATGTTGTCGGAAATTCCGACCGTGTGTAGGCACCATCGTATTGTCCGACGGACAAAGTTGTATGCTCTAAAAATTTTCCGACAACAAAGTCCGATCACACCAATTCCGATCGTGTGTAGCGAATTCCGACGGACAAAGTGCCACGCATGCTCAGATCACATTACAAGCTATTGGCTACTAGCCTCTACGTAGTCCCGTCGTAGGCAACAAACGTCACCACGTTCAGAATGATCGGATTTTCCAACAACTTTGTCCGACCGTGTGTATGCAACACCAGTGTCGGACCAAATCCGATGGATTTGGTGGTCGGATTTTCCGACCGTGTGTATGGGGCTTAACTCTTCCTCTATAATACCTCCTATTCAAAGGAATACCAAAAAACAGCAAGTGTGTTTACATGTGATTGGACACAGCTAATCACATGGTAAAGGGCTGCTGTGATTGGCCCTTTACCGTGATCTGTGATCAGCTGTGAATGTGAAAGGGGGGCTTCTGATTTGAAAGGGAGACCGGATGGAAGGGAGGGCTTCTGATGTGAAGGGGGGGGGGGGGGGCGTAAGTTTGTCAGCCCACAAATATTTTTTAAATATTCAATGCGGCCCTTGTACTGAAAAGATTGGAGACCCCCTTCATGGAAATGAATACACAATGTCAATTGTATTTGTCATTTTTTCACGTATATGTCACCTTTATCTGTGGGCACAATATAAAGATCTAATGTTTGCCTGTTCAGTTATGTTGAAAAAGTCAACACTTTTGGGGTGCACTTACTTTTTCACATGACTCTATGAATATAACGTGTTTTAGGCATGTTATTTACCTGTAGGGGGTGGAGCTGTCGGGCCCCTCTGTCTGCACAGGCTATGTACAGCACGGTGACAATGTCACCTCTACTTTTACAAGGTAATATCTGGGTATGTCAATGCATTTGGTGCACACCGAATGGATGGATGTCCTTTTGTGGCTGTTAAGGGAAATAGTTGGAAGAACGTTTCTGTGCCTGGAGCTCAGCTGTAAATATTAAAGAATATCTTGTTCTTTAACAACCAGACGTGACCTCAATGCAATGTCCCCTCATATTCATCACAATTTCATAATCCCGTTCTCCCGAGCTCTCCAGTGATCGTCTGATTGAAGTGAGTTATGAGACTCTCATTCCTTCGTCTACCATTACACACAGGAGCTATGAATGGCAGCCAGCTTTCCCCGAATATCGCTATCCAGAAATTGCATATAGAGCAGCTCATAGTTGGAATGGTATGGGGCCCCATGCAAGAATCTGTGTCTTAAATACAACCAATGAAAGACGGGGTTCAGGAACCATCATAATATATGAGGGGGCTTAATAGGACATAGGATACCCATGTTGTACCAACAACGCGGGTGGATGGCATTACAGCTTTTACTAAGGCTGCAGTCACATGTGACCCTGCATAAAAGCGTACAATTTCCTGCGCATTGAAAACGCATGTGAAAAACGCAGCTCAGCTTACACGCCGGCTCGCTATCTGTGTGCCGCGGTGACCGACTCTTGCCCATGCGTATGAGAAACTTTCCCCCGCCCCGGCCCATGTAGATGGCCAAAGCTCATAAGTTGACCGCCCCTCGTCTAGTGACTTTGTAATTATGACCCCGTGGAGGATATTATATCGATATCCGATCGGTATGAAAACCTTCTTATGTTCTTTCTAGCCCTGATGAAGGGGGCACTTAGACCGCCGAAATGCGTTGGCTACTTTTTAAATTGTACCCCTGACTTTTAATGGAATAAAGTTGTATGTGGACCTGCGGAGCTTCAATTTCAACTCTTGTTAGGATGAGATGATGTCATCAGTCTGCTGCAGGCAGGAGGAAGCATTTCCTCAGTCTCCCCTTCTTCAGTGATCAGACTGGATTTTGGAACATTGTAGCAAATCACATGGTGGGCTGATCGGTGTCAGACGTTTGTGAACACAGCCAACAACTGCACAAGCACTGGGACTTACAGGATTGCCTCATCTCTGCCGGCATCTCAGTCAAGGAAGTAGACGATGACCAGGGTGGATAAAATTTTTTTTTTTTTTTTTTTTAGCAAACATGTTATACTTACCTCCACTGTGCAGCTCGTTTTGCACAGAGTGGCCCCAAACCTGCTCTTCTGGGGTCCCTCGGCGGCTGTCTAGGCTCCCCCTTGCAAGTACTTCTCACCTTCATGCGAGCTCCCTCACATGGTGAGGAGTGCTTGCAGGCGCGCTCCCGTGATACAGCCGGTGGCCGTAGCCGCTCACTGTATCACTCGGCCCCGCCCCCCCCGGCGCCCCGCGTCATTGGATGTGATTGACAGCAGCGCGAGCCAATGGCTGCGCTGCTTTCAATCCACCCACTGTAACCAATCAACGGCCAGGCTGAGCAGCGAAGAGGATGTCGGGGGCGAGCGCGGGACTTTCGAGGGGTCGGATGTTTTTTCACCTTAATGCATAGAATGCATTAAGGTGAATTTTTTTTTAACTTTACAACCCCTTTAAGGCTTACCTGTAGGTGCAAGAAATATCTCCTTAACCTACACGGTTAAGGAGATATTTTCCAAAAACTGGGCACCAATGTCTACGCACTGAGCGCGCCGCAAGTGAAGCCGAAGATGCCGTCAATGACGGCTCCCGCTCGCATGCGCCGGAGTGACGTCATCGCGTTCGGCCAGTCACAGTGCCGGAGCCGCGATACCTAGAAGTCACTTCGTGTATCATGGCGGCGACGGAGGAGGTGGCCGAGGACCGCTGTGGGGGCTTCGATCTCAGGTAAGTAATTCATAATGAGCTAGTATGCTATGAATACAAGCTCATTATGTCTATGCCTTGCAGGGTGTAATTTTTTTTATTTTTATTACTTTACTTCCTCTTTAATAATTTAGTTTATTCAGCATGAAATGGAGCTTAGTTATGTAGCATGAGGCTGTATATTCTGCAATATTTACATTTTTGGTAATCTCAGTCAATGAATCCAAGCTCTGCAAGCTGAGATAACATGCACTGCATTGATGCATTCACACAATGTCACAGTAACCATGAGATAACACAAAGTTCAGGAATATTCCTTTATCCCATTTGTTTTGCAAATCGATGTACACTACAAACTGTATGACTGAAGCGGTTCGGATATCGCTGTTTTACTAACCTGACAGCTTATTATTCTAAATAGGAAACCTTCATTTTGTTTGCAAATATTAAAGATTCTAAATACCAGCAGGAATGAGTCCTTACATTTAAAGAGCACCTGTCATTTCAGATCCATCATGGCAGCGCCTGTTAGCGGGCATCCGCTCACCTGCTGCCGCCACGTCCCTCACTGTGTCACTGCCGCATCACCAGCCGTCACATTAAAGTGAATGGGACTGTCGGAGAGTCAACAGCGGGTCAGAGGAGGAGCTGATGCGGGACAGAGATGACAGTTGCTCTTTAAAAATTATGATTTAATTTCTTGTTAAAAAATAAATAAATTATGATTTAAAATCGAATTGATATAAATCAAGCCTTTTTACTAGTGATTTAAATCAAATCCACCCTGGCGATGACCAACAAAGATGGTGCCGTCCTTCTGGAGAGAAGAGAAGATGAAAGCATTGCCGGGGGGGGGGGGGGGGGGGGGGGAGTCCTGTGATCTCTATGAGAGGTAATAAAGACCTGGAAGGGCTGACCCTTACACATCACTTATCATGCGGGGCCTAATATATCTGATGACAGGTCCACTTTAAACCAACCCCTGTAATAGAAAAAAAGCATGACAGGACCTCTTAAATATGAGATCTGAGGTCAAAAAGACTCATAATTACACTAAAATGCAATAAAAAAAAAGAAACAAAATTTGTCATTTAAAGAAATTATAAAAAAAAAAAAAAAAATGTCCCTTTAAGAGCTATGGGCCTAAGTGACGTTTTGACATTGCTTCCCGCCCTGCAATGTCACGGAGACGGTGGGGCCCATCTTGCCCTCACTTGTCTCCATGCCCAGCCACAGAGAGGACCAGATTGCCTCCACCGCTGCCGACGGCCCCCAGTAAGCGGCGGAGGGCAACGGCGCGCCTGGAGGGGGGTGGCCCTATCCCGCCGTCGATAAAAGTGATCTTGCAGCAAATCCGCCGCAGAGACCACTTTTATCTTGTAGCGGACCGCCGGTCGAACGCGAGGATACCGGGGTTATGGCAGCTAGCTGCTGCCGTAACAACGATGTCCTCCTTCAAAGTGAGGACGTATATCGGCGTGCGGCGGTCGGGAAGTGGTTAAAGAGATTCACCTTCTTTATTTTATTTATTTTGTTTACTGTTATCATTGAAAGTGAATGTAAGTGAAATTGAAAATCATCGCAAGTGAAAGAAATCTCACATTTTGGGTTGTCCCCAGAAAAGTAATAGAGGGG
Organism: Lithobates sylvaticus; assembly: GCA_028564925.1. Classification (NCBI taxonomy): domain Eukaryota; kingdom Metazoa; phylum Chordata; class Amphibia; order Anura; family Ranidae; genus Lithobates; species Lithobates sylvaticus. Next base: position 263,234,889 of record CM053031.1, read on the forward strand.
AAATCTTCCAATGGGGACACTAGTTCTGGTGACCTGGGGGGTCCCCAAGAAATCAACTTTATTTTTTTATTTTGCAGGGATTTCCTCTCACTTCCTGTTTTGGCTATGGGACAGGAAGTGAAGGGAAATCTCTGCAATGGAACACAGATGGTGAAACAAAACTGACAGGGGTTATAATCCGTCCTTACGCTATCCAAAATAAAAATAAAACGTTTTGCGGGAGGGAGGGATTAGGGGTGAGAATTTGTGCTAGAAGGGGGGATTTTTTTATGGGGGGGGGGGATTTGGAGAGAGAGGATTTAAGTTTGGAGGGGGGGTCAAAAATTTGTGTTGGCAAGGACATTGGAGGGGGGATTTGTGTTGGGAGGGAGAATTTGGAGGGTGTCAGGGGATAAGAATTGTTCTAGGAGGGGAAATTAGGGGGGTTTGCTAGGAATGGTGATTTGGGGAGGATTTGTGTTGGGAGGGGGGTAAGAGGATTTGTGCTAAAAGAGCCGATTTGGGGGCTTTGTGCTAGAAGAGGTGATATGGTAGTGGGGGGAGGGAGTTTGTACTAGGAGGGATGATTGGGGGTATTTTTGTATTGGGGAGGATTTGTGGTAGGAGGGGGAATTAAGGGGCAGAATTTGTGCTGGGAGGGGGGATTTAGAGTGGGGGGAGAGGATAGTATTTGGAGGGGAAATTTGAGGGGTATGGGATATGTTCTAGGAGGGGTAACTTTTTCTTGGGTGAGGTGATTTGTGCTGGGGGGGGGGGGTTGTAGAGAGAGAGAGGATTTGAGCTTGGAGGGAGAGTGGGGGGGAGATTTGTGTTTGCAGGGGATATTTCATCTGGGGGGGGGCGGATTTGTATTGGGAGGAGGGGAAATTTATGCATAGGGGATAATGCAGATTAGTGTGCATTTTTTTATGGGGGGGGGGGCAGATTTTTGCTGACACATAATGCTCATACATTTTTTTGGGGGAGGGGGCCGGATTTTAGCTGACAGATAATACTCATACTTTTTTTGGCGGGGGAGGCACAGTTTGGTATGTTTGCCCTGGGGGTGAGGGTGCAGTGGGGTATGTTTGCCCTGGGCTCTAAATTACCTTTGCTTTTTGGGGGGGGCGCAGTGGGGTATGTTTGCCCTGGGCTCTAAATTACCTTCCTTTTGGGGGGGGGGGGGGGGGGTGGGGGGGGGGGGGGGGCGCAGTGGGGTATGTTTGCCCTGGGCTCTAAATTACCTTCCTTTTTAGGGGTGAGGGTGCAGTGGGGTATGTTTGCCCTGGGCTCTAAATGACCTTCCTTTTTGGGGGGGGGGGGGGGGTGCCATGGGGTATGTTTGCCCTGGGCTCTAAATTACCTTCCTTTTTGGGGGGTGTGTGGGCGCAGTGGGGTATGTTTGCCCTGGGCTCTAAATGACCTTCCTTTTTGAGGGGGGGGGGGCAGTGGGGTATGTTTTCCCTGGGCTCTAAATTACCTTCCTTTTTGGGGGGGGGGGTGGGGGCGCAGTGGGATATGTTTGCCCTGGGCTCTAAATTACCTTCCTTTTGGGGGGGGGGGGGGGGGCGCAGTGGGGTATGCTTGCCATGGGCTCTAAATTACCTTCCATTTTGGGGGGGCACCGTGGGGTATGTTTGCCCTAGGCTCTAAATCACCTTCCTTTTTTGGGGGGACGCAGTGGGGTATGTTTGCCCTGGGCTCTAAATCACCTTCCTTTTTTTGGGGGGGGGTGCAGTGGGGTATGTTTGCCCTGGGCTCTAAATCACCTTCCTTTTTTGGGTGGGGGGCGCAGTGGGGTATGTTTGCCCTAGACTCTTGATGACCTTGTCCCGTCACTGATCCTTATAACCAAATCTGTTTGTTTCAGAACTAAAAGAAAATATCACTGAACTCTTTAGCCGAGTGCCGGCCAGACTGGACATCATAGAGAATCAGATGGTCTCGATCCAAAAAAAACTGGAAAACATGGAAGAAACGTTAAAACCGGAATCTGCAAACCAAGCCCCCGTTGACGCCATTGAGCCCGCAAACCAAACAGAAGTAAACCAGACCATCTCCGAGCCGCCGGCTCACAGGCCCTGCAGCACAAAGACTTGTCGGGAAAACATGACGGGGCGCAAGAAGGTCAAAATCAGCAATACCCAACTCGCCCACAAGGTGGCAGCTCTCACTGAGTTACTGAATGGCCACAATGAGCTCCTGGAGGAACTGTACCAGCGGGTCACCGCGCTGGAGGCGGCGCGGAATACGGGCCCGGTGTCACCAAAGACGAAGGAAGGGAGTGGAGGTGGCCATTAAATGGAGGCAGACCAGTATTTACGTTGAAGATAGTCTAAAGAGGACCTGTCACTTTTAAACAATTGAGAGTTGTTAAAAAATGTTTATTCTTTTATTTTTTAAGATGCCCCTTTTCTATAAATAACCTCACTCCATGGCTGGTCTTCTTTAAAGCCCAACACTAGCCAGATGTTTAGTTTTGGATACACTGAGAAAGTATTAGAACCTCTGTCAAGTCTTTATTTATTGTATATGAAGCAATTGTATATGAACGCTAAAACATTTATTATATTGCTTTTTTTTTTTTAGACTGTCCTTCTTAATTTTCACCTGGTGATCCCACCAGTAAGTCTGTTGTTTTTCAACAGAACAAGCAGATGTAGCAGCTAGAGGGTTAAGACAAACCATTTAACACTGGAAGGGAGGGGTGCTTACAATGGTCAGCTTTCATTTATGTACAGTATGTAAAACCTTTATCCAAAAATGAAATTGTAACTGCTTAAAAAAATTGTACCTGGAGTTTGGCTTCAATTTGTTAGTATAGCTAAATCTGATAGTACATCTAACACTCCTCTTCACCCAGATTAACAATGCTGCTGTCTAAAGGTGTTTCTATTTCTCCTTTATCCGGAGTGGGGGCACTCTAATACAGGAGGTGTGTTACTGGCTAGATCACCAGGTCAAAACAAAGGGAAAAGACTACAAAAATAAAATGAAAGTGGTTGCAAACCCTCATATATACCCAGTGAAGTGTCTGGCCTCAGGTGATACACAAATCCTCCTACATAAGTTGTACCCGTCTATCTGCAGTCTTCTGTTCTCTACAAGTGCTGAATTTATACGCTTATCTGAGAGTTCAGAAGAAAGTGGGCGGAGAGCTGAAGTTACACTCTGCATAGCTTAGTGAGCAGGGGCTGCCCGTCCATTAAGGGCGCACGGGCACCGCCCCCCCATCCATTAAGGGTGCACGGGCACCACCCCCCCCCCCCCTGTCCATCATCGCCTTCCCTATCCATGCGTCCGGCCCCTTTTAGGACACGGGCGCATGGATTCCAATGGGGAAGGGCTGGTTTTTTGAAGCACCGATTAGAGCCAGAGGCTTTAATACGCTTCAATAAAGGGTGGGCTTCGGTCGCAGAGAGTGCGCTCCGAGCCCACCCAGGTGTGTCACAACACTAATCCTCCTCCTGGCCAACCAGGAAGCGGGTTTTGAAACTGGTCACCCGATTGGCTGAAAAGACAGGAGATCCTATTGGACTCCTAGGAGGAGGAGGGCTGCCGTGATGCAGAGAGGACACAGGAGCCGCTGCCCTGCCGCATATAGGAGCCCGCAACCCGGCCGCTGCCCGTAGGAGCCTGCAACCCGGCCGCAGCCCGTAGGAGCCTGCAACCCGGCCGCTGCCCGTAGGAGCCTGCAATCCACGCATAGGAGCCCGCAACCCACGCATAGGAACCCGCAACCCGGCCGCTGCCCGTAGGAGCCTGCAATCCACGCATAGGAGCCCGCAACCCACGCATAGGAACCCGCAACCCGGCCGCTGCCCGTAGGAGCCTGCAACCCACGCATAGGAACCCGCAACCCGTCCGCTGCCCGCCATCCATAGGAGCCTGCAACCAGCCCATAGGAACCCACCCGCCTGCAACCGATGTGGTAAGTGCCGGGGCAGGGGGGGGTGCCACCGACCGACAAACCGGTGGGTGCCACCCCCCCCCCCCCAAAAAAAAAACACCAGCTGCCACTGTTAGTGAGGAGAGCTCTGAGAGATGATTGGAGGGAAGGGACGACCCCCCCCCCCATTCACAGAGCGGAGGCTGTCAATCAGCTGCTTGTGTGCTGAATCTCCTCCCCTGTCACCATTTTTCTCTTGGTGTCAGGAAAACTTGTCAGAAGTGACTCATGCGGATAGCAGAAGAATGAGGCAGCAGACAGAAATGACACTTAAGCCCCATACACACGGTCGGATTTTCGATGGATTCTGTCCTATCGGACAATGTTGTCGGAAATTCCGACCGTGTGTAGGCACCATCGGACAGTTTCCATCGGATTGTCCGACGGACAAAGTCCTATCTCCTGCTGGATAGATTTTTCGACAACAAAGTCCGATCACACCAATTCCGATCGTGTGTAGCGAATTCCGACGGACAAAGTGCCACGCATGCTCAGATCACATTACAAGACCAAAGCTATTGGCTACTAGCCTCTACGTAGTCCCGTCGTAGGCAACAAACGTCACCACGTTCAGAATGATCGGATTTTCCGACAACTTTGTCCGACAGTGTGTATGCAACACCAGTGTCGGACTAAATCCGTCGGACAAAATCCGATGGATTTGGTGGTCGGATTTTCCGACCGTGTGTATGGGGCTTTAGACCCCTTTCACAAAAAAACATCTGAAAAGCCCACGAAAACCTATTTTGATTAAATTCAATGAATGCTTTCACATTGGGGCAGTGCCCTGGCAGGGTGGTGAAAAACCTTTTTATGCTTTGTTCAGATTTCAGGTCTGAGGTTCACAGCCACTTTAATGAAGCAGCCACCACATCCAATGATCGGTAAGCTGCAATGGGGGGGGGGGGGGGGTAGGGCTAGACTCCTCTTTTAGCAACGTCGATTTGTAAAAAATGTTTTATTTTCTATAGAATTTATAGACAAAAAAAATCAATAAAATAAAAATGTACATTTTTACGTTTTTTTATCAGTGTTGTTTTTCTGTATTTATTTTAAAGGAGAATGCAGCTGACATTAGGGGCGGCCATTATCACGGTACAGGTCCATAGTCCCAGTTTTGTTTTTTTTAAAAGAGAAGTTTTACTGTAGATTTACTATAAATATACAATTAATTCTATAATTTGTCCCATCTAAAATAAAATTCCTGGCACAAAGCATGGCAAAGGTATTTACTATAGAAAAGAAGGTGTTTTGTGCATTTGCTTCACTGAAAAAAGTAGTGAACAAAATGATTGATCCTCCTCTTCTGGGGTCCCTCAACGGCGCTCCTGGCTCCTCCACTTCTCGAGTGCCCTGTTTGAGCCCTTGGGGCACTTGTGCGGGCACGCTCCCGAGTCCTGCTGCTGCGTTCATTGACACAGACAATAGGACTCGGCCCCCCCGGCTCCCATGTCACTGGATTCGATTGACAGCAGTGGGAACCAATGGCTGTGCTGCTATCAATCTATCCAATCAGGACACGAAACACCGGCTGGAGCTGGTGTGCTCATTCCCATCTCTGGAAAGATCGGGTTCAGGTAAGTAAAAGGGGGACTCTGGGGGGGGGGGGGGGCAGCTGCATCACAGGAGGTTGTTCACCTTAATGCATTAAGGTGAAAAAACACAAACCCTTTAATAGTAAAAAAATAGAACAAAAAAAGTAGAAAAATTACAGTTGAAGGAAGAAGGGAAGAAAGGCGTTAATTAGGGCTCATTAGCCTTAACTAAGGGTTAATAGGGGGTTAAATAGTAAGCGAGTGATGTCAAATGCAGATCAAAGGTCACACACCAGATCTACATGTAAATGAAATAATAAATACAATGAAACAACACATTACGTTGTAAGTAAGTGTCATTGTACGCTGGATGAAGCACCCCCATTGCCATCAGTGCAGCACCCCCATTGCCATGAATGCAGCACCCCCATTTCCATCAGTACAGCATCCCCATTGCCATGAATGCAGCACCCCATTGCCATCAGTGCAGCACCCCCACTGCCATGAATGCAGCACCCCCATTTCCATCAGGGCAGCACCCCCATTGCCATGAATGCAGCACCCCCATTGCCAGGAATGCAGCACCCACCATTGCCATGAATGCAGCACCCCCATTTCCATGAATTCAGCACCCACAATTGCCAGGAATGAAGCACCCCCATTGCCATCAGTGCAGCACCCCCATTGCCATGAATGCAGCACCCCCAATTCCATCAGTGCAGCACCCCCATTGCCATGAATGCAGCACCCCCATTGCCAGGAATGCAGCACCCACCATTGCCACGAAGGCAGCACCCCCATTTCCATGAATTCAACACCCACAATTGCCAGCAATGAAGCACCCCCATTGCCATCAGTGCAGCACCCCCATTGCCATGAATGCAGCACCCCCATTTCCATCAGTGCAGCACCCCCATTGCCATGAATGCAGCACCCTCATTGCCATGAATGCAGCACCCCCATTTCCATCAGTGCAGCACCCCCTTTACCATGAATACAGCACCCCCATTGCCATGAATGCAGCCCCCCCATTGCCATCAGTGCAGCACCCCCATTGCCATGAATGCAGCACCCCCATTTCCATGAATGCAGAACCCCCATTTCCATGAATGCAGCACCCACCATTGCCATGAATGCAGACTCACCATTGCCATCAGTGCAGCCGGATTGATGCCCATCCATCTGCAGCCTTGGAGGGGACATGGAGGGGGGGCGGGATGAGCGCCAAAAGATTACATACAGGAAAACTCCCAGCTGAGGTTGGGAGGTACGTGGTAGGTGAAGAAGAGAATTAGCACTGGAAGATTTACTGGGGAAATTTGTACTAGAAGTGGGGAGTACATTTTTGCTGGAAGGAGGAATGGGGGGGCTTCAACGGTAGTTTTGAGTGAAAATTGTGATAGAAAAAGGGGGGGGGGTTGGGGGTTGGAAAAGGATTTGAACTGGGGGGGGGGGGGGCAATTTGTGCTGGGAGGATGAATTTAGGGTGTCACAATGTTTATTAACCCCAGTTTCGGGTGGTCATTACTGCGTAACTGGCACCAATACTAGGGATCATTCTCGCGTAAACTAGCATCAATACTATAACATCTGGAGCCAGGAGAGAAATCGGGGCCCAAAGCTGAACCTGGAAATGACTGCCCATAGGTAGCCCCACTCGACCGAGTTGAAAGCCTTCTCGGCGTCGAGCGAGGCCACCACCCCCACACTATTGGAGTCCGCAATTGCAATGTGAGTGTGTAGGCGCTGGATGTTTATGTCAGTGCCCCGGCCTGGAATGAACCCCGTCTGGTCCGGGTGTAGCAAGGCCGTAATGACGGTATTCAACCTGTTGGCAAGAATTTTAGATAATATTTTGGCATCCACATTATGGAGGGAAATTGGGTGATAGGAGGAACATTGAGTAGGGACCTTCCCAGGGTTGGGAATGACCACTATCACTGCATCATTCATCGAGTCTGGGATTAGCCCCGACTCCGCAGCCTGGGACTGTAGCTCCTGAAACTTGGGGGCCAGCTCCTCCACAAATGTCTTCTAAAATTTGACCGGAAACCCATCAGAAACCCTGCCTGCATCATCTTGAGTGCAGCCTGTATTTCCTCTAGCTTAATGGAGGCTTCTAACTTTTTTTCCGACGCAAAATACTTTCAAGATAGTCAGTGAGGTCATTCAGGTCGTAGGAGCTATACAGTTGTTGGTAATATTCTGCAAAGCGGTGGTTAATGTCTTTGGAAGCAGAAAGGAGGTCACTCCCGACTGCTCCTTGGACAGCCAGGCCAGCAGATGCACAGTCTTTTCCCCCTGCTCAAAAATACGCTCGGATTGATGAAGCATTTTCTTCTGCATCAATTTCGTACGGAGAAGAAGGGCCTCCTGGGTCAAAGACTGCAAGCGGGCATAGAGTTGGGGGTCCCAGGTGCTAACATACAGGGCCTCTTGTTCAGTCGCCTCTTTCTCCACCCTATTTAGGTCTTCTCTACGCCTCTTCCTCACCCCAACTCTGATTAACTGATACTGCCCCCTAGAGTAGACCTTGAAAGCATCCCATATGGTGGTCGCCGCAGCCGAGCCTGGGTTTACTCTCCAGTATGCATCCAACTCGCTGCAAAACAAGGGGTCAACCTCTGCATCTGAGTCCCAGAACCTGGAGAGCCTCCAGAGCCTTTCGGAAGGGTCAGTTGCCAATTCCAGGATCAGAAGCAAGAGGGCATGATCCGAAATCCCCCTAGGGAGGATTGCAATGTCCCGGACCCTAGACAGGACAGTCGCCCCTACATAGGCCAGATATATCCGCGAAAAGGCCCTATGGGACGCAGAGTGGCAGGTGAAGGTCCGAGACAGAGGGTGCCTCCACCTCCACATGTCAGTAAGGTCCTAAGGCCCCTTTTACACTGGGGCGGGAGCCGCGGCGACGGTAAAGCAGCGCTATATTTAGCGCTGCTTTACCGTTGTTTTAGCCGCGGGATTCGGCCGCTAGCGGTGCGGTTTTAACCCCCGCTAGCGGCCCAAAAAGGGTTAAAATCCCCCGCAAAGCCGTCGGGCTTTCACACTGGAGCGGTGCGCTAGCAGGACGGTCAAAAAAGTCCTGCTAGCAGCATCTTTGGAGCGGTATAGGAGCGGTGTATTCACCGCTCCTATACCGCTCCTACCCATTGATTTCAATGGGACACCGCGGTAATACCGCGGCAATACTGCCGCAAACGCTACGGCGGCACTTTGCGGGGGATTTTAACCCTTTTTCGGCCACTAGCGGGGGTTAAAACCGCACCGCTTGCGGCAGAATCCCGCGGCTAAAACGACGGTAAAGCAGCGCTAAATATAGCGCTGCTTTACCGTCGCCGCGGCCCCCGCCCCAGTGTGAAAGGGGCCTAAGTGTCAGCCCAGGCCGCCAGGCCCTGACGAGCATCCCCAGCAGCCGCGCATCTATCCATGTTAGGGTCCGGGACAAGGTTAAAATCCCCCATCAATACCACGTTACCTGAGGGGAATTGCACCAATTTGGCAGTAATCAGGTTCATCAGTTTAAGTGAGGCAGGAGGCGGCAAGTACAGACCCACCAGGACCCACGGGATATTGTGGATTAATGCTTACACCATAACAAACCGGGGTCAAGTATCATATCTAGGAGTTTAAAGGGGAGAGTTTTAAGCACAAGAATACTAACCCCCCTAGCGAAATTGGAATAGGTGGAATGGCAATGGTGGCCCACCCACGGTTTCTTAAGACTGAGGGATTTACTTCCAACCAGGTGCGTCTCCTGTAACATACATACATGGGGATTGTGTTTTTTGATAAACTAAGCCACAAAGGAGCGTTTAATAGAGGAATTCAGACCACGTGTGTTCCAGGAGAGTACGTTATGGGTAGCCATGGGAATGCAGTGATAAATCACAGTAAGGAGCGTTAGGGTGGATGAGCCAGGGGTCCCCCCATCCGACCCGGGGAGGACCAATCGGGGAGCCCTGCATCCAAGCAGTTCAAGAGAATACATTACTGTCATGCAACAAAAAACATTAAAGTGAGAGCCAACAGACAGGCCCCACACAACCAGCCCCACCCCCAACCCATAAAGGTTTCCAGATGCATCTCCTTTGGTTTAGCAGCAAGCCTATTGACCTATTGATTACAATAGCGCCCCCTATTACACATCACCCCAATCACTTAAAGTTAGCACTTTTGCACTTTGAGGGGAGCAGCTGAATATATTATATATATTTTTTTGCACATTTATTCCTGTAGCGCAAGTTTTTTTTAACTTTTTATAACAAACATGTTATACTTACCTGCTCTGTGTGATGGTTTTGCACGGAGCAGCCCGGATCCTCCTCTTCTGGGGTCCCTCGACAACAGCACTCCTGACCCCTCCCTCCTGCCCCCTCCCCCTTAGCAAGCAGCTTGCACCCAAGCAGGCTAGCTCCCGAGCCGCTGCTCTGTGTGTCCATTTTTTTTTTTTTTATAATTAAATCTTTATTAATAGTTTAACATATACATATTACAACTGCTGGTTCCATTTCAATAATCTATCCATGCATTTGATGTATTCACATCGATTCCTTCTGTATGCATTTACCAACTTGAGGTTGGCGCTACCAGTGGCCCTCAACCCCCCGTGTCCATTTACACAAAAAAGGCAGCTCTGCCCCACTCCCTCCTTGTTGGCTCACTGATTGTGATTGACAGTAGTGGAAGCCAATGACCAACAAGGAAAAAAAAGAGACCTGGGAGAGCCACTGTTCCTCCAGACCCCCACTTGATCCCTGGACTTAAAGCGGGATTCCACCCTAAAGTGGAACTTCCGCTTTTCGGAACCCTCCCCCCCTCCGGTGTCACATTTGGCACCTTTCAGGGGGGAGGGGGGTGCAGATACCTGTCTAAGACAGGTATTTGCACCCACTTCCGGGCATAAACTCCCACGGGAGTTTACGTCACTTCCTGTCCCGCCGCACTGTCTGCCGGGACACACACGGGTCCCAGCAGACAGCGCAGACTATTCTCATTGCGCCGCGCGACTCGTGCATGCGCAGTAGGGAACCGGGAAGTGAAGCCGCAACGCTTCACTCCCTGATTCCCTCACCGAGAATGGCGCCGGCAGCAGCAGAGAGCCGAGCAATTGATCGGCCTCTGCTGCCGACACCGCTGGAACCTGTGACAGGTAAGTGCCCATTTATTAAAAGTCAGCAGCTGCAGTTTTTGTAGCTGCTGACTTTTAAAAAAAAATTTTGCAGGTACAGTCCCTCTTTAAACTTGCAAATAGCCGTGTTTCTTTGGGCTTGCAGTTCTTACCGGCGAGTGCGGAAAATGATACGCTGGTTTGCGCGGCTGGCCACAGAGGTGAGGAGAGACCAGATTCTCTCTCCTCACCTCTATGGTCTAGGAGTGACATTGAGACGTCACTTCCAGTCTTGGGCGGAAGTAAACTATTTTTTTTTTCTTTAAAGCATAAGACCAATGTTTTTTTTTTCTTATCTTTTGCTTTTAACCACTTCCGGACCGCCCACCTTCGTTATACGTCGGCTTATTGTCATGGCAGCAGCTAGCTGCCATAACCCCGGTATCCTCTTCTTCACTGAGCGGTCCGGTTTCAGATAAGAGTGGTCTCTGCAGCGGATTTGCTGCAAGATCAGCTTACGGGAGCCGTCGGCATTGGCAGCGGTGGAGGCGATCGGATCTTTACCATTGCTGGATATGGAGACGAGTGAGGGGAAGATGGCCCCCACCCGTCTCCATAAAATTGCAGGGCGGAAGCGACATCAAAACGTCACTCCTGCCTATAGCTCTTAAAGGGCCATTTTTTTTAAATAATTTTTTTAAAATTAAAATTTTTTTTTTTTTTTTTATTGCATTTTAGTGTAAATATGAGATCTAGGGTCTTTTTGACCCCCAGATCTTATATTTAAGAGGTCCTGTCATGCTTTTTTTCTATTACAAGGGATGTTTACATTCCTTGTAATAGGAATAACAGTGACATAATTTTATTTTTTTTTTAAAACCAGTGTAAAAATAAAAAATAAAAGATAAAATAAATAAGAAAAAATAAATATTTTTTTTTTAAAACACGCCCCCGTCCCGTCAAGCTCGCGTGCAGAAGCGAACGCATACGTGAGTAGCGCCCGCAGATGAAAATGGTGTTCAAACCACACATGTGAGGCATCGCCGCGATTGGTAGAGCGAGAGCAATAATTCTGGCCCTAGATCTCCTCTGTAACTCAAAACATGCAACCTGTAGAATTTTTTAAACGTCGCCTATGGAGATTTTTAAGGGTAAAAGTTTGTTGCCATTCCACGAGCGGCAGCAATTTTTAAGCGTGACATGTTGGCCGAGTACGGCGTAACATTATCTTTCACAATATAAAAAAAAAATTGGGCTAACTTTACTATTGTCTAATTTTTTTAATTAAAAAAAAGAGTATTTTCTCCAAAAAAAGTGTGCTTGTAAGATCGCTGCGCAAATACGGTGTGACAGAAAGTATTGCAACGACCGCCATTTTATTCTCTAGGGTGTTAGGAAAAAAATGTGTAATGTTTGGGGGTTCTAAGTAATTTTCGAGCAAAAAAAAATGTTTTTAACTTGTAAACAACAAATCTCGGCTAGGTCCTTAAGTGGTTAAAGTTAGGGGAGAGATTTGGGGTCGTATAGACCCCACATCTCTCCATAAAGAGGACCTGCTATGCATTATTTCTATCACAAGGGATGTATACAGTTCTTGTGACAGGAATAAGTGATCAAAAAAATAAATAAATTAAAGCGCCCCCATCCCTCGCGCAGAAGCGAGTGCAGACATAACTCCGCATACGTGAGGTATCGCCATGAACATTATAGCGAGAGCAATAATTCTAGCGCTAGACCTCCTCTGCAACTGTAAACTGGTAGCCAGTAAAAATATTTAAAGCGACGCCTATGGAGATTTTTAAGTTTTGTCATTTGTCGACATTCCACGAGTGTGCGCAATTTTAAAGCGTGACATGTCAGGTATCTGTTTACTCTGCGTAACTTCATCTTTTATATTCTGTGCAAGACTTGTCAACACCAACCAATCACACGCCTCCTTCTATTACTTCCAGCCAATAGGAGGTGAACGTTGAGAGGTTGCTATAGGTAACAGCCGCACGTGCTCTCCAGAGCTGTCAGAGAAGCGGCGATCGATCACGTTAGGACTACATCTCCCGGCATGCAGCGGGGGGATCACTTCCCGGTGTGGTCTCAGGGGCGGTCCGTAGCCGGGTTGCTCACGTGATTCAGGGGAATCTGTGAGAGCTGAGGGTGTCACGTGCCCAAACACTGACCGGTTGAACAGCGACGGAGACCCAGCGGGAGAGACATGGCCAACGTGGCCACACGGGAGTCCTGGTCCGGCCGGCCTGAGGAGGAGGGGGGACCCGTCGAGAGGACCCCACTGCTCAACGGAGCCGGGACACCGAGACAGGTGAGAACCCCTCTTAGGGTGACACTGGGAGCCCCTCATAGGGTGACACTGGGAGCCCCTCATAGGGTGACACTGGGAGCCCCTCATAGGGTGACACTGGGAGCCCCTCATAGGGTGACACTGGGAGCCCCCTCATAGGGTGACACCATGACTGGGAGCCCCTCATAGGGTGACACTGGGAGCCCCTCATAGGGTGACACTGGGAGCCCCTCATAGGGTGACACTGGGAGCCCCTCATAGGGTGACACTGGGAGCCCCTCATAGGGTGACACCATGACTGGGGGCCCCTCATAGGGTGACACTGGGAGCCCCCTCTTAGGGTGACACTGGGAGCCCCCTCTTAGGGTGACACTGGGAGCCCCCTCTTAGGGTGACACTGGGAGCCCCCTCTTAGGGTGACACTGGGAGCCCCCTCTTAGGGTGACACTGGGAGCCCCCTCTTAGGGTGACACTGGGAGCCCCCTCTTAGGGTGACACCATGACTGGGGGTCCCTCATAGGGTGACACCGGGAACCCCTCTTAGGGTGACACCATGACTGGGAGCCCCCTCTTAGGGTGACACCGTGATTGAGAGCCCCTCTTGGGGTGACACTGGGAGCTCCTCATGGGTTGACACCGTGACTGAGAGGGTGGGGGGGGGACACCATGACTGACCACACTGCTATTGACTTAGTGCTACACAGAAAGCGGGACTCCAGATAGGGGACCGCACTACAGAGCCCAGACCAGTCCGGGTATATCAGAGATATGAGTGGATAGGAGACACCTGGAGGGCTGATGAGAGGTGGTGATGATTGGTGAGAACACACAGATTATCATTGCAGAGGGTGTCGGAGATCATCGTGTTGGCTGCACATTGCCAGTGTCTGTAGAGGTGCCCAGACATGTGAGGTGGGATGATTTGCCTACATGGGGCATTCGGAGGATACTGTTGAGCAGATAGAATCCACTGATCCTCCCCGTCCCTGACTGACCCCCCCAGTGTACACATCCTGCTCTAATCTGTGTGGTCAGTATGAGCCATTCACTGTGGGGAACATTTACTAAAACGGGAGAGTGTAAAATCTGGATCAGCTCTGCACAGAAACCAATCGGCTTCCAGGTTTTATAGTCAAAGCTCAATTGAACAGGCTAAAGTAAGAAGCTGATTGGCTGCCATGCACAGCTGCCCCAGAGTCTGATGCTCCAGTGTTTAGTAAATCTCCCCCTATGATGGACACTGTCATTCACAAAGCAGGTCAAACCCCGGCCATTGAGCCATAGAGAGAAGATGTGAGTTGGGCATACAGGAACAGTCCTGAGGACAATCTCCGCTATTTATAAATCGGTAAATTACCACATCGGGTCCCATCAGCCTGAATGTGCAGTCCTTCAGCCCCCCACCGGTTTGTGGGCGGTATTGACCCTTTTTCGGCCGCTCGCGGGGGGTTAAAACCACCCCGCTATCGGCCGAAATGCGCCGCTAAAACGCCGATAAAGCGGCGCTAAATATAGCGCCGCTTTACCGCCAGCGCCCCCCACCGCTCCAGTGTGAAAGCAGCCTTACCGATACCTACCGCAACTGTTTTGTTTTCACTTCAGCTGTTGGAAATGGCACAAAGCATTGAAAAGTTATTTACAAACGAAATTGTTATTTTTTTTTTTTTTTTATTTAGCGCAATGTCAATGTGAAATGTGTAAATATATGTTAATATGTGTAAAATATATTCACTAACAAAGCAAACAAAAAAAAAAAAAAGTTTTCATTGTTTATCGTTTATAAAATAGACGTGAGGAAAAAAAGCAGGAAAATAATAATTAAATAGAGGAGAACAGGGAGTTAATTAAGGCTGATTAGAGTAAATTAAGACCCGGTTCACACATTGGCGACTTGTCAGGCGACTTAGCCGCCTGACAAGTCGCGTCCCGCTCTGTACTATAGAACCGTTCTAATAGGAGTGACACAAGTCACTCCGACTTAGAAAAAGGTTCCTGTACTACTTTTGGGGGCGACTTCAGGCGACTTGACTTTGCATTAAACAAAAAGAAACAATTTTCTATAGCGTTTCAGAGTACCCATTTTAAAATTCATATAAAAAAAAAAATTGCAAGTAAATGCCGCTACGGGGTCCTCGCGGCCTCCCTCAGAACATCACTACCCCTCGTCGTCATCTGTGCAGGTCGCCTGGGTGCTGTGAGTCGCGCCACGGAGCGGGGGAAGGGGGGGGGCTTCGATCAAGTCGGACAGGTAAGCTGCAGCCTGCAGTGTGTGACTTTTACTTTTTTATTTTTTTTTTATTTTTTTTTTTAAGGGGGCTCTAAGAGTGACAGCTCAAGGGCTTGAAGTTCGGTGCATTTGCACAGAGGAAATACTCGGTATTTGTTCATCCCTTTGATACATTTACAATATACAGATATCGGCAGAGTAACTAGCCAAGAGGTGATTTGGGTGAAGTGCGGGGATGTCACAATTGTAAGATAAAATGTGTTCAAAATGAAAGGGTTTACTATAAGAAAGAGAAAAGCCAATAAAGAGCTTGACAGCTGAGAAAATAGGATGTACTTTTATATTTTAGACGTTTCAGCGGTGGCAGGAGGCGGCATCCTTCCAGCCGTCCAAGACTGAGCGGTGCTCACATAAGGAACCCATCTTGGAGTACTGTGAGCCCATCCTGCACTATGATGTGCCCCTGAGGGGGGGGGGGGTTGGGCTGGGCAAAATGACATGACTGATGCTTGGGCTTTATTCTGGAGTATAACTCTTGATTGTTGGGCTGTAGTATGGAGTGATTCTGATCTTTGGGCTCCAATATGGAATGACTGTGATCGTTGGGCTGTAGTAAGGAGCTTGACTCTGATCATTGGACTTTAGCATGTTTGTTGGGTCGTAGCATGGAGTATGATTGATCGTTGGGCGGTAGTATGGAGTATGACTGTGGTGTAAATATCATCAGAAAGTCTTCATTGTTCCTTTGGGATAACGGCATTATACGCCTTGTGACTCCGCAGTCAGATGACCAGGAATAATTGGTCCCTTCAGTTTAAAATAACTCATTTTCCGAGATCTGTATCTCCCCGTTCGTCACGCTTTACATTCAGAAATTCCACTCAATGAAGACGCAATTTCCAACTAACACAATATGGACAAGATAGATATATAGAAGTTTTTTTCCTTTTTTTTTTTTTTTTCCCCGCCTGAGCTTCTTAAGGTATATTCTACACTTGTTCATTATAGAAGTACAAAGCGAGTAGGTTCTTTGGACAGAAAGCTGGTCAAGTCTATAAAATTACTTTTGCATATTTTAATACAAACAAATTTTAGTCACTGAAGTGGTCTTTTTCCCCATAGTAGACAATCCAGTTTTTCTAATATTTGAGTCTGAGACCTCCTATTGTTTTATTTGCCTGTCCTATGAATCCCCCTACAGCCTCTTTGATGTACCCTTTTGTACCGGCTCACATTTAAAATAAAAATCAAATAAGGTGATGCAGACAAAGTGACGAATTGCGCAACATTTTTGTGACTCGATTTGCAAGTTTAAAAAAAAAAAAAAAAAATCTATCATTTAGCCCGTGGGTTAAAGTTGAAAAAAAATGTGTGTGTATATGGTATGTATGTATGTGTGTATGTGTATGTATGTGTATGTGTGTATATATATATATATATATATATATATATATATATATTATATATATATATATATATATACACACTACATTTTATTTTCATTTGAGTTACGTCCTGTAAAAAGAAAAAAAAAAAAGCTCTTTTAACCGCTGCCTGTGTGTGTATATGTATATATAATATATTATATTATATTATAGCGGAGTGGCTCTGCTGCATAAATCACTGTATATATGCTGCTGCTTTAAGAGCCATAGCAGGCACATGCACGCCCGCTGCACGGAAGGGGACCCCGTGCACGTGGCTAGCAGGCACGATCCCCGACGGCGATTGCAGGCATGAGAGCAGGTGTGTGTGTGTGTGTGTGTGTGTGTGTGTGTGTGTGTGTGTGTGTGTGTGTGTGTGTGTGTGTGTGTGTGTGTGTACACACACAAATCCCTGTCCTGTCAGGGGAGGAGAAAAGGATTGTGTGTTCCTACTAAGTAGGAACAACGATCTGTCTTCTCTCCCAGTCAGTCCTATCCCCTCACAGTTAGAACACACCTAGGGAACACACACTTGGCATACTCAGTAGGGAACCGGCTGTGAAGTCGCAAGGCTTCACTGCTGGTTTCCCTTACAGGGAATGGCGGCGGTGGCGGCAGCACCCTAGAGCCGGTGGAAACATCGTCTGGGGTGCCGTCATCGCTAGATTCCAGGACAGGTAAGTGTCCTAATGTTAAAAGTCAGCAGCTACAGTATTTGTAGCTGCTGACTTTACATTTTTTAAAGGGGGGCTGCACCTCCTCTTTAAGGCAGATAGAAAATGCACAAATGAATGCAGCTTTCCTTTCATTTACACATCATGAAGTGTATTCTTAATACAAGCAGTGTTGTTGTAAATACCTGAATTTGCTCTGGTATCAGCCTCTGGCCCCCTGTACAGCAAAGCTCAGACTAGAAAAGGGAGAAGCAGCACAAGGAGCCAAGCATTTGTTGCAGTAGTGCTAACAAGGAGCATGCTGATAGGAGGGGACTAGAGTGACCGAGAGATGAGCTTATCAGTCCGCTGCTTCTCCTTTTACTGTCCAGTCACAGGGTGGCGGAGGGACGAGGCCTGGAAGTGTTACTGAAATGAAGCAGGAAAAAATCCTATCTCCTCCCTGCCAGACAGAGGTGTGCTGTGCGGTAGGGTTGAGGACAGAATAAAGAATGACATGAATGGTTAGATGACTCTCTATGTAGCTTATGCACCTGATTCTAGTTAGATTTTTTACGCGTTCCGCACAAGTTCCCTGTAATGACTGATTTTATGCAGCAGTTGCGATTGAATGTGCCATCTTCTTTATCAGCGGTTGCAGTTTGATGGCATTATAATTTCCTTTCAGTATAGAAGGCCTCGGCGTCACACCAGGAAATTGGAAATGGCATGCTGGCCATGTAAAACATCAGGCTTTAAATAGGAGCTTTGTTTGGGCAGAAGCGGAGGAGTCGCACTTAATTAGCAGGCACATTGGTTAGATCTGGTTTTATATGCTGCCAGGGGTAACCCACAGCGTCTAAATTGTTGTTATACCTCGGCCTTTATACAGCAGTGACTTAGCAGGTGGCACTTCTACTTGTAGCACCGGGGTCTTCTGTTCGGATATCAACCAGGACTCTACCTGCATGGAGTTTGCATGTTCTACCTGAGCTTGGTGCTCTGGTTTCTTCCCACACTCCAAAGACATTCTGGCAGGCTAATTGGATCCTCAGTAAGGATGAGCGCCGGCATGTTCGCATACGGCACGTGCAGAGCCCGCTAGGAAGTCGGCACTGCAGAGCGCTAATCACAGGCAGTGAGACATTTTCCCCATGCGCCGCTGCAGAGATCAGGAAATGTCTCACTGCCTGTGATTAGCGCAGCGCAGTGCCGACATAACTACCTTGCGGCCGTCAATTGACGGCCAGGCGGCGCAGCTCTCAGCGAGGAAGGGCGTCATATGACGTCCTTCCCTTCAGTGCACTCCAGGGAGAGCGCGCGCGCCACCGGGAGCGCGCGCTCGCCGTGTCACGGGGCACCCGATGCGCGTGCCCAGCGGCCGCGATGTCCGCTGGGCACCCACGATTGCCTGGTAACACAGCGGGACCGTGGATCTGTGTGTGTAAACACAGATCAACGGTCCTGTCAGAGGAGAGGAGCCGATGGTGTGTTCTCTGTACAGAGAAACGCCGATCGGTCTCCTCCCCTTGTGAGTCCCCTCCCCCCACAGTAAGAATCACTCCCAGGGAACATAATTAACCCCTCCCGCCCCCTAGTGGTTAACCCCTTTACTGCCAGTGTCATTTATTCAGGAATCAATGCATTTAAATAGCACTGATTGCTGTATAAATGACAATGGTGCCAAAAATGTGTCAAAATGTCCGATGTGTCCGCCATAATGTCGCAGTCACAATAAAAATCGCTGAACGCCGCCATTACTAGTAAAAAAAAAAAAAATATTAATAAAAATGCTATAAAACTATCCCCTATTTTGTAAACGCTATAACTTTTGCGCAAACTAAATAATAATCGCTAATTGCAATTTTTTTTTACCGAAAATACGTAGAAGAATACGTATCGGCCTAAACTGCGGAAAAAAAAAAATTTTATATATTTTTTTTTGGGGATATTTAGTATAGCAAAAAGTAAAAAAAAATGTTTTTTTTTTTTTTAAATTTGTCGCTCTTCTTTTGTTGCGCAAAAAATAAAAAACGCAGAGGTGATCAAATACCACCAAACGAAAGCTCTATTTGTGGGAAAAAAATTATAACAATTTCATTTGGGTACAGTGTTGTATGACTACGCAATTGTCATTCAAAGTGCGACAGCGCTGAAAGCTGAAAAATGGCTTGGTCAGGAAGGGGGTGAAAATCCTCAGTAAGGGCCCAGTCACACTGAATGGACAGCTGCTGCACAGCTAAACTGCAGCAGTATTACTGCCTGCAAAGCTGTAAGGCCTCTTTCACGCTGGGGCGTTTTCCAGGCGCTACAGCGCTAAAAATAGCGCCTGTACACCGCCTGAAAAAAAACGGCCCCATTCACTCCAGTGTGAAAGCCGGAGGGCTTTCTCACTGGAGCGGTGCGCTAGCAGGGCGGTAAAAAAAGTCCTGCTAGCAGCATATTTGGAGCGGTGTATTTACGGCTACTAAACTGCTCCTACCCATTGAAATCAATGGGGCAGCACGGCTATACCGCCGGCAAAGTGCTGCTAAAGTGGCGCTTTGCAGGCGGTTTTAACCCTTTTTTTCGGCCGCTAGCAGGGGTTAAAACCGCACCACTAGCGGCCGCTGCTAAAATGACGGTAAAGCAGCGCTAAATATATCGCTGCTTTACCGCCGACGCTGCTCTCGCCCCAGTGTGAAAGGGGCCTAAGGCAGGGGTCTCAAACTGGCGGCCCTCCAGCTGTTGCAAACTACAAGTCCCATCATGCCTCTGCCTGTGGAAGTCATGCTTAAAACTGTCAGCCTTGCAATGCCTCATGGGACTTGTAGTTTTGCTACGGCTACGGCTGGAGGGCTGGGATTTTGAGACCCCTGCTGAAGGGGGAGGTGTGGTGCGCGATTCAGTGAATGTGGGACTTGTCGTTTATTCATTTACAGATAAACCCCCCCCCCTTCTCTTCTCTGTGAATGAATAAACTACAAGTCCACATGCCACTGCTAACCGCACTTGTAGTCCATTGATAACTACAAGTCTATCTGCCGCAGTGTTAATGGGACATGTCGTTTATTCATTCACAGATAAACAGAGAGAAGAGAAGGGGGGGGGGGGGTTATCTGTGAAAGAATAAACTACAAGTCCCACATCCCACTGCGGCAGACAGACTTGTAGTTGTCGATGGAGTACAAACGCGGTTATTAGCACGCTTGTAGTCCACTGATGTTTTCTGCCGCTCTGTAACTGAAAGTCTGTAGAGAGGTACGGGCCGAGAGCTGGATGTGCATTTGCTTGGAGCCTGATATTGCCCCCGTGGTCCACTGGTCGCAGGGGCAGTACTTTGCAGGTGCCCCTGTAAACAGAAATACATTTAAAAAATAATTAAATACACATTTTATTTTTTTTCCCTTATTTTTGCATGGGGGGAAAAAATAAAAAGTTTTATTTTATTTTTGTTTATTTGTTATTTTAGTATTTTATTTTTTTTTTTAAACAAGAAGTGTTATTTTATTATTTTTATTTAAATTTTTTTTTTTTTATGCAAAATTATTATTTTTTGTTTATAGATGAACTTGGCCTTTAAGGAAAGGGGGGCCTCATTGTATAAGCGGACCCCACCTGAAGCACACGATTCATTTGGTTGTTAATGAAATCGTGTTGCAATGTTCATGCATTTTGACAGCTTTGATAATCGTCTAAACACTGGAGGTGGATTGTGTGGGGAAACCAGTTTATCTGCCTTTGCAGGTTGTTTCTTCACCCCCTGCAGGTAGAGCAGTAAGTGGCCAGTTATTCACACGATTTCCCAAAGCAATCATCCTGGCAGATGTGTGTTTGCAGTGTATACACCGTCAGAGATTGTTATGTGTTTTATGTTTTTTGGCAGAGAATCAGAGCTGAAACGTGTGGTATGTGGGACACAGCGGGCCTTGTATGTGGACTGTACGATAAGGACCCCCCTCACACTTCTCCATAGAGCTGCATCCCCTTATATGTATTTTATGCATCCTCCTTATCCCAGCATGCAAAGTGGGGGGTAAAAATTCAGAATGGAGACTTTCTACGGTGCCGAGGTGCACAAAACTGCTCCGTGCATCCTGTGAATTTACAAGCTTTTTAATAGACCTGCTTAATTTTCACAAATGCCCAAAATTGCAGCGTGTTTTATATTTTAAAATTCTTATGGCTGCAGCTCGTTTATGTGAATTAGTCTCTGGAATGATGGGACCCAGCGATACAAGGGCTTGATAAAGAATGCGTGGGGAGAAAATCAGTTGTTGCATCATACAGAGCATGCTCTGGAGTGCAGTGCCATTTATTTAGAATCGCACCTCAGTGCACAAGAAGACGACTAGACTCCAGCCGACCTCCACTGCACTACAGCACACATCTACAAGGTGCAGGTCTGAGTGTTGCTCTGTGTTGGCTGCCTGTTTCTTATAAATGAGCTGCTGCAGTGCACATTCCACTTTAAATTAATTGACTGGCGAAATTCCTGCTGACGTGCAAAGTACAGCACATTGATATTCATGCAGTAATGCATCTCATCCCTCTCTCTTTTTTTTTTTTTTTTGCTTTCTGTAACCCAATCGGGCTTCTGTGGAACCCCAATGTTCCAGAGTTTGCTAGGAGTTCCTTGAGTAATGACAGATTGATCTCCTGCCTGCAATGACTATTATGTAAGGGGGGCGGGGTTACCACCAATGTATGGGGGTCACATCTACAATCCTACTCATGGGGGCTTTTTCTCCACCAATACAAAGGGGCCCTTCTCCGCCGACCACCAATACAAAGGGGCCCTTCTCCGCCGACCACCAATACAAAGGGGCCCTTCTCCGCCGACCACCAATACAAAGGGGCCCTTCTCCGCCGACCACCAATACAAAGGGGCCCTTCTCCGCCGACCACCAATACAAAGGGGCCCTTCTCCGCCGACCACCAATACAAAGGGGCCCTTCTCCGCCGACCACCAATACAAAGGGGCCCTTCTCCGCCGACCACCAATACAAAGGGGCCCTTCTCCGCCGACCACCAATACAAAGGGGCCCTTCTCCGCCGACCACCAATACAAAGGGGCCCTTCTCCGCCGACCACCAATACAAAGGGGCCCTTCTCCGCCGACCACCAATACAAAGGGGCCCTTCTCCGCCGACCACCAATACAAAGGGGCCCTTCTCCGCCGACCACCAATACAAAGGGGCCCTTCTCCGCCGACCACCAATACAAAGGGGCCCTTCTCCGCCGACCACCAATACAAAGGGGCCCTTCTCCGCCGACCACCAATACAAAGGGGCCCTTCTCCGCCGACCACCAATACAAAGGGGCCCTTCTCCGCCGACCACCAATACAAAGGGGCCCTTCTCCGCCGACCACCAATACAAAGGGGCCCTTCTCCGCCGACCACCAATACAAAGGGGCCCTTCTCCGCCGACCACCAATACAAAGGGGCCCTTCTCCGCCGACCACCAATACAAAGGGGCCCTTCTCCGCCGACCACCAATACAAAGGGGCCCTTCTCCGCCGACCACCAATACAAAGGGGCCCTTCTCCCGCCGACCACCAATACAAAGGGGCCCTTCCCCGCCGACCACCAATACAAAGGGGCCCTTCCCCGCCGACCACCAATACAAAGGGGCCCTTCCCCCGCCGACCACCAATACAAAAGGGGCCCTTCCCCCGCCGACCACCAATACAAAGGGGCCCTTCCTCCGCCGACCACCAATACAAAGGGGCCCTTCCTCCGCCGACCACCAATCCAAAGGGGCCCTTCCCCCGCCGACCACCAATACAAAGGGGCCCTTCCCCCGCCGACCACCAATACAAAGGGGCCCTTCCCCCGCCGACCACCAATACAAAGGGGCCCTTCCCCCGCCGACCACCAATACAAAGGGGCCCTTCTCCGCCGACCACCAATACAAAGGGGCCCTTCCCCCGCCGACCACCAATACAAAGGGGCCCTTCCCCCGCCGACCACCAATACAAAGGGGCCCTTCCCCCGCCGACCACCAATACAAAGGGGCCCTTCCCCCGCCGACCACCAATACAAAGGGGCCCTTCCTCCGCCGACCACCAATACAAAGGGGCCCTTCCCCCGCCGACCACCAATACAAAGGGGCCCTTCCCCGCCGACCACCAATACAAAGGGGCCCTTCCCCCGCCGACCACCAATACAAAGGGGCCCTTCCCCCGCCGACCACCAATACAAAGGGGCCCTTCCTCCGCCGACCACCAATCCGCCGACCCCTTCCCCGCCGACCACCAATACAAAGGGGCCCTTCCTCCGCCGACCACCAATACAAAGGGGCCCTTCCTCCGCCGACCACCAATACAAAGGGGCCCTTCTCCCGCCGACCACCAATACAAAGGGGCCCTTCCCCCGCCGACCACCAATACAAAGGGGCCCTTCCCCGCCGACCACCAATACAAAGGGGCCCTTCCCCCGCCGACCACCAATACAAAGGGGCCCTTCCCCCGCCGACCACCAATACAAAGGGGCCCTTCCCCCGCCGACCACCAATACAAAGGGGCCCTTCCCCGCCGACCACCAATACAAAGGGGCCCTTCCCCCGCCGACCACCAATACAAAGGGGCCCTTCCCCCGCCGACCACCGACGCAAAAGTGGGCTCTTCTCCACCGACGCAAAAGTGGGCTCTTCTCCAACCACTAGAGTGTTTGTTTCTTTTCTGGCCATAAGACCCCTTTCACACTGTACACACGGCAGTGTTCGTTTTAGCTGCGTATTACCGGTGTTTAAGCGGCCGCTAGTGGGGCTCTTTTAACCCCAAAAAAGGGGCTAAAAACCTCATGTTTTGCAGCACTTTGAAAGCGCTGCCCATTTATTCCAATAGGTAGGGTTGTTTCCGGAGCGCTGTATACAATGTTCCCAACCCGCCCCAGAGATGCTGCTTGCAGGACTTTTTTTTTTTTTCCCCATCCCGCAAGCGCACCGCCCGGGTGTGAAAGGCGCACACACACTGGAATGAAGGAGAGGCGGTTTTCAGGCACTTAGCAGAGGCTATTTCTAGTGCTAAAGCACCTGAAAACCGCCTCGGTGTAAAAGGGGTCTTATTAATTTTATTTTAGTGATCATTTCTGAAGTATTATACAGCATTGGAATGTTGTACACTATCTGGCTCTGGGTGTCGGATACTCTGGGTATTCTATTTAAAACTTTGAACAGATTAATGGTTATGCTGTAGAAGTGTGAAATGTAAATAGAATTATTTTTACCATTTTAAAAAATATTTCAAGGGTTCCTTCATGCTAATAAAGGTCATGTTGGAGCATTTACATCACATCTGCCGTGAGAATGAAGAGTCTCTATATTCACTATTGAGTGGTAAACGGTTAATGTCACTAAATGAGGTCACGTAGATATGAATTTCGTGGAGAAACAACTCCTGTTAGTTCCTGTTAATTGAAGCCGTTCCTCTTTCTGCTCTTATACTTCCTCATCAGTCATTAGCATCTTCTTTTTTTTTTTTTTTTTTTTTTTACCATTGCAGTCTATGGCACACAAGGAAGATGCACAAAAGTAGTGCAGGAAATATTTTTTTTTTTTCGCTGCGACTTGGGTGGCAGCAATTTAGACGGCAGCCATTGAAATGAATGTTTTTGATTTGTTGTACGACTTTCTCAGCAGGTCACATGAGAAGTCGCAGCAATGTGACCCGGGGCTTATTGATTCTTACAGGTTTATTGCTGGCTGTGTCCCTGTAGATTTTACTATTTGTACTGCGGAGCATTGTCACCAAGACAGAAAGTGATGGAAGACAAAATTTTGAGAGTTGTCAGATGGCAAATGTTCTAATGGGGACGTTTGTTTCTGTGACAACTAAGGCAGGCCATAGACGGTGCAAATATCCTTCCTGCAACCACGGGTTGCAGGAAAGCCATTTGAAAGATTCTCCCATCAACACAGGCAGTGCTGACGGGGGAATCCCTCCTGACAAGCCATTGTCTTTCCCGACAGGGGGAAGGCGGTGATTATCGCTAGTGGCCAAAGCAGCCGCTTGCTATAATCGCAAGCGAATCCGGCAGGCTGGTTGTAACCAAGTTGATCACTTTTTTTTTTTTTGACTTGGTACATTCAGCCTGCCCATTAATGGTTCAAATCTGGGCCCCCCTATGGCCGTCCTAAGAGGTGAACTCCACTCACTTTCTGTTGAGTCTTAGAGACTGAACTGTCCCGAAAGGGACCACAGGAAGGAAAAAAAAAACTGAATAAATTCTCTCAATCAACATTTAACTATTATTAATCTTTATGTTGCTAGCATTAAATAGATAGGAAGGTATATTTATATTTACTTGTTTTGAACTTTTCTTCAGTGGCTTCCATGTTTCTGGCCTAAACCAGGTCATACATCCCAGGAGTCTTCATGAGCTTTTTTTTTTTATTTCATCTAGAAGAGGGGAGGAGGATCTGCTTTCCCATTTAAAGCATAGTTCCACCCAAAAATGGAACGTCCGCTTTTCAGAATCCCCCCCCCCTCCAGTGTCACATTTGGCACCTTTCAGGGGGAAGGGGGGGAGCAGATACCTGTCTAATACAGGTATTTTGCCCCTACTTCCGGGCATAGATAGCCGAGCCACCCACTGGGTATCTACACCACTTCTGGTGCCTTCTCTGTCCCCCCCCCCCCCGCTGTCTTCTGAGAGACATACAAGTCCCAGAAGACAGCAGGGACCAGTGGGACTGTGCAGCGCAAGTCGCGCATGCGCAGTAGGGAACCAGGAAGTGAAGCTGCAAGCCTAATAAAAAAAGAATTAGGCAGAACTCCGCTTTTAAGTACATCCTCCTGCCTGCATGCCTGACCTAAGGGCAGATGGATTCCAGGAAGTAAATGCCACATGAATCTTCTGCCCTTACTCAAGATGGCAGTCACTAGAAATGCTAGGGGGGTGTTTTTAGAAAGTGATATCTCAATAAAATTGAGCATGGAGACATGGACAGATGGATGGATGGGGGAGTTTTGCTTTTGAATAATAAAAATTTGTATTATAGTGTTTTTAGTTTGTGGTGTTCAGATGCAGTTAAATTCTTCTTTAATTCTTCTTTGTATTCCTTCAAAATTATTCCTACACTTTAGACCTCAACATAACCTTATGTTTAACTTCAAGGCCAGCTAGACCTCAGATTTGGTAATATGGGAAAATAATTACACAATCGCGCTGATACGAAAGATACTGTCATCATATTTTTCTGCACTAAAACAAATGTATGGAATATATGAAGGACAGATATGTAGGTGCTGCAATATACCGTATATACTCGAGTATAGGCCGTCCCGAATATA
Source organism: Lithobates sylvaticus (assembly GCA_028564925.1). NCBI lineage: Eukaryota > Metazoa > Chordata > Amphibia > Anura > Ranidae > Lithobates > Lithobates sylvaticus. Next base: position 263,261,335 of record CM053031.1, read on the forward strand.
AGCCGAGGCGCCTGATTTACCACAAAAAAACTGGGAAAAGTTATTGACCCGTACATGTCCCCTGTGTCCTATACAACCCCCCGTGTCCCCAGTGCAGCCTACCTGTGCCGATCGATCCGGTTTCCGATGTCCCGTGTCCCTCGGGGGCCGCTGTCCCGTGTCCCTCGGGGGCCGCTGTCCGGTTGTCCTGGCGATCAGCGTACACGCTGAGGCGCCATTACAGGTTTGAAAGCCGCGCCTCCTCCTCCTCCTCGTCCGTGATAGGAGGAACACTCGGTTTTTCCCAGCAGTCAGTGTGCAGTGTTCCGCCTATCACGGACATTCTCTCATCCTCGTCCCATGAGATGAGAATGACAGGACACCCCCGTGATAGGGAACGGAAAAAAAAAAGAATGAAATGAGAAAAAAAAAAATAAAAGGGGGGCAAAAAAAATAAAAAAAATAAAAAAAAAAAAAAAAAAAAAAAACAAAAAAAAAAAAAAAAAAAAAAAAAAAAAAAAAAAAAAAAAAAAAAAAAAAAAAAAAAAAAAAACACAAAAAAAAAAAAAAAAAAAAAAAAAAAAAAAAAAAAAAAAAAAAAAAAAAAAAAAAAAAAAAAAAAAAAAAAAAAAAAAAAAAAAAAAAAAAAAAAAAAAAAAAAAAAAAAAAAAAAAAAAAAAAAAAAAAAAAAAAAAAAAAATAAAAAAAAAAAAAAAAAAAAAAAAAAAAAAAAAAAAAAAAAAAAAAAAAAAAAAAAAAAAAAAAAAAAAAAAAAAAAAAAAAAAAAAACAAAATGAAAAAAAAAAAAAAAAAATATAAAAAAAAAAAAAAAAAAAAAAAAAAAAAAAAAAAAAAAAAAACAAAAAAAAAAAAAAAAAAAAAAAAAAAAAAAAAAAAAAAAAAAAAATAAAAAAAAAAAAGAAAACCCCCCTGGTGATGTCTTTTTTTTTTATGCAGCTTATTTTTTTTATCTGTCCTTTTTTTTTTTTTTTTTTTTTTTTTTTTTTTTTTTTTTTTTTTATTTGAGATGAGAATATTTTTTTTTTTTTTTTTTTTGGGGTAGGGGGGGGGGGCCACCGCCTTGTTAGTGATTGTCGTGTCCCTCGGGGGGGGGCCGTTCCTAGTCCCGGTTGTATGGGCGATACTGCGTACACGCTGATAAGGGGGCGCCATTACAGGAGATAGTTTGATGAAAGCGCGCACGCCTCCTCTCTCGTCCAGAGTGATAGGAGGAACACTTCGGTCTTATTTACAAAAAAAAAAAAAAAAAAAAAAAAAAAAAGAAGTGGTCAACAAAAAAAAAAAAAAAAAAAAAAAAAAAAAAAAAAAAAAAAAAAAAAAAAAAAAAAAAAAAAAAAAAAAAAAAAAAAAAAAAAAAAAAAAAACAAAAAAAAAAAAACCAACAAAAAAAAAAACAAAAAAACAAAAAAAAAAAAAAAAACAAAACCCCCACACCCACCACCCCCCCCCACCACACCCACCCCCCACCACCCAACACCACCCCCCCAACCCCCCCCCCCACCCCCCCCCCCCCCCCCCCCCCCCCCACCCACCCACCCCCCCACCCACCCACCCCCCCCCCCATATAATGCATCTGATTTTTGGCATCCAAAGAGCTGCCGGGTCATATCAGCAACTAATATGAATGTCCACATCACAATGTCACTTGTGTCCCTCTGAGCATAATACAACATACTATGTGTATTTTTTTTTTTTTAACAGATATTTTTATTTTTATTTTTTTTTGCTTAGCCTCCTAGTTCAGCCCTGTTCCGTATCGGGCAGCTGAGTACAGTGGACCTCGAAGATGAAAACCAGGAAGTGGTGAGTAAACATTTTAAGATGACAAATACTTTCCTTTTTAGTGTTTGATAAAGTATAAGCCCCGGTTCACACTATAACCCGCATGTCACTCGCACAGGAGCCCTACTGCATTCCTGTGCAATTTGAGCCCTCGGTTTACACTATAACCCGCATGTCAATCGCACAGGAACCACACCGTATTCCTGTGCAATTCACATGCGTTTCAGCATGGTGCGATTTGAGCATATTCATTTTGTTGCCCCGGTTCACATTATAATCTGCATGTGAATCGCACAGGAACCACACCTCATTCCTGTGCAGTTAACATGCGTTTCAAGCGTGGTGCGATTGGAGCTCATTCATTTTGTTGCCCCGGTTCACACTATAACCTTACCGCATTCCTGTGCAATTCGCATGCGTTTCACCACACCTCATTCCTGTGCAGTTAACACGCGTTTCAAGCGTGGTGCGATTTGAGCCCATTCATCTTGTTGCCCCGGTTTACACTATAACAGGCATGTGATTCACACAGGAACCACACCGTAATCCTGTGCAATTCACATGCGTTTTAAGGGTGGTGCGATTTGAGCGAATTCATTTTGTTGCCCCGGTTCACACTATAAGCCACATGTCAATCGCACAGGAGCCGCACCGTATTTCTGTGCAATTCACAGGAGTTTCAGTGTGGTCTGATTAGAACCCATTCATTTTGTTCAGTTTTCACATTATAATCGGCATGTCAATCGTACAGGAACCACACTGCATTCCTGTGCAATTCACAATTGTTTCAGCGCGGTGCCATTTGAGGCCATTCATTTTGAGCCCCAAGTCATGCTATAACCCACGTGTGAATCGCACAGGAACCACAACGCATTCCTGTGCAATTTGAGCCCATTCATCTTCAATGAGCTTCAATCGCACCTCAATGCACCAAAGAAGTGCAGGCACCTTTTTTGGAGCCGCAACCGCATCACATGGGTGTTTGCAATGCGTTTTTGAGGTGTCGTTATATTGTATGGACACTTGCAGCAGATCTCGAACACGCGGTTTGCAATGAGGTGCAGGGATTGCTGCATTTCCCGCACCATAGGTGTGTGAACCTAGGCTAACTGGTTTACTTTACAAACAAATGGCCATTGCCCCCACCTATAACTGGCCTTTGCATCAAGGAGGACATGGAAGGGGCGATGTGTCAAACAAAATCAAAGAAAATATCCAGCTCTACTTACTGACCAGCCTGCAACCAACCGAATTATCCTGTCTAATGCCTCGTACACACGATCGGAATTCTCATCGGAAAAAACTCTGACGGTTTTTCCAACGGAATTCCGCTCAAGCTGTGTTGCCTACACACGGTCACACCAAATTCCGACGGCCAATAACACAGCGGCATAAAACACGTTCGACAGCACTATAAAAGGGAAGTTTAATGCTTCCGAGCATGCGCCGAATTGTTTCCGAGCATGCGTCGGAATTTTGCGTGTCGGAATTGCATACATACGATCGGAAAATCCGATAGGTTTTCCGTCTGAAAAATTGAGAACAGGTTCTCAATTCAAAGTCCGTTGGAAATTCCGACAGAAAAAGACTGTTGACCATACACACGGTCGGAAAATCCGATGAAAAGGTCCCATCGGACTGTTTCCATCAGAAATTCCGACCGTGTGTACGCCGCATTAGGCTGGATTCACACCTATGCATTTTTAGTGCTTTTTTGCATTTTGCAGATCTGCACTACAGAACGTGTTCCATAGGAAACCATGTTCAATGGACTAATAAATATAGGTGACGCTATTGAAAAGTGCACTGAAAACCCAAAATATGTGTTCAGTGTAATAGTTAATATTGACTCAAAATAATAAAGCTGAACTAAAACCAGCTAAAAAGTGCTAAACATAGAATAAAATTCTTAGAAAAAGCAGCAAAATCTAATGGTGTACACAATCCCACAAATAACATAAAAACAATAGTGATTTTGCGCTAAAATAATTAAATAGATAAGCACTAAAAATAATAAATATTAGATATTACTATAATAGTGCACCAGTGCTAATAAATACTAGTAATACTATACAAATAATATAAATCAATGAACAAGCTTAAAATGGTGGTAAAGCTGAAACAAAGTGCACAATAAACTAACACGTGCAGAGATAGTGACACAGTATATCCAATGAATGTGATAAAGTGTAAATAACTAATATCTCTATATGAGAGAGAAAAAGGAGTCTTGTCACCTGAAAGTGACAGTGCAATAAAGTTCGGTCCTATATCGGAGTTTGGCATTTGGACTTTATTGCACTGTCACTTTCAGGTGACAAGACTCCTTTTTCTCTCATATAGAGATATTAGTTATTTACACTTTATCACATTCATTGGATATACTGTGTCACTATCTCTGCACGTGTTCATTTATTGTGCACTTATTTCAGCTTTACCACCATTTTAAGCTTGTTCATTGATTTATATTTGTATAGTATTACTAGTATTTATTAGCACTGGTGCACTATTATAGTAATATCTAATATTTATTATTTTTAGTGCTTATCTAATTATTTTAGCGCAAAATCGCTACTGTTTTTATGTTAAATGGACTGCAGTGCAAATCCTGCAAAAAGCACTAAAACTGCCTAGGTGTGAATCCAGCCTAACAGTACGTGTTAAAAACAGGGGTTTCGTTTGCACACATTTGCAAATACATTTGTAAACTGCAGAGTCTCTTCACGGCACCCCAGTATTATCTGTAGTCCTAACTGAGAGCCTTCACAGTGGAAGCACATCCATTATAATGGATAGGCAGAGGGCAGGTGGGCCTGGAGGGAGCCTACACCTCCTTAACCACTTCAGCCCCGGAAGGATCTACCCCCTCTTCCCGACCAGAGCACTTTTTGCGATTCGGCACTGCATCGCTTTAACTGACAATTGCGCGGTCGTGCGACGTGGCTCCCAAACAAAATTGACATCCTTTTTTTCCCACAAATAGAGATTTCTTTTGGTGGTATTTGATCACCTCAGCGGTTTAAATTTTTTGCGCTACAAACAAAAAAGAGCGTCAATTTTGAAAAAAAAAAAAGCATTATTTTTTTACTTTTTGCTATAATATCCCAAAAAATATATAAAAAAAAATAATTTTTTTCTTCCTCGGAAGCCGATACGTGTTCTTCTATACGTTTTTGGTAAAAAAATAATCGCAATAAGCGTTTGGTTTGCGCAAAAGTTATAGCGTCTACAAAATAGGGGATAGTTTTATGGCATTTTTTTTTTATTAATCATTTTTTTTTTTTACTAGTAATGGCGGCGATCAGCGATTTTTCTTTTTTTTTTTTTTTTTCTTTATTTTTTTAAAAAAAAATGTTTTTTTTTTATTGTGACATTATTGCGGACAATTTTGACACGTTTTTGGGACCATTGGCAATAATACAGCGATCAATGCTATAAAATTGCATTGATGACTGTAAAAATGTCACTGGCAGTGAAGGGGTTAACCACTAGGGGGCGGGGAGGGGTTAAGTGTGTCCTGGGGAGTGTTTCTAACTGTTTGGGGGATGAGCTAGCAGTGACACGACACTGATTGCTTCTCCCGATGATAGCGAGCAGACGATCAGTGTCCTGTCACTAGGCAGAACGGGGAGATGCTGTTTACATCGGCATCTCCCCGTTCTCTAGCTCTGTGACACGATCGCGGGTATCCCAGAGGCGATCAAGTCCGCGTGTCCCGCGGGCATGGTCACGGAGCTTGCGGCAGGTGCGTGCGCGGCGGGAAATTTCAAAGTAACATACGGGTACGTTACTTTTCCGAGGTGTGCCATTCTGCCGACGTATATGTGCTGACAGCGGTTGGCAAGTGGTTAAAGGTACTGTTAGACAGGTTAATTTGGTTGCTTGCAGACTGGTCGGTAAGTAGAGCTGAGAATTGTCTTTTTGGTTTTGTTAAACTGTTTTACTTTAGCTGCGCCGGTCAGTCACTACAGTGGTCGCTTCTCATCTCATCACCTGAAGCAAGCAATCTGAGGCAGCAGTGCCTTAGCTCTCACAGTGCAGATATTCGGCAGTGTGGTTATAGGCACACAGGAGTGCCTAGGCACCCTTACATACCAGGAAGTGCACTGCTATATTTTAGGAGAAATTCAAGACTAAGGGTACCTTTTCAGGATACTGCTTGGGCACAATTAACATTTCTAGACGTTCCCTAAGAAAGCAGATCTTTACTTCTTGAGTTCAGGTTTACTCTAGGCACCTTTTTAGATGCCATCACCAGGCACCTGTCAAGCACGTTGTGAGGTGTTATATTGGCACCATGCAGCAAATTTCAGGCCAGTCAAGGTCAGTCAGGTGCTACCGGTGGGTCATTCAATCCACACACTTCCATACAAAACTGATACAGCAGGTAAAATAAATATTAAACACGTCACCATTTATCTAGGTAAATTATCTTTCTAAAGGTGCTATTGACATGAAAATTTTCACCACATATTGGTAATAACCCATGCAATCCATACATACAAAAGAAACCAAAACAAATACATTCAGAAATTAAGTTGTGTGTAATACATTTTTTTTTTTTAAAGTATTGAACACACGAAGAAAGGGAGGTGCAAAAAGGCATGGAAAGACGCTATCAGTAATTTAAAAGCAATCCTGCCGCGTGTCAGTGCAAATTAATGTCAGCTGGTTCAATCTCAACTGATGGGCTATAAAAAGGTGTCTCATTACCAAAGGTGTCACACAAGAAATCTCTCACGATGGGTAAAAGCAAAGAGCTCTCTCTCAACACTATGTAACTAAGACCTTCGCAAACCTTATTGTTGTAAAGCATACTGATGGCATTGGTTGCAGAAGATTTTCTAAACTTCTGAATGTCCCAGTGAGCACTGTTGGGACCATAATCCGGGAGTGGAAAGAACATAATTTCACCATAAACCGGTCAGGACCAGGTGCTCTTTGCAAGATTTCTGTATATAAATATTTGAGTAAACTAAGAAAACATACTATATACTGCCATTTTTAGTTACTAACAGTGGCTAATAATGGATAGAAGACACCCTCTGATGGTGCAGCATATCTTTCATTTACTGTACTAGCGTCTCTTTTTTTCTGCGGCGTGCCCTGAAACCCCACAGTTGTAAGTGTAGAAGGAATGGACACACTACTCCCAACAAGGCAGGTCCCGGTGCCTTACATGTGAGGACGGTCATGGGGAAGACCCGGAAGAGAGTGCTGTGGCTTTAATGGGTTTGTATGCCTAAGCCTGTGCAAATGTTGACTTTCAGGAAGTTGATATTTGCATAGGACTCCATCCGCATTTGGTATCGGTTGGGGAAGGAAAGGTATGTTGCAGCTCCTTAAAAGAAAAGTATGTTTTTTTTTTTTCATTTATAATTACCTCAGTGGATGGAGCATCAGACCGATGCTGCAGCTGTCCCCCGCCGTCTCTGCACTGAGATCCGAGCGATCGAACACAGCTGATGGCTCGGTTCTTACAGATCCCCAAGAGGAGAGCTGCTGACTGTCACTCAGCGTCTCTCCTCTCCTCTCTGCTTCTCCATGCTCATTGGAGCGCTGAGCTGTGGAGGGGCGGGGAGAGGCTGTCTCAGCTGCTCGCTGGGACTACTATCAATCAAGGCATCTGGCGGATCCAGACTTGGGAAGTCAGGATGACGCGCTGCCTCGACTGATGGCAGAGACGTCAGCGGAGAGCGGACTTCAGACCGATCGCCACTGAAAACGGGTCACAGGAGTGCAAAACAAATTACATTCCTGTGACCCAGAGGAGAAGCCCAGCCTAAAAAGCTCAGGCTGAACTTCTCCTTTTTTTTAAGGTTCCTTCAACTCATCACTTGCCTTAGCTAGCATTTCACCTTGATTGTACCATGAGAGCTGTACGTGTTTTTTATTTTTAACTTTTATTTATGTTTTTTATTGTAGGAAACAGAACTTCATTCCATGGTTCTCAAAGACATTACTCACACCGAGAACCTGCTCTCGCTCAAATATGAGGTATGTGTCAGTCTAAGCTAAGATTTTATTGGGGTTAAACCGAAGCTTCTTTTTTATAGCATTAAAGTTGAACTTGTACAGAACATCCCGATTTCTACAACATCCATTGCTATATTGCAATTGTGGAAGCTTGTAAAAGATTTATATTTCCCCTGTTCTGTTCCCAAAAATGCACTTGGGTCTGTTTTATAAAACATGTTGGACAAATGTCTCTCACATTGGTGCAGGATGCACAAATGTTGGCCATAATTTCTCTAATAGATTTATTTATGTGTTCGTCATCGCCATCTAGTGGCTGAAATGCAGTATAGTTTTCTAGGCATGTGCAATTCGCTTGGTTCCGAATTCGTTTTTTAACGAATTTTGACAAATTTCAGAATTTTTTTTTCAAATTTCAGAATTTTTTTCAAATTTCAGATTTTTTTCAAATTTCAGAATTTTTTTCAAATTTCAGAATTTTTTCCAAAAACTTGGAATTTTTCAATTTCGGAAATTTGAAAATCCGAAAATAAGAAATAAAAATTCAAAAGAATGATCCGAAAATACGAGGCAGTGAACTTTACGAGGCAGTGAAAATTATCTGAAATAACGAATGCTGTATCTAAAAGAATGGAATGTAACGATCTAATAATAATAAAACCTTTTTATTAATTTTGTTCCATTCCATTTGTTTAGATGCGGCATTTGTTATTTTGGATAATTCGTAACTTCAGATACATTTGTAGTCAAATTTGAAAGGAAATTCCAACACCCATAATTTTAATAGTTATTAATTATTATTTTCAAAATTTTCCTTGGGACAGAAGGTGAGGTGAAATCTTCTGAACAGGGGCACAAATGTTACAGGGGTGATAACCCTTCCCTATGTTCTCCAAAAAGCTGGAGCTACACTTAAAAAATGTACCTGTTCCGACTTACAAACAGATTCAACTTCAGAACAAACCTACAGTCCCTATCTTGTTTGTAACCCGGGGACCCCCTGTGTGTGTGTATGTATGTGTGTGTGTGTGTATGTATATATATATATATATATATATATATATATATATATATATATATATATTACACACACACACCCTAGAGAATAAAATGCAATACTTTCTGTCACACCATATTTGCGCTGCGTTCTTACATGCGCACTTTGTTTTTGGAAAAAATACACTTTTTTTTAAATTAAAATACAAGACAACAGTAAAGTTAGCCCATTTATTTTTGTATATTGTGAAAGATGATGTTACGCCGAGTAAATTGATACCCAAGATGTCACGCTTCAAAATTGCGCCCACTCGTGGAATGGCGACAAAATTTTATCCTTAATCTCCATATGCGACATTTAAAAAATTCTACAGGTTGTATGTTTTACGTTTTTTTTATTTTATTTTTTTTTACAGAGGAGGTCTAGGGCTAGAATTATTGCTCTCGCTCAAATGATTGCGGCGATACCTCACATGTGTGGTTTTATCACCGTTTTGATATGCGGGCGCTACTTACGTATGCGTTCGCTTTAAAAAATGTTTTTTTCTTATTTTACTTTTTTATTGTTACACTGTTCTTTTTAAAAAAAAAAAATAAATAATAATAAAATTGTGTCACTTTTATTCCTATTACAAGGAATGTAAACATCCCTTGTAATAGAAAAAAGCAAATGACAGGTCCTCTTAAATATGAGATCTGGGAAAGACCTCAGATCTTATAGTTACACTAAGATGCGCAAAAAATAAATAAAAAATGTTTGGAAGAATGTTTTTAAAAATGTTTTCCCTTTTTAAGAGCTATTGGTGGAAGTGACGTTTTGATGTCGCTTCCGCCCTGCAATTGTATGGAGCTGAGCGAGGGGCCATCTTCCCCCTCACTCAGCTCCATGCCAAGCAGGGGAGAGGACGCGATCGTCTCCGCCGCTGCCGGTGGCTCCGATAAGCGGCATAGGGCACCAGATGGCAGTCCCACCACCGATAAGTGATCTCGCAGCGAATCCGCCGCTGAGACCACTTTTTTATCTGAAAGCGGACTGCCCGCTGAAGAAATGGGTACTGGGGTTATGGTAGCTAGCTGCTGCCACAACCTCGGTATTCCACTTCAAAGTGCCGCCGTATAATGATGGCCTGCGGTCTGTAAGTGGTTAAACCCAAAAGTAAACATTTATTATATTGCAGCTTACCAATTCCTAGATGTGATGGCTGCATTCTTCTTTTATTTATTTTTTTGACACCTGGTGATCCTGCCAGTAAGTCTGTTTGTTTTTCAAAAGAACAAGCTGTCCTGCAAATGTAGTGGTTACAGGGTTGAGACAAACCATTTACTACTGACAGGGGTGTTTACAATGATCCGCTTTTATTTATGTATGTAAAACCTTTATCCCAAAAGGGGGAAAAAAAAAACATTTGCTGTAACTGCTTATAAAGTGTGAGCTGGAGCTCAGCTTCTTTTTGTTAGTGCAACTAAATTTCCTAGTCCATCTAACACTCCCCTCAGACTGACAATGCTGCTGTCCATAGGTGTCACTGTTAATCTTTTATCCAGAGTGGGGGCGCTCTAATACAGGAGGTGTGTCACTGGCCAGTTCACCAGAAAACGGAGGGAAAAGCCTAAAAGTAAAACGAATGCAGCCTTTTGGGTTTAATACGGCTTTAAGGTTCTCCAGAGAAATAAACAGCCATCGGGGATGTAACCCACCTGACTACACCTGTAACTGAAATATCACTTTTTAAATGAAGCTCATTTGCTTACTAGCAGGAATGTTTACAAGCAGTCAACTTGTTACCCATTTTGCTTTCTTCCTAGAGTTTGGATTATGACAACAGTGACAACCAGCTATTCCTTGAAGAGGAGCGAAGGATAAACCATGCGGTAATTTGTTTCCCTGTTCTTTTCTCTTTTCTTTTTTATTTTTTTTTTTGTTAGTTTTATAGCACAAGCTTGCAATTGTTCACAGTGTAATACGAACAATAAAAACCTCCACTTCCACAGATTCCCTATTTTTCCTCTTCAAGTGTGTTATTTTATTTTTATTTATTTTTTAATTTTTATTTTTTTTTACTTTTTGTCTGTTCTATGCTTAATCCGGTGCGATTTATTTTTATTTTTTATTTTATTTAACTTAAAAGGGGTTGTAAAGTCTCCAGGTTTTTCACTTTTAATGCATTCTATGCATTGAGGTGAAAAACCTTCTGTACTGCAGCTGCCCCCCAGAGCCCCCCCCCCCTTTTTCTTACCTGATCTGATCCCTTCCAGCACCGTGCACGAGCCCAGCGACTCCAGCCAATGTCTCCATCCTCATTGGATAGATTGATAGCAGCGGGAGCCATTGGCTCCTGCTTCTGTCAATCAAATCCAGTGACACTGGATTTGGGGGGGGCAGGGCCAAGTCCTGCTGTTTAGGTCAATGGAAGCTGGACAGGTAAGTGTCCATATTGTAAAAGTCAACAGCTACAGTTTTTGTAGCTGCTGACTTTAAAAAAAAATTTGGCGGAACTCCCGCTTTAAGTTTGTTTTTTTTATATATTGTTCTCAAGTATATTAAAGTGGTTGTAAAGGCAGAATGTGTTTTTTTTATTTTTTTTTAATTTTTAATGCATTCTATGCATTAACATGAAAAAACCTTCTGTGTGCAGCAGCCCCCCCCCCCCCCCCTCACCCTCTCCTAATACTTACCTGAGACAGAAGAGCGGCGCCATTGGCTTCCGCTGCTGTCAAAGTCAGTGAGCCCATAAAGGAGCGAAAGGTGGAGGGGCCAAACCGCAGCTCCGTGTCTGAATGGACACGGGGAGCTGCATCTCGACTCGGGTGCCCCCCATAGCAAGCTGCTTTCTTTGGGGGCACTCGATAGGAGGGAGGGGCCAGGAACGTCGGCGGGGGACCCTAGAAAAAGAGGATCGTGGGGTGCTCTGTGCAAAACCAACTGCACAGAGCAGGAAAGTACGACATGTTTGTTATTTTGAAAGAAAAAAAATAACAAGATTTTAGGATCACTTTAACTTGCAAAGATTTGCATTGGAAGAATTTGCACAATCTAACATGAGATTGGAACATTTGCACCAAGAGAAACAGTGAACCAGAGCCATGTACGCTACTTAAAGCGGTTCTTCAGTCTTTTTCTAAAAAATTAACTTTACAAACTGTACAATACTGTAGCTGCTGACTTTTAATAAAATAACACTTGGCTGTCCAGGGATCCAGTGCCGTGCTTACCCGAATTGCTTCTTTGTTGGTCTTCAGGTCCCGGCATGTTTACATTGGGCAGCCAGCTGTGATTCCTTGCGGATCGCCTGCCCACTGCGCTTTGTGAATGGCCCCGCCTTTCCGGGACCAATGACATGGCTCAGAAGGTTGGGAAAGAACTTCTTCTAGTGGATTGCCGCAGCAATCTGACCGTAATTGGGAGGGAGTATCTGTCAAAACCAGGTACCCGCTCTCCCCACCCCTCCAAAAACCAAACAGTTGGGAGGGCATAAAGCATAACTTTCACTTTAGGGTGAAATCCCGCTTTGACAGGGAGCAGAGTCTTTATGGGTGACAAGCAAATCCAACCCTAATACACTGACAGGTGCATTTGACCTGCAGTTGACCTCTATCTGGCCTGCAGTGGGTTTTGTATTCCCATAGACTTGGATGAGAATGCAGAACCCACTGGAAGCGAGCAGAAACCCTTTGGCAAAAGCTCTAATGCTTACTTTCATATTACTCGCCTAATAGTGTTCCCTTTTTTTTCCCCCCCAGGCTTTCCGCACTGTGGAAGTAACGCGGTGGGTCATCTGTGGATTGATCGGTATTCTGACTGGGCTTATCGCGTGCTTTATTGACATCATGGTGGAGCAGCTGGCCAATATCAAATACCAAGTTGTTAAAAGCAGTATCTTTTTATAAAAAAAAAATTATTTGTAAATGATGTATTCCAGCTAGTATCTGGAAGACTCAAAGCTGCTGATGTGGTAAGATAGGCAGTCTGTCATAATGATGGGGTGCAAATTGGTTGAATGTAAGTCTTGAGAATACACGGCTAATGTGTAAGGTAAAGTCTACAGGTTTAGAAAAATCTGTTTTTAAATGGAAAGAAAACCGGCTAAGGCTCGATTCACACTAGCGCGTTTTTTGATGCATTTTGCATAAATGCAGGGAAATTTTTTAACATGGGTTCCTATAGAACATGTTCACATCAATGCATTTTTGTGTCTCTGCGTTTTTGCCACGATTTGCGTTTTTGTTTAAAAATTTTTTTTTTACACTGTATATAGCTTGTTGCTAGGCAACCACAGTGTAAAAAAAAAAAAAAAAGGCAAATCGCGGTAAAAACGCGTGTCCAAAAACGCGGCAAGCAAAAAGCACTGCAAAAACGCTCAAAAGCAAAATGCTTAGATGTGAATCGAGCCTTAAAGACAGAATTCTGAGAGTCGTGGTTAATGATTCTAATGCCGCATACACACGATCGGAATTCCGGCCAGAAACCGTGTGTAGGCTTCAATGGAATTTTGCTGGCCGAATTTCCGACAGCAAAGAATTGAGAGCGTGTTCTCAATTTTTCGGAAGGAATAGGTTTCGATCGGAATTTCTGATCGTCTGTAGCAATTCTGACGCACAAAATTCCTACGCATGCTCGGAAACAATTTGACGCATGCTCGGAAGCATTGAACTCGGCTCGTTGTATTGTTGTACGTCACCGCGTTCTTGACGGTCGGAATTTGTTGTGACTGTGTGTAGGCAAGACAGTTTGAGCGGAATTCCGTCGGAAAAAGCTCTGATGGTTTCGATCGTGTGTACGCAGCATTACTCTGCATGGTCTAAAGTTATCAGTGGTGTACCCCAAGGTTCAGTGCTGGGACCCTTACTTTTTAATAACTTTATAAATGATATCAGGTCTTGGATTTAAAGTACCATTTCAGTATTTGCACATGACACCAAGCTATGCAGTGGAATAACGTCCTTACAGGATGTCTCCAACTTACAAGCCGACCTCAATGCACTGTTTTTAATTGGGTGACTAAGTGACAGATGAGGTTTAATGTTGATAAATGTAAAGTTATGCACTTGGGGGCTAAGAATATGCATCATACATACTAGGGGGAGTACAACTGGGGGAACCTGTAGTGGAGGATCTGGGGGTTTTGGTAGATCATAAGCTTAACAATAACATGCAATGCCAAGCTGCGGTTTCCAAAGCGAGTCCTTTCTTGTATTGAGGGGTATAGACTCATACCGACATTTGGGGGGGGCGGCAACATTTATATGAGGGTAAAGGGTTATATTGTACTTTTTTAAAACTGAGATTATTGAAATGACTTATTGCATGTAAATGTTGTCTATAAAATCAAATAAAAGTTTAAATAAAAAAAAAAAAAGAGGTATGGACTCCAGGGGGAGAGATATCGTTATGCCCCTGTACAAGTCATTAGTAAGACCCTGTGAGGTGAAAATCTAATTCTGGGTTATGATCAGGATTTTGTGTTTTTATATTGTTTATTATTTTTGTATTTGGTAGTTTTGTCTGTTGTGTTAATCTGTGTTATTTATGCTATGTTGTATTTTATTTGTATGGATGTTTTTATTTGTAGTGTTTTTTTTTTTTGTTTGTTTATTTTGTGCTAATGGCTGTTATTGGTAATTTTTGTGTTTTTGTATCTTGTTCAGTTTATTGTTGTGATCTTGTGTTTGTCTTTGAGAAGTGTGTCTGTGTTGTAATAAATAAATCCATAAATAATAAAGTATTCTGTATTCATCTGGAATATACAGTTCAGTTTTGGGCACAAATTATCAAAAAGGATATCGGGGAACTGGAGAAAGTGCAGAGGAGGGCAACCAAACTGATAAGAGGCATGGAGGAGCTCAGCTATGAGGAAAGATTAGAGGAACTGAATTTATTCACTCTTGAGAAGAGGAGATTAAGGGGGGATATGATCAACATGTACAAATACATAAGTGGTCCATATAGTGAACTTGGTGTTATTAATTTTACGGTCATCACAGAGGACAAGAGGGCACTCTTTTACATCTAGAGGAAAAAAAATGTACTCTCCAAATACGGAAAAGTTTCTTCACAGTAAGAGCTGTGAAAATGTGGAATAGACTCCCTGCAGAGGTGGTTCTGGTCAGCTCAGTAGATTGCTTTAAACAGAAGACTTTAAAAAAAAAAAAAGAAAAGCCTGGGTTATTTTCTAAATGTGCATAATATAATTGGGTACTGAAATTTATAGGTAAAGTTGAAGCAGGGAAAATCCGATTTGCCTTTTGGGGGATCAGGAAGATTTTTTTCCCCTGCTGGAGCAAAGTAGATCATGCTTTGCTGTTGTTTTTTATTTTTTATTTTTTTACCTTCCTCTAGATCAACTGTGTGTGTATAGGATTGTATCTTTTTTTTTTTTTTTTTTATTGGTTGAACTAGATGGACTTGTGTTTTTTTTCAACCAGACTAATTATGTAAGTACTGGAAATGCTGTATTTCCTAAACACCAGGATTCTGCAACTGTTATTGCCTTTATCAGGTTTTTTTCTCCAAAAGGGTGGCACTATCTTTGTTCTGGTATCACTCAGGGTCAGTCAGCATGTATGTCCTGAATTGAGATATCAGCACAGATGACACAATCGTGTAAATCCTGGTGACAGACTCTGCACTTTTTGATTGTGTCCACAGATGTCTGATCTCTCGCCTTGTGAATTGCTACAAAGTTTCAATGTTGCGCTCTGATCATTGAAGGAAAGGAGACTGAGGAAATGCTTCCTTCTGCCTGCAGCAGATTGAACGTTTTGCACAGTGAGATGAGTTCTATGTGAGCATTTTCAAAACGCCCTCCTGCTTGCTCCTCAAAAAATTCTCATGCGCATATATGTGTAAATTCGTGCAGCTGCTATTGTAGGTTATTTTACTGTCCTTATCCAGAACTCTGTTAGATATCGATATGTATACAGAAAAAGGAGGACTCTCTATCTCCTTGCTGCTGTGGGTAACTTTAAACGCTGTCATTGTCATGTTTGGGTCACTAATTGTCGCCTTTGTGGAGGTAAGGCTTTGATGGTTAAAATATATAATATAATTATAACATCATTTTTTTTTAGAACATGGCTTGTTACCATCATTTTCGATAAGTTTTTAAGACCTATTTACTTGTTCTACCTTCCAGCCAGTGGCAGCCGGAAGCGGCATTCCTCAGATTAAGTGTTTCCTAAATGGTGTGAAAATTCCACATGTTGTACGACTTAAGGTAAAAAAAAAAAAATTATTTCTTTCTTCTCCTTTCTCTTTCACTTTCTCTTTCTCTTCTCCTTTCTTTCTTTCTTTCTTTCTTTCTTTCTTTCTTTCTTTCTTTCTTTCTTTCTTTCTTTCTTTCTTTCTTTCTTTCTTACTTTCTTTCTTTCTTTCTTTATTTCTTTCTTTCTTTCTTTCTTTCTTTCTTTCTTGACTCCCCAGTCTCCTAAAGCATGTTTGCAGTCTCTGACCATCACTTGTAGCATGCCTGTTGCATGCCTTACAGATTTCTGTAGCATTACATTTACTGCATGTCCTATGCGCCTCTTTGGTGATGTCAGGGGCTGCACTTGAGGCCCCTTCTGTCGAAAAGATTGACCACAACTGGTTTAGGGCCTCTCACTGTGGAGAAATGCCACTACATTGAACCAAACTTTGTAAAAAAAAAAAAATCCCCCCACCCCCATCACTTATCTTTTCTGAATTCGTCTGTTAATATCTTGTTCTCTGTGTTTTGGCAGACCTTGCTGGTGAAGGTGTGTGGAGTCATACTTTCTGTAGTCGGAGGGCTGGCTGTGGGCAAGGTAAGTGGCTGGGGAACAATGGGTTGGGTTTCTCTGAACACAGCAGGTCTTTTTTAGATTTAACCAGTAGTGTATTTTAAATATGACCCACCCCTTCCTGTCAAGACCACACCCCTTGCTGTTTAAGACCCGCCCTGAAATTTTTGAGTGGGGACACTATTTCTGAGGGCCTGGTGGGGGGGGGGGGGGGGGCGGCGGCAATGGATTCCCTTAATTTGCATAGATTTTATCTCACTTCCTGTTTGGCTATTAGGCAGGAAGTGAAGGGAAATCATTGCAATGGGACAGGGATGGTAAAAAATAAACTGAAAGGGGTTATAACCCTCCCTTACTCTATCCAAAATGAAAAGAAAATAAAGTGTTGCCTATAGTTCTAATTTAAGCACAAATTTCTGATAATTTTCTGGAGAGGACTAAGAAGATATAACCATGCCAATGGTGCAGCAGAAAACATATAGCACAGTGAGGAAGGTTTGTGGTCCAGGATGAAAGGACAGTCAAAATGGGTAGGGATGAGCCCGATGTTCGAGTGGAACGTAAGTTTGACTCGAATATCCGGTGTTCGCAGAGTAGCGAACAATTTTTTTGGGGTGCTCGCGGCAAATTCGAAAGCCACGGAAACACCCTTTAAAAGTCTATTGGAGAAATCAAAAGTCACCGTGCGTCAGAGGGGGGCGGGGTCACCCGGGGACGTCACCGCGTGCCCCCACCCTCATTTAAAAAAAACTGTCACCTGAGAGGATGGTCATTACGGCGGGTGCCTCCCATGGCGTATATTGATTGCTTTGCGCAAAAGTTTATAGCGTCTACAAACTATGGGATATTTTTATTTACTTATTTATTTTTACTAGTAAGGGTGGCGATCAGCCACTTAAAGCAGGACTGCGACATTGCGGTGGACAAATCGGACGCCAAGTGAAACTTTTGACATTTTTTTTAAGGGACCAGTACCACCAATACAGTGATCAGTGCTAAAAAATATACACTGTCGCTGTACTAATGACGCTGGCAGGGGTTAACATCAGCGGCGATCAAAGTGTTAAATGTGTTCCTAGGGAGTGCTTGCTAAATGTGTGGAGGGAGGTGCAACTGTGGAAAGACAAATCTGTGTTCCTGCTTGGCAGAAACACAGGATCGCTGTCTTCATTGGTCACAGAATGGTGATCTGCCTTGTTTACATAGGCAGACCGCTATTCAGCCTCCCTCTGGAATGATTGGCGGCTCCTGGCAGACATCGGATCCGCCGGACCTGCTGATTGGCTCCCGCCATGTTCAATCACAGCGAGAGCAGGTCGCCGGCTGCGCACGTGCGCCCCCCAGACCCGGAGGTGCAGAATCGCGTACCTGTACGCGATTCTGCGCACAGGAGCCATCCCCCAAATGTACATAGTCGGCAAGAAGTTGAATAGCAATCCGCACCACCTCCACCCTGCTCTTAAAGAGAACTTTTTTTTTCTCATATATAATATGAAAAAAAAAATATATATATATATATATATATATATATATATATATATATATATATATATATATATATATATATCTATATATATATATCTCATTTTCCCTCTATCTCTCTCTAGAGCAAAGTGACCACTTCTCTAGGCAGACCAATTGTCTACCCACTGATATTTACCTTCCCTGTTCGCCAACACAGGTTTATCTGTAAGTGTCCTTGTGCTTCTGTGTGGGGGAGCAGATGACCTTCTACCCTTAGGCAGCCCATAGACGGTGCATATTTCTTTCCTGCAACTACGGTCAACAAAGACATTGTTGACAGGGGAATTCCTCCCACCGAGCAATTTTCTTCTTCGGGCGGGAGAAGCCATCCCCGCCAGGATAAACAGTGATTATAGCAGCCGCTTGCGATAATCGGAGGCAGATCCGGCAGGCTAGTTGTACCCAAGTTGATCGATCAACTTAGTAAATTAAGCCTGCCCATTAAAGCGGAGCTCCACCCGATTTTATTACATTACCCCAAGACAATTAACTCAATGTCCTAAATTTAAAAACGGCTCTTTTTTTCTTTTTTCTTTTTTCTTCTTCTTTCACTGTACCTTTTTTTTTGGAGATCATTTCCTGTATGGTGTGTCTGCGGATATGGGTGGGTTCAGTGCGGCTGTCTCGTCATTTCCTTTTAGCCACACTGGCTCCTGGGAGCTTGTGTCATTGTTCCCAGGAGTCAGTGGGGCGGCCTGGCGCGAGTTATCGCGTTATTTTAATCTCCGTTGCCATCACAACGGGGCGGGACTTCCGACGACGCCGCCCGTTGTGGTGTCAACCTAAGCTGTTGACGGCGCTCCGATCTAACGTTACTGCGCATGCGCGATATCGGCTGCTGCATGCTGGAAGATCAGCGTCACAGTATCCCAGAAGAGAATGCCTGTGGGCTTCACATGCCCACAGGCAAGATGAAGCCTGTCTATCTTTGGATTTTAAAGTATATTTTTAATGAGAAAACGGACATCCTAAAGAATGAAAAACCGAACAAGCGAGTTAAAAATGTTATTCACAAATTCTTTGTCATTGTCCCCCCCCAAAAAAAAAAAAATTGTTGTAGGCAGTGGAGCTCCGCTTTAATGGTTTGAATCGAACAGTGTATGGGCGGCCTTACTTTTGGGATGCAGCGCTCGGTGTGAGCAGCCAAGTCCAGACACTTTTTATACGGTCCAACACACAAATAGAATGGTGGCGGGGGGCAACAAAGGAATCAGTGAGCTTTTTATTGCTTTGAACTGGCACTTTAAATTCATAAGTTGAAAAGACCTAACCCCCTAATGTTAATCATTAATGCATAAAGTGGATATTCAAGCCAACAGCTGAATACCAAGTTCAATTGCCTATTATTTTTACTATTGTATCATTCGTTATTTTAAGATGGAAAGTACTGCTTAGGCATTCAGATGATTTGCGTCCCTCTGCCAACACTGCACATGCACAAAGGTCGCCCTTCTACATTCCAGTTTAATTATACTCCAGTTTTACTGTTTTCTGGATTAGCTCCCTAATAACTGAATTGTCACTGTTAATTCATTGTCCAATGAGCCGGATGGGTACAAAGAAGCCAATGCAGAAAACTTATTGCAAATGTCTTGATTTTTTGTTTATTTAGTGATATTTTATACGAATAGTATAAACTTGACTTACTTTAACTTTATGGTAAATAAGTGAACAAATTGTTCTTTACTTTTAGGGGAAAGCTGGTAAATGACAGCTATTGACCCCCCCCCCCCCCCCCCATGCTTCCAATTTTATGCTGAAATAGGGCATGCTTTGTGTGCTGCCAAGCTGGAATACTTAGTCATCTAATACAGCTTTTTAAACCTGGAGATTTGTTTATTTATATCCATAAGCCCATACTGCCATTTTATAGGCCTTATTTTTGTATTTTCCTGGCAGTGGCTTCATTTCTTTTTAGCGCAGCTATTTGTGGTCTTGCGGAAATAACGTTTCTTGGCCTAAGCATATATCTAAAGAGAACCTGTTTGCTTAAAGTGAATGTAAACCCTCCATATGCCCAGTGAAGTGAACAGCCTCAGATGATACACAGAGATTAAACAAATCTCCCTACATAAGTTTTTACATGTATAGCTGCTGTCTTCATTTTTATATACTGTTTAGAAAGTGCACATTGTGTTATATATTTTGACTTCCTTGTTCATCTGTAGGAGTGGATTCTTGCTATACATTGTGAGACAGCAGATTGGAGGAAAGGCACATACAGTGTTGCCTGTAAAAAGTTTAGCAGTCTGCTAATCTTTTTATAGCAACCTTCCCAAAACGCACTTCAGGCTCCCTTCTCTGAGAGCTTGTCAAAAGTTATCAGGCTGATAACAGAAGAATGGAGCAGGAGAAAGCTACAAGACATAGTGCTTTGAAGAGAGATGGGGAAAAGAAAACACTGCTGATCGATCTGCCCAGCTCAAATTTCATGAATTGGGTTTACATCCACTTTTAAGTATTCCATGCTGAGCATGTTAATAATTATTCAAGGGCTCCTTGCTTCCTGTTACTACTTGAACTTCAGTTGGGTTTGAGGCGGTGACATTACGGTTACATTTGTTCAATGTGTCAGCGTTTTAAAGCTGGAGTCAAGTTAAATGGCTAAATTCTCAACAGAGGTACACTGATTTAATGGTTTCACCTGCCTGTGGGGTTTTTAGTTCTGTTTGGGCAATCTTGTGATCCAGGCACCTCCTGGTAAAGAGCACAACCAGGTCATGGACCCTCCCTGCCGACTACTTTTGCAGAAAAGCAATAAAGCCTCATCTAGGATGCAATCTAAAAGCAGCAGCACTGGGGTGAGGTCATCGCTAAATATGATGACGTTGAGCATTTGGAAGCATTACGACCTTGAGCATCTGGACGCATTACGACCTTGAGCATCCGGACGCATTACGACCTTGAGCATCCGGACGCATTACGACCTTGAGCATCCGGACGCATTACGACCTTGAGCATCCGGACGCATTACGACCTTGAGCATCCGGACGCATTACGACCTTGAGCATCCGGACGCATTACGACCTTGAGCATCCGGACGCATTACGACCTTGAGCATCCGGACGCATTAGGACCTTGAGCATCCGGGACGCATGAAGACCTTGAGCATCCGGGACGCATGAAGACCTTGAGCATGCGGAAGCATGAAGACCTTGAGCATGCGGAAGCATGAAGACCTTGAGCATGCGGAAGCATGAAGACCTTGAGCATGCGGAAGCATGAAGACCTTGAGCATGCGGAAGCATGAAGACCTTGAGCATGCGGAAGCATGAAGACCTTGAGCATGCGGAAGCATGAAGACCTTGAGCATGCGGAAGCATGAAGACCTTGTGCATGCGGAAGCATGAAGACCTTGAGCATGTTAAATTTGTAAACCAGCAGAAATCTGCAAAGCCTATTGGTCAATACTGCTGTCTCCTTGTCTAAGCGCTATGCTGGCAGCTACTTATGCTTGTTCTATGCAATTGAAATGTAATTAAAATATTTTCCAGTGAAGTCATAGCTGTATTAAATAGAATCATGCTTTTTTTTTTTTTTTTTTTTTTTTCCTCCCCAATTCTTTTTTACGTCCTGTAATATTAGTTTCCAGGACAAAATAAGGAAAATTTGTCAGATGTAGTTATTTCTTTGGGAAGTCTGAGAACTCAAACCACAGCTTCCCCTTGTGACCACAGCTTCCTCCTACCTCAATGACTGATGCAGTTGGGAAAAGGTAGTTCGAAATACTGCCGTATATGAAGGTAGCCTGTCATTTAATTAGTACAGTCTAGTCTTGCAGAAAATGTTTTATTGTAAAGAAGGCAAGTAGGAGTATGAAAGCACAGGATGAGTGCCTTCCAAGTCTTGTCTTTCATGTTCCTATTCAGCAGTGGCGGCTGGTGCTCAAAATTTTTGGGGGGGCGCAAACAAACAGCCTCACTGTGCCATCAAACGCTGCCACTGTGCCCATCAAACGCTGCCACTGTGCCCATCAAACGCTGCCACTGTGCCCATCAAACGCTGCCACTGTGCCCATCAAACGCTGCCACTGTGCCCATCAAACGCTGCCACTGTGCCCCAAGTGCTGCCACTGTGCCCCAAGTGCTGCCACTGTGCCCCAAGTGCTGCCACTGTGCCCCAAGTGCTGCCACTGTGCCCCAAGTGCTGCCACTGTGCCCCAAGTGCTGCCACTGTGCCCCAAGTTCTGCCACTGTGCCCCAAGTTCTGCCACTGTGCCCCAAGTGCTGCCATTGTGCCCCTTAAGTTCTGCCATTGTGCCCCTTAAGTGCTGCCATTGTGCCCCAAGTTCTGCCACTGTGCCCCTTAAGTGCTGCCACTGTGCCCCCCTGCCTGCCCTCTGCACTTACCTTGTCCCGGTGTGCAGCTGGTGACGGCGTCAGGCGACGAGCGGTGTCTCCGTCGGATGTCTCCGTCGGATGTCTTCTCCCGCGCTCCTCCTGTCTTCTTCTGCTGTGATTGGACGCTAGGTGATTGGACGCCTAGCGTCCAATCACAGCGCCTGTGACTTCAGCCAATCAGGTGACAGGTAACAGACCTGGCAACCTGATTGGCTGAGAGGCGGGTCTGTGTTAGGGAAGCGATGTATTCGCTTCCCTAACACAATACTGTGTAATCAGCGAACGCACAGCCGTGCGCCCGCTGTTTACACTTAGGGAAGCCTATTAGAGCACACCGCTCTAATAGGGTCCCCTATTAGAGCTTACAGCTCTAATAGGGGCGCTTCCCGCAACACCCCCCCCACTGTAATTCAGATGCCCGGCGCCCGATCAGGGGCCGGACACCTGAATAGGGGGCGGCAGAGGTGACAATAGATAGATTCATGCAATGCATGAATCTATCTATTGGTGATAGAGCGGTGCATACTGCAGTGCACTGTGCAAGGCGCCCTTAAAGGGACATGTTTAAATAAATGTTTTTTTTTTTTTGAACTTTTTTTTTTTTATTTTTTTTTTTATTTTTTTTAACTGCAAGGAGGGGGGGGGGGGGGGGGGGGCGGGGGGGCGGGGGGGGGGGGGGGGGGGGGGGGGAGGCGCCCGGGCGCCCCCTATGGACGGGCCGCCACTGCTATTCAGCCAAAAATGTGACCTCAGTTTTTGGTTATACAGGTAGCATTGAAGGTAGTCTGGAGCAGGATTTTCTCCTGATTTGGCCGAGCGTTTCAGCCCTTGTGCCCTTAAGAACAGGAAGTACTGCCTCACTCACAAGGGGAAGATGTCATGAAACCTCTCATAGTGTAGTAGATTTCAAATTTATTAAAAAACAATTAAAATTGCACTTGTATCCATCAAATCGGACGTGAGACTTTCCGGGACACGTCATTTCCAATCATTGGCGTGCAATAGCATGAGAGTTTTTCTTACTCTGGGCTTATTAACACTCATTGTAGATGTGGTGCACATTACATTGGATCCTGTGTCATCTGCGTGTGTTCTGTCTTTGTGTTCCGTAGGTGGCGTACTTTTTAGCTTGGAAGAAGGCGCCTCATTTTGGAACCAGCTGCTTACATGGAGAATAGTAAGTGCCCTGCTCTTTCTGATGGATGTTTTTGTATTATAACCTTCTAAAACTATTGGCAAGTGCCAACGCTGATAAAAGGCACCAGATGGTATAGGTACATTTACGTTGCCTTTTCAAAAAAAAAAAAAAAAGACAATACGTTTAGGGGTGCGATATGCAAAGAATACAGGGATCCGGAGTATGTTAGGCTCAGAATGCAGGGTTCGGTGGGGGGGTGGTGGGGTTGAAGGGTGATGTGAGGGGTGGTAGAGGACACTGCTATGGAGGTGACCCTGCCCATAACTATGTCCTCTGCCCCCTTCACATCACCTCCTCCCTTTACCTTATAACAGTAATCTCTGCCTCGCATAGTCTCCTACCTGTTTCCACAGCAGAGACCGGGAGGCAGCACAGTTCTAGACATAGGGGAGCAGCTGGCAGAGTGATTTTTCATATTCGCAAGCTGGTGATTGGTTGCTAGGACAAAGGGTGGTCCCTAAGCAACCAATTACCTGCGATTAAACATAAAACGTTAATTTGGCCAGCTTCTCCTCCCACCCTCCATCCTGAGCTGTGCTTCCTCCTTGTCTCCGCTGTTTAAAGATCACAGTGGTGGAGGAGGCTGGGGGCGGGAGGGACAGAGAAGGAGCAGGACACGGAAGGCGTGGCGGAGCCGTGCAGGAGGCTTGAGACTGGAAGGGAGAAAGGACTGGCAAAAGGATGGTAGGGGTCAGTGGCGCAGGAACCTGTTCGCGGTCTACCTGTCACCTCTCGACTGGTTGCCGACCCCCACCATTTGGAGCACAGCCTATAATGTATAAATGTAAACTGCTAGAGCACTCCAGCATTTAATGCAGATCTGAATTATATCGCACAAATTAAAGTGCACTTGTCAGCAGGCTTCCATTTCAGGCTCTTTCTTTTGAAAATGCTAGTTGCCTCATTTTTGTTGACTCTTTTGGCTTTAGTGTATTTAGTGGTTGACTCTGAACAAGGAAAGATGAGGACCTCGTGCTCTATCTGAAGTCCTAAATACAAAAAGCTAGCCCCATTAGTTGCAGCCTACATATTGCTCTTGTAACAGATGTGCTTTGAAGTGACACTAAATTTAAATTTTTTATAAATGCAATATGCCTAAATAACTAGAACGTACCTTCTAGTTCTCCTTTTTCTTTTTGCTTTTATCTTTTCAAATGCAAGATTTATTTTATTATTTTTTTATTTATTTTTTTAAAACTTTCTCTTCTAGGGTGGCTACGTTTGTTCTACACTCCCCCTTGTGCATGTGAATGTAGCCACCATTTCCTGCTCGCCCTTGAGATGGACTACACATTTACCTCCAGACTCATTTATATGTATGGGAATGGTAGTACACTTAGAGCAGCGCATGTAACCAGAAATAACGGCACTTCCTGCTCTACAATAGTAGCAGTGAGTTGCATCAGTGAAGGATAGGGAGCATGCACAGGAGAAATAAGCCTGAAAACAATAGTAAGACAATTTTTAAACAAAAAAACAGCCATGGTATACTTGATTTTTCAGATTTAAAACAATTGATGTAAAATAAAATGTAAAGAGTTCCGCGAGTGGTGGCTCCCGTGCACATGGTGTGCGTGGGAGTGACATTGCGGCGCCGTCGAATGACAGCCAAGGGGACAGCGGTGACTTTGCTGGCTCCTGTGTCAGGTAAGTGACACATAATGGACTACTATGCGATGCATAGTAGTCCATAATGCATTACCTTTGCAGGGAAACAAAGAGGAAGTAAACCCATTAGGGTTTACTTCCTCTTTAAGTCCTCATTGTTTGCGCACCCGCTGGCCATTATTCACTTTGGGGTTGATTTGCTAAAACTAACTATAAAACTAACTATAAAAATCTGGTGTAGCTGTGCATAGTAGCCAATTGGCTTCCGACTTCAGCTAGTTCAATTTAAGCTTTAACAAAAAAAACTGGAAGCTGATTGGTTTAGATGCAATGCTACCCCAGATTTTCCCCTTTCCAGTCTTAGTAAATGGTCCGCATTGTCTATATAGATTCTTCTACATGTTCTCCGACAAAAAACTAAAAGCTATTTGGTGTTTTGTAGATCAGTCTGTGTTTCTAGTAAAATGCCAGAATTTTAGCCAGGAGCTTTTGTAGCAGACAGAGCGGACTTTGTTCTGTTCCAGTACTGGAAATGTTCTCAGATGGCAAAGTATCTTGAGGCCAGGGGAGATAAACTGACTGATCCTGATCACAAGAATTGGCAAAGGTCTGTTCTTGACCTCACCTAACCCAGCCAAAAGACTGAGAAACAGTGGAACACTGCAAGAATTGCCTGCATAGGTTAAAGGATGACTTCCAAGCAGGTAGAGGGATGGAGTGTCTTTTCTGTAAACTTGTGGATAGCAGTCCATACCTGAACACACAAGAGGGAGTGAGCTGAGGGTGGTAACTGTCAGTGTGATGCTTGCTAGTAGGTCAAAGCTTTGAAATTAAATGTGCAGTGAATGTGTATAGCACGGCAAGAATTGGTGGATCAGATTTGTGCATACATTTACAAATATTTTGGAAGTAAAACAAATCCAGCATGTTCCCAAAAAATGTGAGATTCACATCAGTTATTCTAAAATATTAAAAAAATGGGTGTACGCAGCGCTAAGAGCATAACATTAAGGCTACTTTCACACTGGGGCGTTGCGGGCGCTGGCGGTTTAGCACCGCTATTTGGTTAAAACCGCCCCGCTAGTGGCCGAAAAGGGTTAAAACCGCAGCTGCGCTTTGCATGCGGGTTTGCAGCGCTGCCCCATTGTTTTCAATGGGAAGGGGGCGCTTTAGGAACGGTAAATATTTAAGAATTAAGAACGGATTCAGTCTGTGTTGAGCCATGTAATACCCTATCCGGTATGAATGAAGGGATGTTCCAGGTACAACTGGTTCTCGCTTTCTGGCCAATTTCATCCTCATTTGTATCCTCCTGCAACGTCTTCCCCATCTGGAGCTATCATAATGTCAAGTGTCACACCAAGCTATTTTACCCATTGACAACGTTTTTTTTTATTTATTTTTTTATGATTTATGTATTTTTCTCTTCTTTCACAGTTCTTTGCTTCTATGATCTCCACCTTCACGCTGAACTTTGTCCTCAGCATTTACAACCGCAAACCGGGCGACCTGAGCAACCCTGGTCTCATAAACTTCGGAAGGTTTGATACAGATGTGAGTCTGGCCCTCGTGTTTTTTTTTGTTTGCCTATATGGTGGGTCTGTAGTTTAGTAGAGTGTCTAACGGACTCAGCCTTATCTTCTTGCAGTCATTTTATGTTTAATCTTTTGTGTAAGATCTAAAAAGTCAGTGTGTGACTTAGCAACTCTACTGATTTATTATTATTATTTTGCAGGATTTATATAACGCCAACAGTTTACGCAGCACTTTACAATACAAAGGGGGACAGTACAATTACAATACAGTTCAGTATAGAAGAAATAGGAGGGCCCAGCTCATGGAACTTACAATCTAAAGGGAGGGGGGAGGTGGTACAAAAGGTAATGGCTGCAAGGGATGATCTGACTGGAGTACAGTTTTTAGATGGAGGTGGGGTAAATTTTCCCTGGATAAATGAGTTGATAAAATTAATGTTTTAAGAGGACCGTACTGGATATACTTATTTCAAAATGTTATAGTTTAGAGCAGAACTAAACTTACCTGCACTCCAACGATGCAACATCAGCAAGCTGGAGCTGATGTTTTCACGTGTGTGTGGTGTTTTTTTTTTTTTTTTATTTTTTATTTTTTTGTTTGTTTCTTTTTGCTTTTTTTTTATTTTTTTTTTTGGCTTTTTGATTGGCCAGCTTGGAATGCTGTAACTCCTGCACACATTAATGCAAGTTAATTCATCCCAGCACTCAGGCCATGTTTGATATCAGGCAGTTGAGAAATGCTGAATAGACATTTTGGGGAAGATTTACTAAAAACTGGAGCAGACAGCGTCTGGTGCAGCTGTGCATAGTAACCAATCGGCTTCTAACTCAAGCTTTGTCAGTCAGCCCCTGTTCACATCCAGGCAATTTGACATTTTAAATCACAGCCTATTGCCGACAATGGCACCATCCATATTGGCGCGACACCCACTTTGCGACGCCAGACCCGTGCAACTTTTGGAGACTTCGGGGGGGCGATTTCAGTAGACATCTGTGCATGAACCCGCACAGATGTCTTTCAGATCGTCCCAAACTCGCTCTGAAATGCTAGTTTCGAAATCGTGCGAGTTCACCTAAACTCGCACGATTTCGTACCCGCATTTCAGAGCGAACGAGGGTAAAACCTGGAAGCTGATTGGTTTCTATGCACAGCTGCATCAGATTCTGTGTGCACCCGTTTTAGTAAATCTCCCCCATATGTCTCTTCTCCAAGACTCGACCAATAAAAAATAAAAAAAATCACTGTTGCCTCCCGCCCGGCATCTTTCGTTTGACAATTTGGGTAATATGACCGGCGCCAGTTGTGGCGAGTGCACAGGAAAGGGTGACAACACCGCTGTCAGATTTACAGACGGGTATTGGGAGCAAACTTCTCTTTTCGGATGCAAGTTGTGATGCAGGGATTGGGGAGCTTAGAGAATCCTGTGTTTTTTTTTTTTGTTTTTTTTCTTCTTCAAACGAAGACACACAGATCTTTGTTCTTCCTTCCACTGCATGAACAATTACTTCTGCATGTGACATAATGAGGTTAGTAAATTATGGAGAGAAATGCCACAATTTATTTTATCTCTCTAAAATCTCTTTGTGAGAAAAAGTCAGGAGCGAGTCTCATGATCTTAATTACATGTCCTGGTGGTCTCATGGCTCACCCCCCCCCCCCCCCCCCCCCCCCCCCCCCCCCCCCCCCCCCCCGCCCCCCCCCCCCCCCCCTGAAGAAAAATGGAAGCCCATAAGGTTTTGGAATAATGTGCATGGCCACAGAATGAATTGTTGCTTTTGGGCAAGCTTGAACGATGGCTGCTGATTGCAACCCTTTCAACAGGTGTGTGTGTGTGTGTGTGTGTGTGTGTGTGTGTGTGTGTGTGTGTTTTTTTTTTTGCCCCCCCCCCCCCCAAGAGAAAATAAATCCAGTCGCAAAGCAAGCAAACAGAAGAGAAATCCAAATCAAATCAGTATTTGGTGTGACCACCCTTTTTGATTCAAAACGGCATCAATTCTTCTAGGTACACTTACACACAGGCTTTGAAGGAACTCGGCAGGTAGGTTGTTCCAAACCTCTTGGAGAACCAACCACAGATCTTCTTAGGATGAAGGCTGCCTCAAATCCTTCTGTCTCTTAGCCCCCGTTCACATTGGAGCGACTTGTCATGGAGGTCGCATCCTATTGCCGGCGATTGCACTGTTCAAAACGGTGCGACGCCGACTTTGCTGGGCCGCATATGTATGAAAGTGGTACATGCCCTATGTTTGGCCATTTTCGGGTGCTACCTGAATGAATGCATGAAGCCACACAGATGTCTTCGAAGTCGCAAACAAAGTTGCACTGACATGCGATTTCAGATAAAGTCACACGATTTTAAGCTGCTGTCAATGTGAACAGGGGCTTCATGTAATCCCAGACAGACTCGATGTTGAGATCAGGGCTCTGTGGGGGTCAAACCATCACATCCAAACCAGGAAACCTTGTTCTGCTTTACGCTAAAGATAGTTACTAATGACGCTGGCTGTATGGTTGGGGTCGTTGTCCTGCTGCAGAATAAATGTAGGGTCAATCACACATCTCCTTGATGGTATGGCATGATGGATAAGTATCTGTCTGTATTTCTCAGCATTGAGGACACCATTGATCGGGCAATGTTAAGGACCGTAGAGGCAGTGATCATCCAAGGAAACCTAATTCAGCAGATGAGACACATAATGCTTACTTCCTTTCGAGCAGCCGTGCCATCTACACAAACCTGGTGGAAACTAGCAGGATCCAGGTACACCCATCTACTGCCCGGAGAAGTCTGTTCAAAATTGGTCTTTATGGAAGAATTGCAGCCAAAAAGCCATAACTTTGACATGGAAACAAGGCTGCGATACTCAACTAGGCACAAAACCATAGGAACTGGGGTGCAGAAAAATGGCAGCCAGTGTGCTGGACTGAGGAGTCAAAATGTAAAATATTTGGCTGTAGCAGGAGGCAGTTTGTTGGTGAAGGGCTAAAGAGCGGTACAAAAATGAGTGTCTGCAGGCAGCAATAGTGAAGCATGGTGGAGTTTCCTTTGTAAGTTTGGGGCTGCATTTCTGAAAATGGAGTTGGAGATTTGGTCAGGATCAATGGTGTCCTCAATGCAGAGAAATGAGCCGAGCGAGGAGTGGACCACTGTCCCTTATTATGAAGAATAAAAGTCTGAGTCAGCTACCCCATATTATGAATATTACCATAGTCATCTACCCCAGACCTTGCTTGCAGATGACAGTCAGGCTATTAAAGTGGGGCATGTTAGCCTGTGAGGAGTGGACTTAAAATACTGGCAAGACGGCAACCACTGTCTCTATATATATATTATATAATATATATATATATATATATATATATATATATATATATATATATATTATTATGAATATTAAAAAAAGTTTTTGAGAATCGTGATCTTCATTCTAAGCAAAAGAATCGTGATTCTCATTTTTCCAGAATCGTGCAGCTCTAATACTTATCCATCATCCCATACCATCAGGGAGATGTGCGATTGGTCCAAAATGTATTCTGCAGCAGGAAAATGATCCCAAACATACAGCCAATGTCATTAACCGCTTCAATACAGGGCACCCTTCCTTACCAGAGCACTTTTTGCGATTCGGCACTGCGACGTTACACCCAAACAAAATTGACGTCCTTTTTTTCCCACAAATAGAGCTTTCTTTTGGTGGTATTTGATCACCTCTGCGGTTTTTATTTTTTTTGCGCTATAAACAAAAGAAGAGCGACAATTTTGAAAAAAAACACAATATTTTTTACTTTTTGCTATAATAAATATCCCATTTTTTTTTTAAAAAACTATTTTTTTTCCTCAGTTTAGGCCGATGCGTATTCTTCTACATATTTTTGGTAAAAAAAAATCGCAATAGGCGTATATTGATCGTTTTGCGCAAAAGTTATAGCGTCTGCAAAATAGGGATAGATTTATTGAATTTTTTTTTTTTTTTTTTTTTTTTTTACTAGTAATGGCGGCGATCTGCGATTTTTTTTTTTTTTTCGTGACTGCGACATTGCGGCGGACACTTCGGACACTTTTGACACATTTTTGGAACCATTCACATTTACACAGCGATCGTTGCTATAAAATTGCAATGATTACTGTGTAAATGTGACTGGCAGGGAAGGGGTTAACTCTAGGGGGCGCTGGAGGGGTTAATATGTTTCCTAATAGAAGTGATTCTAACTGTGGGGGGAGGGGACTCAAGGGGAGGAGACCGATCATGTGTTCCTCTGTACTGGGATCACATGATCGGTCTCCTCTGCACTGACAGGACGTGGAGCTGTGTGTTTACACACACAGCTCCACGGTCCCGCACGGTCCCGTTGTTTTAACGGGCAATCGCGGGTGCCCGGCGGACATCGCGGGCGCCGGGCACTCGCACCGTGTCCCGAGCAATGCCGCGGGCGCGCGCCCCCCAGGCGGCCGGGAATGCGAGGACGTCATATGACGCCCACCCAGGATGGTAGATCCACCTTGTGGGCGTCATATGACTATAGCCGGGTGATGAAGTGGTTAAGAACGATCTTCAGTGTAAAGAAGAACAAGAAGTCTTGGAAGTGGTGGTTTGGCCCCCACAGCTCCCTGATAACAACATCAAGTCTGTCTGGGATTACATGAAGAGACAGAAGGATTTGAGACAGCCGACATCAACAGAAGATCTGTGGTTAGTTCTCTAAGATGTTTGGAACAACATACCTAATGAGTTCCTCCAACACTGTGTGTAAGTGTACCTAGAAGAATTGATGATGGTTTGAAGGCAAAGGGCGGTCACACCAAATTTTGATTTAGATTTTTCTTCTGTCCGCTCAGTTTGCATTTTGTAAATTGATAAAAACAAACTATTAACACTTCTATTTAGGAAATCATTCTTTATTTACAGCATTTGTGTGTGTGTGTGTGTATACGAGGGGTCTTCAAAAAGTTTCCGCACTTTTTTTTTTTATATTTAATGGAGTTTAAAAAAGTTCAGAAACTTTTTTTTATTTATTTATTATCTCTTGAAAAGTCAAACTTTTGCCTTGAATTCCTCCTGAAAAACAGAATTATTCTAGGCACTTCTGTTTTATAAAAAATGCAAAAAATGACGTTGCGCAAACTCTATAATATAGTGTCTATCATTAAATCATATATATTTCATGAACTGTGGTATGTACCATAACATATAAAGTGCATAACTATAGTGCAGTCCATTTAAAAATGGAGGTAAATATCTTTTAAAGTATGTGACCGTTCATTTTCCAGCAGTAATGTGTCTGAAATAATCACTTATTGCCAAATAAAAGTGCTTCTCGTGTGAACATATATAAACAATACTGTATTTTCACCTCCTTGTGACACCTCTGTGGTCCCAGAACTCTCACCTTGGTGAGTAATCGGATGCGCTTTTTGATTATACAGAATCTCAAGGTGATGTTTTGCCACTTCTTTTGATACTTTGATAAGACCCCATACACACTATTAGATTATCTGCAGAATTTTTTTGTCTTCAGATTTACCAAAACCATATAATATGAGATCAAACCTTTAAGATTTTCAATTTGTATGCAATCAGGCAGGCCCCTTGCACTACATGTTTTTGGTAAATCTGAAGACAAAAGTCTGCAGATAATCTGATAGTGTGTGTATGGGGCTTAAGGGCACTATTCCACCAGTCCTAGCCTGGATCCAGATCTTTCTGATACGTTTGAATGTATTGGGATATTCCCTGGTAGTGTACCCTTTAAGGCTCCATCCACCACGCAGAATTCATATATTAACCACTTCTGGACCAAGTCTATTTTTGACACTTGTTTACATGTTAAAATCAGTATTTTTTGCTATAAAATTACAGTATTTATTGGCGTATAACACGCACATTCATTTTAAGAGGGAAGTTTCAGGAAAAAATTTTTAAATAAGGAACTTTGAAGCAAAATAAGGGTTAGTGCCCATCTGCAGCCGCCTCACCATTGCCATCAATGCAGCCGCCTCACCATTGCCATCAATGCAGCCGCCTCACCGATGCCCATCTGCAGCCTAGAGGGGACAGGGAGGGGGGCGGGACGATCGCCGACAGATTACATGCAGTGAGAATCTCCTATGAAGACAGAACAGTGGTCCAATGGCAGCCCAGGAGACGGGACTTCCTATTACAGAAGCCGCCAAGTAAACAGGAGATTCTCACTGTATGTAATCAGATGGCGCTCGTCCCGCCCCCCTCCCTGTCCCCTCCAAGGCAGCTAAAATTAAAATATTGGCGTATAACACGCACACGCTATTTGCACCCCATTTTCAGGGTGAAAAGGTGAGTGTTATACGCCAATAAATACAGTACTTTGAACCCCCCAAACACTAATATAATCTCAAAGACTCTGGAGAATAAAATGCAAGTGCAATATTTTATGTCACACGGTATTTGCGCAGCAGTATTTCAAACGCATTTGCTCTCGCTCTAATGATCGCGGTGATATTGCATGCACGACTTAAACACCGTTTACATTTGCGTGCACGACCTGCGTTTTCTTAAGTGCGCGGGGGCGCTTTAAACATAATTATTTTATTTTTTTACACACTCACACTTTTTGTGATCACTTTTATTGCTGTCATAAGGAATGTAAACATCCCTTGTAACCCCAAATCCCTCCTTTGCACTTAAAAGTATTCAAAATGCCAAAATCTACATTTTGGAATACTGGGGATTTTTTTTAAATTGGCGCCATTGGCTGCCGAGTAAACCGGAAGGGACGTTGTGACGTCGCTTCCGGGTTTCTACATCAGAGAAGATGATTCCGGCTTTGTTTGGGACTCCGGCCAGCCAGCGGACATGTCCCGGTGATGCTGGAACGCATCAGAAAGGTCTGGAACCAGTCCTAGGACTGGTGGAATGGCGCCCTTTGCATCAATAGGAGTGGCGGAACATCACCCTGACATTCTGTGTAATCAAAGTGCATTGGATTATTCACTAAGGTGAGAGTTCTGGGAGTACAGAGGTGTCACAAGGAGGGGAAAATACACCGTATCGTTTTTATTTGTTCACACGAGGAGCACTTTTATTTGGAAATAAGTGATTATTTCAGAAACATCATCGTTGGAAAATGAACGGTCACATACTTTGAGAGATATTTACCTGCACTTTTAAATGGACTGCAGTATAGTTATGCACTTAATATGTTATGGTACATACCACAGGTTATGAAATGTATATATGATTTAACAAGACGCACTACTATATTATAGAGTTTGCGCAATGTAATTTTTTTTTGCATTTTTACTTGTGGGAGGTTTTTGGTATTTTTTTTTTTTTTCGTCTTCATTTCTTCACCTTATCTGGACAGGTTATGCAGAGGTACACATTCACCTTTTTATCACTTCTGTTTTGTAGCCTCATAACTGTATATCTGCAGTGTGAGGTCATCTAAGGCAGTGTTTCTCAACTCCAGTCCTCAAGGTGCCCCAGCAGGTCCTGTTTTTCATTATTTTGCACAGGTGATTTAATCGCCTTAGTAATTACCACCGCTGTTTCATCTGAGGGAAATCCTGAAAACATGACCTGTTGGGGCGCCTTGAGGACTGGAGTTGAGAAGCACTGATCTTAGACACTGCTGACTCACTCTGCTAGTCTTACCAGATTTGGAGTGATGTTTGGTGATGTCACAACTGTACTGCTTTCTCTTCTCCTTGCTGGAGAGGAAGCTGTACCTGAGGACCTGCAGTGCAAAAAATATCCTTGCTTTTGTATCCTAATGCTCTAGCTCTGTGTTTTCTGAACACCACCTGCTTTTTTTAATTTTTTTTAATTCTCCCTTATTAGTCATTGGGGGGGAATATCTAATATAAGGAAGCAAAGCCCCACTTCTCTACCAAGATGGCCATTTCCACACAGAAGCACAGTGCAGAACAAGGTGTGGCAAGTCAATAATAGGGAAAAGATACGGGAGACCACAGTCAAAACTGGTGACTATTCATTTATCCTTGGCTACCTTTTTTTTTTTGGGCAAAAATTCAGTGCAGGTTGTTTTTTATCCCTTTTTCTTTCAGGGTATGTTAAAAAGC
Source organism: Lithobates sylvaticus (assembly GCA_028564925.1). NCBI lineage: Eukaryota > Metazoa > Chordata > Amphibia > Anura > Ranidae > Lithobates > Lithobates sylvaticus. Next base: position 263,296,112 of record CM053031.1, read on the forward strand.
ATCCTGTGATCGAGAGGTAAAGCAAGCTTGCAGTTTGTGAACTTGGTACTGAATTTTAAAACTGGTGATGGGCTTTTTCAAAGGGTTTCTGAAGGTTATCCCCCCCCCCCTCTTGTGTTAGCAGTATTATTATTTTTTAGTGGGGAGATTTTTATTGACTTCCTCTACCAGAGATACATCAGGAAGTGAGATCAAATCTCTCTAGAGTGAGGTAAATTTCCCCCCTCCCCTCCGGTTGTCCCTGGAAAGTTGGATGTCCCTACTGGAAGAGTCCCTTTTTATTTCCGTTTTGTTGACAGTGACTTGAAGAAACGCTGAAAGATCTTTTACAAGGTGACTGTTTGCTGTAAAAGAGAAAGAGGATGCTTCTTTTCTCATCTATTGCTGTGTTTGTTGATTTGCAGGAAAACAGCTACAAGTACTTTGAACTTCCAATCTTTATTGCCATGGGAGCAATAGGTAAGGAAGACCTTTTAATACTGAACAACATTTTTCATCTTCATTATTAATTATGCAATGATTGATTTCTTTTCCATATCAGAATACCAGTGTATTTAAAACAGCATATGAAGCACAATTACATTTATTATGACACCTATATATATCAAATGTTCATATGCCTTTTTCCCTTTCTTGGCAGGAGGCATGCTGGGAGCGCTGTTTAATGCCTTGAACAACTTGTTGACAGTGTTTAGAATCCGGTAAAGTGTTCTTGTTCGTTTTTTTTTTTTTTTTAAATTCCCTTTGTTGTCCATGTTTTGGTCTTCTTGTGTTTGACACCCTGGTGATGCAGCCTTTTTATTGAGATGCTTGGATTAGGGACCTTCGATTGTAAGCTCCTTGAGGACAGGGGCTGATGGTAATGTACAGTATGTAAAGCGCTCCATAATGGCTGTATATAAATGCATGTAGTAATGTTATGACCGTCTGCTTCAGGGCAGATGTCCCATTAGGAAGCTTGCTATTCTAAGTTGGTAGAATTTGTTTTTTAGGTTATTACTAAACAAGTAGTTGTGCTGCAGAACTGCTGAAAAAAATATTTCTACTTTTTCTAGGTGGATGCCACATCAGTCCCACGCCGCTTTGAAAACGGAGAACTGATCGATCAAAGACTGCTGATTGCTCAGATCTTGGTCTTCATTGAGCAGAGCGACAGTCACTGGCTCTCTATTCTGCCTACTAGAGCGCTGGGCTGTGGAGGCGGTGGGAACAGCTCGCTGAGCAAGCTGCCGGTCCAGGCATCTGATAAAGCCTCACTGTAAAGTTGGGATTACCTCCAGAGCCTAGACCTGGTCAGCGACCTCAGCCAGCAGTGGATCTTAGCCCGCTGTCAGCTGAAAAGGGGGTCACAGGAGTGCAGAACGCAGTGCACTTCTGTGAGCCAGAAGAGTAGTGGCGCCCTACTTTTTCCTTTTTTTTAAATTCTCCACATTTTAACACGGTTGTCATTGGCTTACTTACTGCTACACTGGCTTACTGCTACACTGCTCCTAAAGAGCCCCTGCCCATTGAAATCAATGAACCGCCAGCAATGCGCCGCTGCAGCTGCGCTTTGCGGGGTGCTTTAACCCTTTTTCGGCCGATGGCAGGGGTTAAAAGCATCCGGTTAGTGGCCGAAAACCTCAGAAAAAAAAACGATGGTAAAGCGCCGCTAAAAATAGCGTCGCTTTACCGCCGACGCCCCCAATGCCCCAGTGTGAAAGTAGCCTTACTGCGGGAGGCATTCAGGGACTGGGGGACTTATTGCAGGAGACTGTTGGACACTTGAAGACTTGAGTACTTCAGGTGGCAGTCGGGGAATGAAGACTTGAGTACATCAGGTGGCAGTCGGGAAAACATTTTTTTTTTTTCAATTTCAGGTTTCACTATAACAGATGTGACTGCTGACCATTTATTATTATTATTATTTTTTTTTTTTAGTCTACTTTTTTTTTTTTCTTCTACTTTTTTTTTTACTATTAACCTCCTGCTAAATGACTTTACCTTCTAGCTGTAAAGCGCCGCTAAAAATAGCAGCGCTAAATGACTTTACCTTCTAGCTGTAATAGGAGGAACGTCATTTCTTTCTTCCTGAGTGAAATAGTATTGCCTGCGCTCACCCTTCAGCTGATTTGTTCCCATTACGGACTTTCCATGTCTCTGTATTTTTGTTTCTTTCAACAATTTTAATTTTTCCCAGCAGTATGTCATTGTCTTTTGGTAATTCGAGAATTTCATGTGCATGAATGGATCTGCTTTGTTCATCTCTATGATATAATATAGGGAACTGGTAGCAATGACCCGACATCACTTCCGGTTTACCTGGATGTAAACTGCACCATTTTTAAAAATGAAAAGCATTTGATCACACCAATCTTGGTGTAATCGAATGCTTTTAACGGCAGAGGATGGATTTGGGGTCTTTATAGACCCCCAGATCTCTCCATAAACTGAATCTTTCACATACCTATTGCTGTCAGAGTTCTAACGCATTGCCTATTGATGGTAAAATTTATTGATGGTAAAATTTACATTGTCATTGTTGCACGGGCATGCACAATTTTTAAAGCGTGACATGTTTGGTATTTACTCTGTTAAAAAAAACTGGGTTATGCATTATGTTTTTTTTTTTTTTTTTTTTACATTAAAATTCTAAAAAGTGTATATATTTTTTTTTTTCCCCAAAAAAAAATTGTGTTTTGAAAAACTGCTGTGCAATTACTGTGTGACAAAAAAAAATTGCAAAACCCACCAATTTATTCTCTAGGGCCCCTGCTTCAAAAAACCTACCGTATATACTCGAGTATAAACCGAGTTTTTCAGCACATTTTTTTGTGTGCTGAAAATGCCCCCCTCGGCTTATACTGGAGTCAATCACTTTTCTGCAGCAGAGAAATACATTTTCCGAACCGACTTTTGGGGCCCCCGTATCTCGGGGCCACTTGGTGCTAGGAACCCCAAACTTGGTGTGCAAACCCAGTGGAACTAGCACTACAACATATCCAAAGAGTTCCTAGCACCAAGTGGTCCCGAGATACAGTGCTTGATATTTTCCAAACCTACTTTGGGGCCCTGTATCTTGGAACCCCATCTTTGGGTATGTTGTAGTGTTGGTTCCACTGGGTTTGCACACCAAATTTGGGGTTCATAGCACCAAGTGGTCCTGAAATACAGGGCCCCAAATTCAGTCAACTGTGTCCATCTGCAGCAATATCATTTTGGGACTTTTTGGGTCCAGAGACCCCAAATTTTGGCTGCAGATAGGGGGCATCTATGAACCCTTAACTACTAAGTTTGAAGTTTGGGGGACCTATAGCTGCAAATTGGCACAGTGAGGCTGCAAATGGGCATTGTTGACCCTCTTTTCCACTTACAGTAGCTGCACATTTCTCATCCTAGGCTTGTACTCGAGTCAATACGTTTTTTGTTGTAAAATTAGGTGCCTCGGCTTATATTCGGGTCGGCTTATATTCGAGTATATACGGTATCTAATGTTTGGGTTTTGAAAAATTTTCGAGCATAAAATACTGATTGTTACATGTAAACAAAAATTGCCAGAAAAGGTCTTTGGGGTCAAGTGGTCTGAACAAATCCATGTTTAACCCAAAAGAAAAATTGCTGTTTTATAGAATTTAGTATGTCTAAGCATTTACCCTCAAATATTTTACCCTTTTGTCTTGAATTGCTCCTGACATGTCTGTGTCTAGAGCCTCATAGCTGTATATCTGTAGTATGTAATCATATATTTTAAAATTGAGAATGAGGGGACTTTAAAGGTGCTGGAACACCTAGGTCATAAAAAACATTTCTTTATTGTGCTTTCAATAATAAAAAAAAACACTATGCAAATACTGTTGAATCCTTAAAACCAACAGAGAATATCCAAATACAAATTCTCATGTTGTTGGCCAATGCTCTTCACTCGACATGTTTCGCCAATTGGCTTCTTCAGGAGCCACAACGCATTATCTTAATGATCGGAATGCTTTGTGGCTCCTCAAGAAGCCAATTGGCGAAACATGTCGAGCGAAGAGCATTTGTCAAAAACATAAGAATTTGTGTTTTGGTTATTCTCTGTTGTTTTTAAGTATTCTGTTGTGTTTTTTTTTTATTTATTTTTTTGTATGACCTATGTGTTCTGGCACCTTTTTTAAAGTCCCCTCATTCCTGATTTTAAAATGTATGCCTTTCTGGGATGTAGGAGCCCTAATTTTCCAGGGTGTGTGGTGTCTTTTTATTTTATTTTTTTAACCACTACAATACTGGGCACTTTCGCCCCCTTCCTTCCCAGCCCAATTTTCAGCTTTCAGCGCTCTCGCACTTTCACTGACAATTGCGCGGTCATGCTACGCTGTACCCAAACGACATTTTTATCAATTTGTTTGCACAAATAGAGCTTTAGTTTGGTGGTATTTCACAGACGTATGTATGCAAATGATCATGTACAGATGTGTGCAGATAATCATTGGCTCATGTTATTTTACTGGGACATATGTGGGGGACATGTGTTTTTATTATTTGGGGACATGTATGTTTTGGGGACATGTGTGTTTACACTAGACTGGTGATCACTGAGTAAAAAGCTGTAAAAAAAATACAGCTCATACTCACTGATCACCAGCCGGCTGCAGCGATCCGCTCTCCTCTCCTCAGCGACGACTTCCGTGTGAGGAGAGAGAGCCGATTGCCTAGCAACCGGCTATTTGCTTACATCACATGACAGCTGTGATTGGACATGGCCGTCGTGTGATCAGGAGGGACAATCACTGCCGATCCGAGATGCTCCGCGTCTGGGTGACACGAGCGCATCGGGATCGCGCCGCTGCGCGGGCACGTGCGCGATCCCGCTACTTCTGATGGACGTTCAGGAACGTCCGATCGGAAGTAGACGGCTCCCACCCCGGCCGTATATATACAGTGTCCGGGTGGGAAGTAGTTTAATACATTTTTTTTTTTTTTTTTTGATGAAAGAAAAATTCTGATACAAAACAGGGCCTAATGGGCATACCCAGGCTTGGTACAGTTACATCACAAAAAGGACATACATTCAACAACAACTCTAATGCCATAACTGACACTAAACCGGTAGTTCTCTCACTTAGCCAGTTAAAGATTCCTACAAAAATGTTGAGATTCGCTTATTCAGAGTCTATGAACCAAGTGAAGTATGCAAATCTCCACCCAATAGATTTCAAATCCAGTATGGTCTGTAGTACATGCTCTTACATTGATTTTATGAGAAAAGGGGGGAGTTTGGGACTTTAAATGAAGCACTAATAAGTGCCTCCATCCTGGTAATTGCTAGATACAAAAAGGGAGGTTGGGACTTTAAATGAAGCACTTGGATAGTGGAGGTAAAGTAAACCATGTTTAAATTTCACCATGGAATATTTATTGATTTATAAAGTATACAGACAGACAGTCGAGATAATTTTTCCTATATACATGTAAGGGTATGCACATGACAAAAGCGTAGTAAAGAGGTACACATACAGTAACGCATGATTCTAAAAGTAAATAAACTGATATAGCATAGTAATATCAATCACAGCATGCCTGATAGAGACAGATGTACCCACATGGTAAATATGCATATACTAGGTAGAAAAAAGTTTTTTTTTATATACATATATAGTTAAAAAGTCAAATACTAAAATAATCATGGTTCCATATACAATGTAGCTGGGGCATCAAATCAAAGCTCGACGTGTTTCGTGGATGTTTCTCCACTCATCAGGAGCTGATGCGACCATGAATTCCTAGGAAATGTATATAGAGAAGTAATGAACCATGTTATAAAGGAATATGATACTAATGATAAGCATTAAATGCATACAGATGGTCAAAAACTAAATACACTCACCAACTCAGACAGCGAGCGCAATGCGTGGTGGTGGGCGCAAAGTGGGCCAGGAACATAAACTCTCCCCGGGAGCTGAGGCGGCATATATAAGGGATGCAATACCGGGCGAGGTGAGGGAGTGCAAGAGTGAAATAGAATCTCCGAAACTGGAGATATGATGTAGTTGTTGAAATATCCATATCTGGGAACAAAATATTGAATATGTGTACAATTTATGGTAATAATATTGAAAGTAAATTAATAATGGACCCAGTGGTTTCATAAGAAGTGATAGTGTAAGAAAGAGTAGTACAAGAATGTCAGTGTATAAAAGTAAATGGTGTTGGTAATGACTGTCAAGGTATGCAAGAAAAGTAAGAGTGTCACCAGAATTGTGAGTGCAAGGTTGCAGATAAAAGGGTGAGAATGGAAAAGAGAGTAGAAACCAACATAGCAGAGACACCAGTGAAGGAGAAAAACTTAAACATGAAAACAGGTAAAACAGGAGACAGAGAGAAAAGAACGCTCACCCAAAGATGTTGCATCCAATAAACACCAGCACCACCAACAAGCTGGTGTGCAATGACCCCAAGTAGCAGCCAGCCGTAACCACCGCACCTGAGCCGAGTATGCACTCAACAGGCGCGAGAGGATCCCTCCCCGAGGACACGGGGATCGAAAACACTGAGCATCGGCGCAATGACGTAAAGACTGACGTCATGCGCGCGACGTAGCATGTGTGGCGCCGATGCGCAGAGGGGCGTCCGCCCGACCTCCCAATCACGGGTGAGAGGGGAGGAAGGGAGGACCCCTGGTGCATTGCAGCTCCCGAGGAGAGAAAGCAACCGGCACCACACAAACACCCAATCCACATTACATTACATTAATTTTAAGACACGAGGGATCGAGCTATCCAACCCGAAGGGGATTACTTATCCATGACTGTCATACACACAGGGACACACAAATCACCATAATTCTTTTTCTCAGGAAGGTGTTACACATTGCTTCTGTATAAAATCTGATGTGGGCTTTGTACTCCATAACTAAGTACTCTTCTTTCTTTAGATATTTACATCGTCGCTGCTATCAGGTGATAGAGGCCATGTTGGTAGCAGCTGTGACGGCCACCGTTGCCTTTGTTTTGATCTATTCTTCCTCCGACTGCCAGCCACTACGGGAGAATTCTGGTGAATACACATTGCAGGTAAGACTATCGGGCTCTCATGTTTCTTATACTGGGCAGGTGCCCCTCTGTCTTTATCATTAACGGACCTACTGGTCAGGGAGTGATGTAAACAGGGGGGGCACCTTATAACTCAGAAGGCAGCGCAGTGACACTGAAATTATTTCTGGCTTAGATAATGGTGTCCTACTAAATCAGGGGTGGCCAACCAGTGACCCGCGGAGCCCTCTAATGTGGCCCGCGACCTCCTGCTCTGGAATGGTGGGTTAGCAAGCCCAGATGGCAGGTTGCCGACCCGTCATACCACAGCATCAGTGTTGTGAATGAAGCTGGTGGTAGAAGAAGAAAGGGGCTGCAGAGCCCCATAAGCCGATGTTTCCTGTACAGCACCGGCTTTTGCCACAGGCAGAGTCTATGGCAAACTTCAGTTAACCCGCAGGATAGACACAGGTGCACTACGCTGCACCCACGGTGTGGGTAAACTACAGAACATCAGTGTGAAAGCAGTTTAGGCCCTTTTCACACGATCGGCCCTACCCAATTGGACCCTCAATTCACCTCTACAGAGCTTCAGAATAGAAGGGAAAAAATAGAAGGGAATTCGTCCCCTTCCATCTGGGTGGATTGGATCAGAGGGCCTATAGAGTAGCCGTGACCTGTCATATGCCCGCTCCGCTCATTGTGGCCCGCGACTGGTTACCAAGTTGCTTAATTGGCCCTTGCTCTTAAAAAGGTTGGGCACCCCTGTACTAAATGATAGAAGCAGTAAAAGGTTTTACAGATGCACTGACCATTGCAATTACTTGGAAGTAGGTAATCTTAAAGGAGTTGTAAAGTCTCCAAGATTTTTCACCTTAAAGTGGAGGGCCACCCTAAAAAAAAAAGCATTAATATTCTATAAAAAAAAAAAAAGAAATTTGAAAAAATTTTTTTTTTTTAACCTAAACCGAAATCCCTGTTGCTAGGCAGTCTTCCTAATCTGCCTCCTTCCTACTCCGCGGTGATCTTCGGTCTTCTCTCCTCCTCCGCGTTGTCTTCTGGGTAATGGGGCACGCTGTGTTCTGGGAACTGTGTGTTCCCTAACACAGCGTGTCCCATTCACAAAGCGCTGCGCGACTCGCGCATGCGCAAGTAGGAAACGGGCAGTGAAGCCGCAAGGCTCCACTGCCTGTTTCCCTTAGTGAGGTTTGCAGCGCCGGGACCCAAAAGGCGAGGGACATGTCGGCCTTGGTGGCCGACATCGCGGGCGCCCTTGAAAGGTAAGTCTCCTTATTAAAAGTCAGCAGCTACTTTTTTTTTTTTAAGCTGCTGACTTTAAAAAAAAAAAAAAAATATTTCCACTTAAACACCTCTTTAATGCATTCTATGCATTCTATGCATTAGGGTGAAAAACCTTTTGTGGTGCAGCACCCTCCCAGAGCCCCCCCCCCCTTTTATTTAGCTGAGACTGAGCTTTGCAGCAAATAGAACGAGCCCAGCAGCTTCAGCCGCTGTCTTGGGTCCTCATTGGATAGATTGATAGCAGCAGGAGCCATTGGCCCCTTTTTGCGGTCAATCAAATCCAGTGAGCCTAGGGGGCGAGGCCAAGTTCTGCTGTACATCTCAATGGACGCAGCAGCAGGACTCGGGATTGCCCCCATGGAAAAGCGTCTCACCGTGGGGACAATCGATGCGGAGGAGGAGCCAATAGCGCCGCCGGGGGACCCCAGAAAAGGAGGATCGGGGCTGCTCTGTGCAAAACACTTGCACACAGAAGGTAAGTATGACATGTTTTGTTATTTAAAAAAATAAATAAAAAATTAACCTTTTACAATCACTTTTAGTGAAGGTGCCTTTTAAACAAAGTGTGTTTTTTTTTTTTTTTTCCCCCCCTCCAGCTCTTTTGCCCAGATGGCCAATACAATGCTATGGCATCAGCCTTCTTTACTACTCCGGAGAGCAGTGTACGCAGGCTCTTTCATGATCCCGCTGGTGAGTTTAGTCTGTGTGCTCCTTATACCTCACCGCTTTCAGATATCGATTAAGTGAATGTAATCTCGTGAATGCACGCGTGTATATAAATTAGTATTTTCCATTGTACATCGAAATGTTAAAGTGTTACTATACCCAGAACCCTACATACATTATATCTGGTCTCCCACAGTACACCGTACATGGAAATGCAATCATTTTAGTAAATATAAACTGCTAAATACTTTTTCTCATCAGCAGTATATAGCAGTCTTGTGACTTCTATCAGTGTCCAGCCAAGCACTGGTTAAAGCTTGTAGAAGTTTTTATTTTTCTCCCTCTGTCTGGACAGTGCTGATTGGCCCTGTGCTGATCACATGCACTCTCCCAAAGGAAAAAAAAAATCTCTAGCAGTACACACTAAACTGAGCATGTGCAGACCGCCCCTAATGCTCTGTTCTATCAGGAGATGGATTGGGGACAGTGGAAGAAGGGGAGGATCTGAGAAGATCGGATCAAACAGCCTTTTTTACATAATGTAGGGGATTTAACCCCTTGGGTTCCACAGTGAGTATAACAAGCATGCTTTACTGCATATACAGACTGATTTTACTCTTGTGGGTTTAGTAACACTTTAAAGCCCAATTCTAGAAACTTTTGATGCATAAACAAAGTTATCTTCAGCTGTTAAGCCTAGGTTCACAATAGTGCAGTGCTATTTTGATCTGTGATTTTGTAGTGTAGATGCGATTTGAATACATTTTGTAGTGTTTTTGTTTTTTTACATTTAAGTAGGGGATCTTGGTGCCCCCTTGTTAAAGTGATTCCTATATTCCAATAAGCTACCCCACGCATTCCCACAACCACCAGGCCAGGGTTTTGGGTAAGCGGCCTTGTCCTCATCAACATGGGGACAAAGGTCCTTTTCCTGGGGGGGGTTCTCTCACCCCTGGCAAATGCCATCCCCATGATGAGAGCATGTGGCCTGGTGTGGTTCAGAAGGGTAGGGGACCCTGGGCATGGAGTTCACCAGAGCTTCACAGGTTGCCACTGGAGTTCTCTTCCACTCCTCCATGACGACATCCCAGAGCTGGTGGATGTTAGAGACCTTGCGCTCCTCCACCTTCCATTTGAGGATGCCCCACAGATGCTCAATAGAGTTTTTTAGGTCTGGAGACATGCTTGGCCAGTCCATCACCTTTACCCTCAGCTTCTTTAGCAAGGCAGTGGTCATCTTGGAGGTGTGTTTGGGGTCATTATCATGTTGGAATACTGCCCTGCGGCCCAGTCTCCGAAGGGAGGGGGTCATGCTTTGCTTCAGTATGTCACAGTGAGAGAGAAAAACAAGGAAGCGCCACCTAAGTGCAGTATTGGAGTGACAGGGTAGAGGAGCCACCTTTTGCTTTCCTTAAAGCTGAAGGACTGTAGGTGTCCACTGGATCCATTACCAAATGAGACGCTGACCTGGAAAACGCACACTTCCAGCAAGATCTGAAAATGGCAGCTTCCTGTCTTCAAAGGTTTCCTTTTTTTAAAGGAGTATTTAATGAATGATTTTTGAATAAGTGTTTAGCTGGGCTGAAGGGAAAGTCTTTGTTTGTCCAGAGTTATCCTTTAATAAATTGTACATATTCTCCCCCTGCAGGTTCTTTTAACCCCCAGACACTGGGCCTGTTTACGTTGCTGTATTTCTTCCTGGCCTGTTGGACGTACGGCTTGACCGTGTCTGCAGGCGTCTTTATCCCGTCTCTCCTCCTCGGAGCCGCGTGGGGTCGACTGTTTGGAATCTTGCTGAGCAATTTTTCTACTGAAACTATCGTAAGTCTTTTTTGGGGGGGGGAATTCTAATTTCAGTTCACCTTTTGACATTGGCGCTTTTAAGTAACATATATAAAATCTCATGTTGTGTGTAAAATCCCGTCATTCTCTGATAGTGGTCAGCATCCACAGATGAGTGTTTTAGTGTGCTCTGCCTAAACATTGATAGGCGTAATTTGTGGACGCTACGTACGCTATTGTTGCAAATTGTGTACCCCTAAAAATAGTATATTACAAGGACAAATGATCTGCAGAGGCCTGTATCTGAGGAAAAAAAGTGCTTTTTGCTATCTCACCTGATACAAATTTTTTGCAGATAACGAAAACTTCTAAAGCCGAAGGAACTTGTGCAGTTTGCAGGATGGAGCAAAAACATGTACAGGACATTGCCAAAAAAGAGCATGGAATAGTACTGACTAATTTCCCTAAATTTAAATCCCTTTCCATCATTTAAAGCGGTTCTGCACAGACAAATTTTTTTTTTTTTTTTTTAAATGAGTAAAAACAAGGTTATGTTATTTAATATACTTACTTTTAGCGTCTTCTCCCATTATCCAACTTCTTTTTTCTTCCTAATCGATTCCTTATAAAGCGAATCTCGGCCGATCTCATCTTGCATGTGGGCATTTGAAGCCCACAAGCAATCACTTCCCCGTTCCCTGATTCGGAGGAACCAGCTTACATTGCTGGTTCCCGCGCACGCTCAGTGGCTACAGCTACGAGCGGCGTTGTTTGAACTAGAATAAGGCGAGCGTGATGACGTCACGTCGTCGAAATCTCGCGAGATTTCGCTAGGGGTAGGCGCACTGACTCCTGGGATGGTTTATTCGAGATCCCAGGAGACAGTGCAGAGCTCAGGGGAAATGACGCTGATCCCAGCAGAAAACCCGCCCATCGATGCAGGGAAACCTTTGGAGGACAACAAGCACCAGCGGAGAACGGAAGGTAGGTGGAAAAAAAAAAAAAAAAAAAGCTGCATTGAGCACTAAGAAGGTAATTTTAAAAACGATGGCACCAACATTCAAAAATGGGTGCAGAACCGCTTTAAATAGTACGAATTGCTCTAGTATCTGCAGGGGTCATTGTCCATGGTGCACTGGAAATCCATTACGTCTATAATGATTTGCAACCTGTATGCTTATTACTGCTTTTGTAATATCCCCCTCTGGTGGTCGGATAAGGGAATAAACTTTTCAAAACTGTTGATAAACTTACTCCAAGATGTCAGCAGCCAGGGTGAGGGATCTACAGTGTACCTGATGTCTATTCCTCCATGGGTTTGTGGGTGGCAGCAGAGAAGAGGAGAACTCCTGTGTCATTGCTTATGTAATATAAGAGGATGTCAGTGGGGTCGGAGGATCCGGCAAGTAAAGTCGGTCTGCTCCTTCAGTGGTAATTGCAAGCAGCGTGCTGTAGCAATGTTGGCAATCCCTAAACAGAACTACAAGGGGGCATTGTGCATACTCCTATGCTATTTGACAGGATTGCATATACAGAGCAGAACAGGGAATGAACCCTCTCCAGTTTATTATTTCCATATTGTATTCTCTATGCTAGGATCAAGCAGTGGGTTACAAGCAGGAGTTTAAATTTAAAACTCCACAGGAAAACTATGGCAGATTTTCAACAGCCTGAATTTTGTGTAGTACAGAAATGTCATAATCCTTGATCCTTTCTTTTTTTTTTTGTTGTGTCTCCTGTAGGCATGGGCCGATCCTGGGAAGTATGCTCTGATGGGAGCAGCAGCACAGCTAGGTGAGTATGTTAATCTTAGTCATGACTTACACATTTTACAGCAACAGCTAAAAATGTGCTCCCGCTGCAGTAAATCCTGTGATCCTAGCGGTTTGTGTCTATAGACGCAGACAGCGTGGCTCAGGATCGAGCCTGCAGGTGTGCCACCATAGGAGGCGGCTTCCTATGGTGGCACATGAGAGGAGGAGGAACCAGGATCTCCGGCAGGGGATCTGAGAAGAGAAGGATAGGGGCCACTATGTGTAATAATACTATTGCACAGAGCAGGTAAGTATAACATGTTTTTTATTTTAACTATTTCCTGACGGCCCCATAGCAGATTTACTGCTACAGAGGGGCAGTTCTGTGCAGAATCACGTACATATATGGGCGTAGGGGGTGTGCACGCCGTTCTTCTTCTGCTGTGATTAGTCACAGCAGAAGCCAATGGATGACACCCACTGATCGTTGAGGAGAGACATAGGAGGGACCTGAGCATATGTAAACAATGCAAAGCTCTGTCCTGACAGCGGGGATGTCATGGATTGGAAAGAAAATCCATCACATTCCTTAGTAAAAAAAAAAAAAGCACACCCAGTACACAAAAACCACTGGTTAGGCACACATTTAACCCTTTGATAGCCTTACATGTTTAACCCCTTCCCGGCCAGTGTCATTAGTACAGTGACAGCGCATATTTGTAGCACTGATCACTGTATTAGTAGCATTGGTTCCCAGAAAGTGTCAGATTGTCCGCCGCAATATCGCAGTCCTGCTATGTGTGCATGTGTGTGTGTATATATAATACATACATACATACATACATACATACATACATACATACATACATACATACATACATTATATACATATATACATACATACATACAGAGAGACCCCGTATATACTCGAGTATAAGCCGAGATTTTCAGCCCTTTTTTTGGGGCTGAAAGTGCCCCACTCAGCTTATACTCAAGTCGCCGCCGTCTGCCTACCTGATCAGCTTGTCATGCAGACAGACGGCGGCCATTCCAGTGTTCAAAAGCCGCGCCTCCTTGTCTGTGTTAGGCGGAACACTCAATTTCCCAGCAGTCAGTGTTCCGCCTATCACAGACATCCTCTCGTTCTCGTCCGTGGTATGAGGATGAGCGGATGTCCGTGATAGGCGGAACACTGACTGCTGGGAAATTGAGTGTTCAGCCTATCAGACGAGGAAGCGTAGCTTTTGAATACTGGTATGGCCTCCGTATGTTTTGCTATGACACGCTGATCTGTGCACAGAGCGTCAGATGGGCACAGAGCTGCAAAACCGCACACAGAGCTGCAGAAGGACACAGAGCTGCAGATGGGCACACGGAGGAATACACAGGTAGGCTGCAATGGACACAGGGAAGTACACAGTGAGGTACACAGGGAAACATTCAGCTGCAGATGGGCATTGTTGACCCGCTTTTCCACTTACAGTATCTGCTGCATTTCTCACCCTCGGCTTATACACAAGTCAATACGTTTTCCCAGTTTTTTTGTGGTAAATTAGGGGCCTCAGCTTATATTCGGGTCGACCTATACTCGAGTATATACGGTATATATAGATAATCTCTCCCATAGTTTGTATGCGCTATAACTTTTGCACAAACCAATAAATATACGCTTATTGGAATAATTATTTATTTATTTTTACCAAAAATTTGTAGCAGAATAAATATTGGCCTAAATTTTAATGAAGAAATTCTTTTTATTAATTTTTTTTGGATGTTTTCTATAGCAGAAAGTAAAAAAAAAAAAAAAAAAAAACAGTGGTTATCAAATGCCACCAAAAGAAAGCCCTATTTGTGGGGGAAAAAAAATGACATAAATTGTATTTGGGTACATTGTTGCATGACCGCGCAATTGTCAATTAAAATAACGCAGTGCCGTATCGCAAAAAATTGCCTGGTCATGAAGGGGGTTAAATCTGCCGGAGGGCAAGTGGTTAAAAGAAAAAAAAACATGCATCTACCAATCTTTTCTGACGCATTGGGGGTGGCAGAAGAATATGTTAAGATTTAATATTAGAGATTATGGTGTGTATGTATTGATTGTGTATATTTTTTTTTCCAGTCTAATTTCCATGTCCTCTTGTCCTCCACAGGCGGCATAGTACGTATGACACTGAGCTTAACAGTCATCATGGTTGAAGCCACGGGAAATGTCACCTACGGTTTTCCCATCATGCTTGTTCTCATAACAGCAAAAATAGTTGGAGATTTTTTTGTTGAGGTGAGGATGACTAGATTTGATACTACTTTCAGGCGTTCATATGAGATATTGGTGACTCTTGTGTTGTCCTGTCTCTCAGGGTCTGTATGATCTCCACATCAAGCTGCAGAGTGTCCCATTCTTACACTGGGAAGCTCCAAGCACTTCTCATTCTCTCACTGCCAGGTACGTACAGAGATCCTGGAGAATAAGACAGACATGGGATGATTGGGGTGGGTTCCTTTTACAGAGTGTGGCAGAAATCACAGCGATAATTGACACTGATTTAAATGTTTGCTGCGCTTATCAACTAGCAATAAATCAATAAATGGGCCGTATTGGATTCTTTGGCCCAGAATGGTTCTCCAGCACATGGAAGGGTCAGGTTGGCTTTGAGGGAGATTTTCCAATAACTTTAATGTGGAAATTTAATCAGAAAATGCGCCGTAGACAGCGGCGCGCAGGCGCACTGCACATGCCGAGATCACGGCGATATGCCGTTCTCGTGCGCATGCGCGGGAGTGACGTCATCGCCGCTCCAGCGAATCACAGCGATGGAGCGACGAGACCCGGAAGTCACTCCGGGTTTGATGGCGACGCCGAAGATCGCGAGTGTAGACCGCTACAGGGCTATCGTTCTCAGGTAAGTCATTCATAATGAGCTAGTATGCTATGCATACTAGCTCATTATGCCTTTGCCTTGCAGGTTCCTATTTTTTTTTTTTTTTTTAAACGGCTTTACTTCCTCTTTAAGATTTACTGCTGCTAAAGGGGGAAGAAGGGAGCATGAATGACAGACTGTGTGGAGGGAACATAGATTAGGGAGAGAGAAAAGAAAAGCAGGTCTCAGGACAAACTCTGCTAGAAATTTACTTATGTCAAGCGCAGAATGACATATACAGTAGTTTTTGAGACCAAGGAGAGGGCTTCAACAAAATGGCAGTCTCCAGCAAGAATAAACAGAAGTAATGCTGGAGGCAACTTGCAGCACATATTCATTTTGGTAGCATAATTATTATTGTGTAATATATTGTACGTTATGTATTCATTGTTATCGAACGGTTATGGGTAAAGTTCCGCTTTAAGATACCCTTGTAGGATAAAAAGTGTCTTCTGAAGTGGCTACAGCCAAGTTATGGCACAGCGAAGAGCTTTTATTATCTTCTCAGTCTATTTATGGCCATCTAATTTATCACACTATAAAAGCATAATACTATATAACATGAAGTAAGTTCGCGGGGAGAAGCTGCAAGTACAGCACTCTATCTAGAGTTTTGAGGCTTGCCACTTGTGTAATCTTATCAGAGATATAATTCGCAGAAAACCATTTCTGTTTTGGCGGTTTGTGGTTTGGCTATCGGAATATTTGACTTTCAGCTGTATCTGATGTAGTACGGCTGATTCTGCTCAATTTGAAACTATGAGGTTTAGCAAGCTTGAAATTCTCCTTAACAAATAGTAGAACGGGGCTTTGTACAGTGTGGATTTTGAAGGAATCGGCATGGTTGTCTTCCTGTTGAAATTTATTTCCGCTAAGTAGAATTTTTTTTTTTAAAATTGTTTTTTTTTAATGGATATGCTAAGTGCAGCTTTATGAGTCAACTTTTTTCCTTGTCTTCCCTTTTTCCCTTTGTTCCAATGGTACTCTATTCACCCTCAGGAGTGGGAAGAATAAGCCCTGTGTAAGACCCAAGTCCTTACTTGGAGCCTACACAGGGCCAGGGCCGTCTTTAATATTGATTGTAGCTTGGGTAAAACTTTTCTTGGGCACCCCCCATGCAGTTTTGCTCTCCACCTGCTCTGAGACATACAATAAATCACAGCTAGACTCAAAATCAGTTTACTGAATCAGATCAGGCAGCGATTGCGATTGGTTGCCAGAGGTTACAGTGTATCATTACCGCTCACTGACTGGTTGCTAGAGGTTACAGCACACATTACAGCTCACTGATTAGTTGCTAAAAGTTACAGCACATGATTTCTGCTTGTTGATTGGTTGCTAGAGATTACTGTGGATATGACCTCAGGGGGTCATGATACACATATCAATGCCCCCGGGCCGCCGTTATTTACATATGAATACCACCACTAATTACATATGAATGCCAGTAATGTACATGTAAATGCAGGGTCTGCCGGTGAGAGTTATCTGTACACAACAATAGGGCAGAGCTGGGCAGCATTAGTAGCAGCAATTCACACTGAGATATTGGGACACAGCACGGGACTAATACCTTAAGGGATGAGGGAATTTAAACCATGGTAGTTGACAAGTATGAGGCATCTGCTTTGGGCCCCACAATAATGACAGGGTCCAGGGCAGCTGCCCCTTTTGCCCTGCCTTAAAAACGGCCCTGCACAGGGCAAAATGACTCTTCCCGCCTCCATGTGACCGCACTGGGTACCTAAATGACCAGTCACCAAGCACCCACACTGTCACATGGAAGGGGGGGGGGGGGAAATGAGTCGTATGTCCTCCCATACACAGAAGTACTGTTATGCATTAATGTTTCCCTGGACCAATTGAGAAGCAGAAGAAGAAAGGAAAGGGGGAGTAAAGGCTGCCAAGAGGCGTGCATTGAAGTGAACTTGTTGCTTTTCCCTGCATGGAGGAAAGCACAGGTTCCCTTTAGGCTGCCAGCACAAATTACTTCCTGTTTTGTATTGTTCAATTATTTCATTTTTTTTTTTTTAGGGAGATAATGAGCACACCGGTCACCTGTCTACGACGGAGAGAGAAAGTGGGCATCATTGTGGACATCCTGAGTGACACTACATCAAACCACAATGGATTCCCAGTTGTAGAAAATAACTCGGGACCGGTGAGGACAGACCACTGTGTGGTGATCATTTCTTGAATCAAGAAGAAAGTTTGAGTGTAACAAAAAGTCATCCAGAGCACACAATTCTAGCAAAGGGCGTGAAGTGATACAATGAGCATATACGAATGTACATGGGAGTAACGCAATAATAATAGTCCTGGCAAAATATAGCATATTGGAAATCTGAAACAAGAACAGTACAGCAGCGCACCATACCATAAGGCGTACACAGCAAGCCACTTATAGAGGCATTGAGTCATAACCTAGTAGGAAAATGGCTATAGGAGTCTATACAGTACAAGATCAATGGCGGTTGGGGGCTGTAGGCCCAGTGCATCCAACCAGTTATCCCACAACTTGTTATATTTGCCGGGACATCTGCGATGCTGAAAAATGGGTTTCTCTAAGCGCAATGTATCGGGGGCTGCTCCACCTTCCAGCGCTGCAAAATGAGATTTCTGGCTTGGAACAGAGCCCTATTAAAGCCGAGTTCCACCCTAAAGTGGAACTTCTGCTTATCGGATTCCTCCCCCCCTCCGGTGCCACAATTGGCACCTTTCAGGGGGGAGGGGGGTGCAGATACCTGTATAATACAGGTATCTGCACCCACTTCCGGGACGAGATAGCCGGAGCTGTCCTGCCCATATCCGAAGATGCCCCGTTGTGTCTTGGGAAACACAGTTCCCAGGACACAACGGGGACCAATAGAGACGCGCAGCGCGACTCGCGCATGCGCAGTAGGGAACCGGGCAGTGAAGCCGTTACGTCTTCACTTCCTGATTCCCTGACAGAGGATGGCGGCGAGGCAGCCGAGAGATGAGCGGTCGCTTGTCACATTCTGCCGACACCGCTGGAACCTGGAACAGGTAAGTGTCCATTTATTAAAAGTCAGCAGCTGCAGTATTTGTAGCTGCTGACTTTTAATATTTTTGGTGGGGGGTGAAGCTCCTCTTTAATCGCTACCGGGAGTAATCCGTTAATTGGGGCGCATTCAATAAGCACATTTTGGGGTCTAAGGGCAATGCAACTTGGAACACCGTATTCAATACCTTGGTCCAATACCTGTGGAGTTTTGGACACCGCCAAAGTATATGGATAAGGTTGCCCCAGTCACGACGACACTTGCAGCAGATAGGGGAATCTAATAGGACTATGGGGCATGTAATTTACTAGGGGTGTAGTGTACTGGGGGTGTAGTGTACTGGGGGTGTAGTGTACTGGGGGTGCAGTGAGCCCGTAAAATGTACAGTTGTGAAAGCCTCTGGGATGCATTTAGGGATTTAGGTGAAAAGAATTCAGGACACTATCCCATTGTTCTTCCTCAAAGTTGCCTACATCTCCCTCTCACAACATTCCAGGGCCTTACAAGGATAACCCTCTAGTTGGGCAAAGAGGAGCCTCCTATAGCACTGGAAGATGAGACCTTTTTTAGATTAGACCTAGAAGGGCCCTGGGCTGTCACTGCATGTTTGAGTTGCATGTAATTAAAATGCATTGAGTTTGTGAGGTGAACCCTAGCCTGCAACTCCTGAAAAGGAAGCAGGGCACAAATATATGATGTAAGTGTTTGAGGCCTTTCGCTCGCCCCCTAGGTGCAGGCTGAAGTTTGGCCAGTTCGGGGATGGCTTCGTTGTGCCAAATAGCAGCATAGCTAGTAAAGCCCTGAACCCTTTTCTAGCTGTTTAACTGCGTTTTCGGACCTGATGCATCAACACATAAGTAGGGTGGAGCTTATTGGATTTATGGAAACTAGAGGATTCCAAACCACCCGGTATATTCTGGGATTTAGTGAAAAACAGGACTATGGCAAGAGTGGAATCCTTGCAGGAGGAAAAGTCTGACAGGTTAGTCTGCAGGCCAGTGCGGAAGTGCTGTAACTGGGTGGCCAGCTATTAAAGCCACAGGTTAGGTAGTGCAATGCCTCCATTGTCTTTGGGTCTCTCTAACTGCTCTAATCTTATTCTGGGTGACCTGTTCCACCACAGTAAGGACCTAAAAATAATATGAACTGTGCGAAAAGGTGCTACCATAGGGGGTCTTATGCAGTAAATAGAACGGCTGGGGCATTAGGATAATTTTTATTAGGTTGGTCCTTCCAACTCGGGAGAGGCATCATTTCCCCCCTAGATTTTCACCTTCGCTCTGAACAGGAGTAGTAGGGGTAGAATGTTAAGCTTACAATAGTCAGTCAGTCAGGTGAGCGTAATAAATACCCTTGAAATACTTGAACATGGATGTAATTTGAGGTGGACAAAAAGAGGAAAGGGTGAGGTCAATGGGGCCGTCCAATGGCAATGATGATGCAGATTTAGACCAGTTAATAGTAAGGCCTGAGTAGGTACCAAAAGTAGAATTAATGGACCTAGCAGTACGCAGGGAGGGCCCAGTGTCACCCAGAAGGAGGAGCATATTCTCCTCGTATAACATTATTTTTTAATTTTAAGAGACCATATTAAAAACCTGTAATACCCTCAGCAGACTACTCAATATTATGTGGCCCTTTAATGGGGTCGGGGGCTGCAATATGGTTTTCCTTTGCTTACAGTCTTTACCTCTTCCTTCTTTTTATTTATTTATTTATTTATTTTTTTTTTACAGCCACCACGATTGTGTGGTCTGATCCTGAGATCCCAGCTGATCGTTCTTCTCAAGCATAAGGTACGCTATGAGCCCCTCTGTTACATCATACTGGATTGCTTAAAGTCTTCTACAGGTAGTGTGAATCCTTGCTGGGACTGATGCAAAGTGTGGCTTAAGCAGCCCATAGATGATTCCCTCCTCAACACAGTCCGTGTTGATGGGGGATGCCTCTCGTAGCACCATTGTGTTTTGCCAGTGGGGGGGGGGGGTGCGGGGGGCCTTTCTGGTCGGCAGAACACGATTACTGTTAGTGGCTATAGCCACCAGTAGTAATCACATGTAATAACTTCGACAGGCTGGTTGTACCCAAGTCAATTGATGAATCGATTTTGCTACAAACAGCTGGTCTATAGATGGATGGAATCTCGGCCGGTCCTTGCTGAACTGCCTGAATTTCGATCCATGTATGGCTGACTTTAGGGTTTTAAGTAGAACTCTATGCAAAGTAAAAGGGGGGAAAAAATGATTTAATCCTGTCGTGCATTCAATAAATATCATTTAAATAGATTTTAAATTATTGCTGTTATAACTGTCTTCACCATTCACCCCAAAGGGTCCTGAAATGACATTGCATATGGACACTTTGGGGCCCTGTATCTCTGGCCACTTTGGATATGCTGTAGTGCTAGTTCCACTGGGTTTGCACACCAAATTTGGGGTTCCTAGCACCAAGTGGTCCTGAGATACGGGGCCCCAAAATCGCGTTGTCAAATGTCAAGCACTTTTCTGCAGCAGAGAATGACATTTTCTGAACCGACTTCGGGGCCCTGTATCTCTGGGCCACTTGGTGCTAGGAACCCCAAATGTCATTCTCTGCTGCAGAAAAGTGCTTGACTCAAGTATAAGCCGAGGGGGGCACTTTCCGCACAAAAAAATGTGCTGAAAAACTTGGCTTATACTCGAGTATATACAGTATTTCCTTTTTTTTTTTTTTTTTTTTTATTGATGTGTTTTATAACAGAAAGTAGAAAATATAGTAGCTGGTATAAAATAAAAAAACCCAGTGGTGATCAAATACCACCAGGAGTATCACGAAGGGGTTACAATTTTCAGGAGGTGACGTGGTTAAATATGAATATGCAGTCCTGCAGTCCAATGTTTCTCAACTCCAGTCCTCAAGTACCCCCAACAGGTCACGTTTTCAGGATTTCCCTGAAAGTGATCAAATCACCTGTGCAAAATAATGGCAAGCTTGAAAACATGACCTGTTGGGTGTACTTGAGGACTGGAGTTGAGAAACCTTTCTATAGGCAACAGTTAGTTAGTTTTCTGTATCTTGCACAGACAGGGTCAGACACACTCCCTCCCCTTCCCTGCAGTACAATTTTGTGGAGATCGTGCTTCTTAGGGCTCATGCACACAGGACGTTTTTACAACTTCTGTTAGGGGCATTTGATGTGTTTTTTTTTTTTAAAAAAAATTTTTTACTTGCCTCTAATGCACACATAAACTGTCAGAGGCATTTGGAGGCATAAGCGTTTAGGGGCAGTAAAATTAAAAAAAAAAAAAAACAGCCTGTGCCTCCAGGAGCATAAAAGTAAAAATGAGATGTAAAAACGAAAAAGGTGGCTGAACGTGTCAAGCCACGTTTAACGTTTTTAGGCGTTTTTACATTATAGGGAGTGTTTTTGATTAAGTTTTGGTCGTTTTTAGCGCTGCTGCTTTAAAACGTCCTGTGTGCATGAGCCCTTAAAGCGGAGTTACACCCAAAAGTGAAACTTCCACTCATTTGTTTTCCCCCCCACCAAAAGGTGCTAATTGTGGCACCGGAGGAAGAGGAGACAAATGAGTGCAAATTTCACTTTTGGGTATAACTCCGCTTTAAGGGCTCATGCACACAGGACGTTTTAACAGGTATCCTGTTCCCACTTCTGGGAGTCCGGTCTGCGGCCCGTGACATCACCGTGGGGCTCCCTCCTCCTCTCCCTGTCGCCGGGCCAGTAGGAGAGAGGAGCGGGGCCTCACACATGCACAGTAGGGTTCCCGGTGTGAAGCCGTAAGGCTACACTGCCTGGTACCCTTACCCTCAATGGCGGTGGCAGCACCCGACAGCTGATGGAAACATCAGCTGCAGTGCTGACATTGCGGGACTCCAGGACAGGTAAGTGTCCTATTGTTAAAGTGGTTGTAAACCCTTACAGACCACTTTGACCTACAGGTAAGCCTAGATTAAGGCTTACCTGTAGGTCCAAGAAATATCTCCTTAACCTACACGGTTAAGGAGATATTTTACAAATAAAGGGCACCGCTGTCTACGGCGCATGCGCACCATAGACAACGGGCGCGCCGCAAGTGAAAGCAAACATGTCGTCACGGCTCCTGCGCGCATTAGGTTTACTTCCTCTTTAAAAGCAAGCAGCTGCAGTATGTGTAGCTGCTGGCTTTTAATTATTTATTTTTTTGGGGGCGGAACACCGCTTTAATCTTACACTGCAGGGCTCTGTGCTGGCAGAGCTGAACAACGGCCACACCCCTTAAACACAAGATTTCTCCCACAAGGTGGAAAAGGGTATTTTAAGTGTTTTCCTAAGAAAATCCATCACAAATAATAACATGGATAGGGACTTTAGTTGGGATTTAAATCTCTTCTATTCTGTATTGAGAGATTATATAGAGACAACAATTACTGACATCTTTCTGAAAATACCACCTGCTTGGCTGTCTCTGGTTTATATACTTTGAGACGCTCATCTTGACAAAGTAGCAGATAATAAAGTCATAGGGAGCTTCTGATCTACATAGTCAAGGTATTGAAGATAGTAAAGTAGTGTGACAATCGAACAAATGGAGATTACCAGTGGTAGCTTGCTGGTCTCATTACAGATTACCTAACCTTGTGCTGACTTCTAGAGATCAGATAGAAAAATGTCTGCTTCATGTGTTTGGTGGAAAAAGACCCCTTTTAGCTTGTTATACCTCATGCAATATGTGTTTTTGTTGTGTTTTTTTCCACCTCCCTAAATGACGTTACTCTATCCTCTTCTTTGTAGGTGTTTGTAGAGAGAGAGAGCCTGAACCCAAATCTGAGGATCTTAAAGCTGAAGGATTTTAGAGATGCTTACCCTCGCTTCCCACCGATCCAGTCTATACATGTGTCACAGGACGAGCGGGAGTGCCTGATGGATCTCTCGGAGTTCATGAACCCCACACCATACACTGTGCCCCAGGTAGGTCTATTTCATTTTTATGTACCCATTTTATTTTCATCTGAACCCTGAGGGTGGGGTGATGATTGAGCTTCCTTGTGTAAGCTAGCTATAGGCCTGGACCTCTTGCCTGGGCTGGCCAAGTGCCTCCTTTGCAGGTTCTAAGTAAGACAGCCTGTAGATATGAGATGACTGTAGGGCTAATGAGCACAAAGCATAAATATGCACACTAGACTAAAACAACTGTGCACATGCATGCTTTATTCATTCCAATTGAGTCCTATAGACTTGCCCAGCTAGTTTTGGAACCATAGGCTTAAAGCGTCAGCCTATCCAAAAAGAATAAATAACTGAATCTCCCACCACTGTCCTATATCTCTTGTAGACTCCAGCAACAGTTGGTTGGGGTTTCTGGCACAGCAACAACCCTTGCTATATTATCTGCCCTCTCCTGCTATGTTCCTCGTAATGTTAGAAAGAAAGTCTCCAGTAGGAATAAAAGATTACTTCCTGGTCCAATGATTCATGGTAAAAAATAAATAAATAAATAAATCAGTGTTTTTAGCAATGATATGTGCAACCCTTTGGCAAAAAAAAACACTTTTGTCTTGTATTTTGACTCTGAGCTCCACCGTTGTATAAAGCCCAATTGATGGGCATTTATATACTGGAGTAACCGCAAAGCCCAACTTGTCTATTTCAACTTCCTCCCGCTGTCATTCACACCCGTCACCTCTTTAGTTACCTTTGATCTCCCCAGTCATTCCTCTTCCCTCACCTCCTGCTGCCAATGTCATTCTCCTCCTGTAAATCTCCTCCACTAAAGAGATCTTCATAACAGATTGGACAGGAATGTAAGCACACACCACTGTAAAGTGCTGCAATTCGCCTCTCATATTGACGCGGCTGGCTGATACCAGGCTGCTGATACCCGCGAGTTGGGTAACATAAAGTTGTTGCTGGTTGGTGAAAAGCTCAAGATGAGCTCAGATGTGCCATGTGTCAGCCGCTCTAAGGAATGTACCATTTAGAGTCTGCTGCCCGAGACAATTCTGTCACTCATGACTAATTATTTTGTAGCTTTGTGAGCAACAAGGTCAAGTAGCAGTGGAGGGAGGAGGACATGCCATCAAGCATTTTAACTTCATTGGTAGCACTGACATGCAATAGTTGGTGTCTCCCCCCCCCCCCCCCCCCCGTGCCATAATAGAGGAGTTTAATTCCCTGAGTTGTCTGTTCCTCATTATGGAGAGTCCATAAGGGCAGGACTCCATCTTTGGGCTTCATGACCACAGCAGCTAGACGGAAGTGAAAATTCTGGTACCGAAATCTTGTTACTCGAGACCAAATTAGATTATTAGATTATTCATTCGGCCAGTATCCATACAAACCTTAAACATCAGGGTGCCGTGGAGCATGGAGCTGTCCTTTTACAAAATCTAGTATTGCACAGCTACTACTTGTATTGCCCACAACAATCAATGATATTGATGCAAATCCATGTACGTGTTCTAATCATTGTGTGTATGTAATTCACAGGAAGCATCATTACCGCGCGTGTTTAAGCTGTTCCGTGCACTCGGATTGCGGCATCTGGTTGTGGTAGACAGTCATAATAGAGTAAGCACACCATCTATTTATTCATATTCTGACACATTTTATAGAAATCTTGCAGGTGAGGTTTCTGGAAATGAGACGATCGGGTGACATAAATAAGAAAAATTCCAGCTGTGATATTTCTAATCGCAGTCTTTTTTTCGGAATGTAGACTGAGTTGTACAAGCATGGCTCAGTTCACATTCCGGCACAGATCCTGTGCGCCAGGATGACTGAACTCCTCCACATGCACAGGAGCACAGGAGTGAAGTCGCTTATGGGGATGGCTGTAGCCTGGCATCTAAAAGATGCCCGCGGGTGACGTCGGACTGTTGAAGAGAGGTTGATGTCATGGACTTTAGTTTAGTTAGTTAGTTGGTTTTGTTTTGCCAACTAGTCAGTGCTGGGAACGTTTTTTGTAATTTTGTGATCTAAGCACAGAACATCAGTCATACATACCTTTTCTGATATTACTTACTCAGGGGGAAATTTACTAAAACTGGTGTACGCAGAATCTGGTGCAGATGTACGTAGTAACCAATCAGCTTTCAGGTTTTATTATCAAAGCTTAATTGAACAAGCTGAAGTTAGAAGCTGATTGGTTGCTATGCACAGCTGCACCAGATCCTGTGTGCACCAGTTTTAGTAAGGCTCTCCCATAATCTTCTTGCACATGCAAGCATTACACTGGGGGCCCCCGGGTGTACTCCTTTTCGGAACTGGAAGGTCTCATCGTATGTAAGAGTGTTTGCTTGTTTATTCAGGGCAATCCTTTTGTTGGCAACTCACCGCCAGTGACAGGATCACTAGTATGATTTCCAGGTTGCCGTGAGTGACAGGATCACTAGTATGACTTCCAGGTTGCCGCGAGTAACTTGATAACTAGTATGACATAAGTTTAAATTCTGAAATGTATTTTTTTAATTGCTTGTATTTTCTGAGTTCCAACAATATTCTTTAGGTATCTTTCTGGTTATTAACTGTCTATAAATAGTACCGTATATACTCGAGTATAGGCCGACCCGAATATAAGCCGAGGCACCTAATTTTACCACAACTAAAAAACTGGGAAAGCTTATTGACTCGAGTATTAGCCTAGGGTGAGAAATGCGCAGCTACTGTAAGTGGAAAAGAGGGTTAACAATGCCCATTTGCAGCCCCACTGTGCCCATTTGCAGACATAGGCCCCCCGAACTTCAAACTTGTTAAGGGTTCCTAGATGCCCCCTAGCTGCAGCCAAAAATTGGGGTCTCGGGAACCAAAGGGTCCCGAAATAACATTGCTGCAGACGGACACAGTTGACCGACTTTGGGGCCCCAGATCTCAGGGTCACTTGGTGCTAGGAACCCCAGTGAAACTAGCACTACAACATATCCAAATTTGGTGTTCCTATCACCAAGTGGCCCCGAGATACGGGGCCCCAAAGTCGGGTCGGAAAATGTTAAGCACTTTTCTGCAGCAGAGAATGACATTTTCCGACCCGAATTTGGTGCCCCGTATCTCGGGGCCACTTGGAGCTAGGAACCCCAAATTTGGTATGCAAACCCAGTCGAACTATCACCACAACATATCGAAATTTGGTGTTCCTATCACCAAGTGACCCTGAGATACGGGGGCCCCAAAGTCGGGTCGGAAAATGTCCTTCTCTGTGCTTGACTCGAGTATAAGCCGAGGGGGGCATTTTCAGCACAAAAAAATGTGCTGAAAACCTCGGCTTATACTCGAGTATATACGGTACATTTCACTACTTGCATAAGAAAATTCTTTGCTACCCAACCAGAACTGCCTAACTCATTCTCTTCTTTCTCTAACCTGCAGGTTGTTGGTTTGGTCACTAGGAAAGATCTCGCTCGCTATCGGATTGGCAAAAACGGCCTTGAAGAGCTATTTATAGCACAGACGTGATCATGTCTTTCCCTAGTTCTAGCCATATCCACTTTTATCTTCTTTCCTTGGAACAGTTGTTACCGGTTCTGTGAACTTGTAGCACTGCCAGACTTGAAGGACATTCAAACTCGTGTGGCCAAGGCATACATGGCAAGACCTTTTATTGTCAGAGCCCCTTCTTGGTTTACACTTCTGACATCAAAGGGCTTTAACTGTTAGGATAATTAAATTTGGCACAGGGACTACTGCCTGGCTTTGCGTGTACAGACCTGGTGCAGGAACACTTTCTGCTGCTGTTGGAATATTCAGATCTAGCGCAGGCTGTCTGTGTCTGAATATTCAAACATGGTGCGGGACCGCATTTCGCTTGCGCAGGAATTTTTAGATCTAGAATGCTGTCCTACAGTGTTAAAATATTCACGTCCTGGTGCTGGATCACTCTAATCCATTGTTACAGATATATTAAATTTAATTTTGAAGACTAGTTTTTAAAGGGCACCTGATCCTTGCCTGTTTTGAGGGAGGCAGCCACACAGATGCTATTTGACCACTAATCTCCAGGTGGGAAAACCAGTTGTTGAAACAGGTCATCTAACCTGTGTGATTACTCTTCCTCTTGAGAGAGGTAAGCCAGCAGGTGTCAGATTTGCCCATAAGCACGGACTTGTCACCTGATCAGACCAAAAAGGGGTGAGTAACTATTCCTGTCTTTACCAAGGCTAAGGGCTCCCAAGAAACAGACGCTCGGGCTTGAGGTATGTTGGTTATAAATGCACAAGATGGCTGCTTCTCTGAACTCAACAGGCGCCCTTTATTTACAGGCTATTGTCATACAGGTCATGATTTGCAACTCTTTTTTTTTAAAGTGCCACTGTCCCCTTACTTATTCAGGGCAAAGTAATATTGTAATCCCACCACCACTTTATACTCTTCTATCCAGTGACATCCCCATAGCTCCTTCTACTGTGGTCATCACTGCAAAATACTTGGTGCTTGCAACAGGTATGATGTAGTATGTGACCTTCCCTGCATTATGCAGTGCTTAGGCCTTGCAGCCATGCTCGGTAGTGAAGTCACTGCTCATTCAGAGCTCCGACACCAGCCAGCGCTGGGTATTTTGGTAGCATCTGTGGAAAAGGAGTTATGGAAAGTTGTGTAGAAGAGGGTCGGGGCTGGGCTTTCAATAAACATTGTCACTTTGCTGTGAACAGGTACGTTGACGATGCCTTTTTTTTTTTTTTTTAATCTCACCAATACAAGTTCTTTCCTTGGATCCTTACACTGAAATAGATTCTGACAACAGATTTGACTAGAACAGAACTCGCACAATGTACTCTGGTGTTCAGGGGCTACAGCTTCTTACTCTTAATCCCCCCCCCCCCCCCCCCCCCCCCCCCCCCCCCAGAAACCGACCTTCCTCTATTTCAAAATCAGTTTTTTTTTTTTTGTTTGTTTTAATCTGTTATGCTTGTAAATGTGAGTTTAATATTTGCACCGAAATGGTGCTTCAAGAACACCTTATTAAACTTCAGATTTTTTAATAGTTGGATTTGTATGCAAATTAACATGTTCCTGTGAGCGGCAGTGATGGTTTTTGCAGTTGGTGATGAAAATATGGGTGTCAGGATGAATGGTACATAATATCTTTTATAGATAGATAGATCTGTTATTTTGATTGGGTTAAATTTACATGCCAGACCACATCATCTCCTGGATACATAAGCAGCACAACTGTTTGTGGCTATGCTCTTGGCTTTATTTATAATGGTGTCTTGGAGTACATTGGTCCTTTACATGATGCTGCTGGGAGTACAAAGCTTGAAAATGTGATCTTGACCAACAGTGCAAACCAGTCCAGGTTTCTAGATAAAGTTGTCTGTAGACTTCTTCACATACAAGTAGTTGTGTCAAAGAACGCCTCGCTAACATCCCTTTTTAATGTTACCAGGTCCCTCAATGACAGATAACAGGAAGCTGCTGACCAGCGGCATACCGGTACGTCACTGGAAAGCAAAGCTGATATCTTGGTTAATGCTGCAGCAAGATATTTTTTAGGACCAGCAAATTCCCTTTAATGCAAAAGTAATCTAGCGGCTAAGAAGCCGCTGGATTACTTTTACACCTTCCTCCCACCACCGGCTTTACTGGGCTTTCCTGTGTGATTGGGGAGCCCAGTAAAGCTGGATGTGATAGGTGGCATTTGGTTCCTGAGACACAATAAGGCTTCATGTACACTGGCAGCTCCTGACCTCGGCCATGGGGAAAATAAAGTGTGGCAAAAACGCAGACCCTGTTTTTGCCACTATTTTACTGTATTTTAATTTTTTTTTTGCGTTTTTTTTTTTTCCCATGGCTCGCAGTCAAAACATTCCTATCCTGAAGAGGGAGGTTTAACCCCCATCTAAATATGGAAGCGCCTAAATTCTGCTAAAAGCCTATGTTTGCATAGACACCTAGGGGTTAATTTACTAAAGACCAATAGACTGTGCACCTTGGAATGTGCAATTGCACTCTGCATGTAGACTGGCTGGAAGACCTGTTTTGTCGAAGTCTCCTCTGGGGACTTGTTTTCCTGTGGACTTAATTTAGCAGCCTCTCAATTTGTTCAGGCTCGGTGTTCCTTCAGGTGGCGTCATTCCTCCATAGCAGTAATCTCGGTTTTCAGCATTAGGTTGACCCTTTGTGGTCATTGGCCTCTACCCCTGTTTTGCAGAGTGTTTTACCTCCTCTGGTTCAGATTCTGGCATTTTTGGTCCTTGAGGTAGTCCTGGGTTGCGAACAGTGCCTAGTGCCACCTTAAGGACCTGTCGGCAGCTGTTACCCACCTCTGACTACTTTGGCTGACCAGACTGCTTCAGAATTCCAGTGTTCCTCAGTGGATTTTTGTACCCGCAGTTCATTCCCATCCTTTATTTTAATAGGGACTGGCCTTATGACTGTTTTGCCAGTGTCCCAGCCTCCTGTAGCTGGGAGCATATCCCAACTTTTTTTTTTGGAATTCCTTCATTTCTCAATGGACAATATTTTACGGTACAAAAATCTGATTATTATCGGTTTGCCAGACAAAAGATCTTCTGCATCCAACGCACATCTTGGTTATGTTTGATGCTTGTTCCCCCTGCGTGCAGTGGTTCTGTCTGCCTGTCCCTGTGTCACTACTCTGTCACTGGGCAGAACCGCAGAACACAAAGTAGAGGGACCAGGTAATGCTAAAGATTATTCAGACACCTTGGCTCTACAAGAGATGGACAATCGGAAAGGCTCAAACACTTGAACGGAGTATTTCCAAGTGTTTCCGGCTCGGAACCGTTCCTAGTGTCCACGGTGCCCCCGCACCTCTGGCCATATGCGGTACTGCACACCCCATTGGCTTGAATTCTGCTCGTTCATCGTCTCCATCGGGCAGGTAGGTAGGTTGCCTCAGAGGGGAGTGGTTGTCACTGGGATAGGAAGGCAGAGAACCTTTTAAGAACATGACAGGTGTTTTAACCCTGAATAGTGTTTTGTCATAGTCTGTGTTCCTACAGGAGGGATTTTACACCACTTCCTGTATCAACAGGAAGTGAGAGGAAATCTCTCCAAAAGAGTCGCAGTGAAAAAAAAAAATCTGTGTATTATACCCTTCCCCGTTGTGTGTAACACTAAAATAAATAAAAGAAAAAAGTTGGGTTAGCGGTTCATGTAAGAGGCCCATTCTTGTAGTGATATGCTGCACTGCATTTTGGGAAAGATCCTGCATCCTCCCATGTTGGTGGGTTCCAATTTATAAGTTGATTCAAATTGTCACAGCTCTGAAAAAACATGGCACCCTGTTAAATTGCACACTATACTGCTCTCATTGTAAACAATCATAAAAATGTAATGTTCGCTATCACCGGAACACATGGTACAGGCAAAATGGCTCCAGGAACAGATAGAGGACCACAATTCTTCACCAAGTGACCACTAGCTATATATGCCAAATACTCCGGATCCCAACAGGGTTATCACATTGTATCTGTGTGTGTGTGTTTTGACGGTGCAAGCAAAGTGTGTGAGAGTTTTTGTTTTCCTTACAAATTGTTTAATATCATCTGAATATGTTCCAAACATTGCTGCTGTTTCTGAAATCCTTTTAATAAACCACTTATTAAAAATGTCTTTGGCCTCTTACTGATGCTGTACCTTTTATTGAACAGAAGATGGCAGTGTACTACCACTACAAAATCAATAGTTTACTGATGGAGTTCATGTTTTAATATGCAAAAACCATAGTATGTATACCACATATACATACATACATACATACATATATATATATATATATAATCATTTATTGTCTATAGGCAAATACAGTGGAACCTTGGATTATAAGCATAATCCGTTCCAGGAGAATGCTTGTAATCCAAAGCACTCCCATATCAAAGTGAGTTTCCCCATAGAAGTCAATGGAAACGAAGATAATTCATTCTGCATTGACTTCTATTGCATGCAATACCGTATGTGACCAGAGGTGGGGGAGGGTGCCGGAGAGCCTCGGAAATACTCAGGGACAGCTCGGCTGAACTCGGAAACCCTCGGAAAGGCTCAAACACTTGGGGACTGAGTATTTCCAAGTGTTTCAGAGTATTTCCAAACCATTCCTAGTGTCCATGGCGCCCCCGCACCTCTGGCCAAATGCGGTACTGCACACCCCATTGGCTTGAATCCTGCTCGTTTTGCAAGACAATACTTGCAAACCGTGTCATGATTTATTTTATTTTTTTAAAGTTGCTTGTCTTTCAAAATGCTCATTAACCACGTTACCCGTAAACCAAGGTTCCACTGTAGTATTAAAGAGGAGGTCCACCTGAATTTTTTTTTTTTTTTAAAAGTCAGCAGCTACAAATACTGCAGCTGCTGACTTTTAATAAATGGACACTTACCTGTTCCAGGTTCCAGCGATGTCGGCAGAAGATGACGAGCGATTGCTCGTCTCTCGGCTACCCCCGCCGCCATCCTCTGTCAGGGAATCAGGAAGTGAAGCGTTGCGGCTTCACTGCCCGGTTCCCTACTGTGCATGCGCGAGTTGCGCTGCATGTCTTTATTGGTCCCCGTTGTGTCCTGGGAACTGTGTGTTTCCCAAGACACAACGGGGCATCTTCGGATAGGGGCGGGACAGCTGCAGCTAGCTAGTCCCGGAAGTGCGTGCAGATACCTGTATTATACAGGTATCTGCACCCCCCTCCCCTGAAAGGTGCCAATTGTGGCACCGGAGGGGGGAATCCGATAAGCGCAAGTTCCACTTTAGAGTGGAGCTCCGCTTTAAGTCCACGGGTACCTGGATGAGTACCAGTAAATACTAAAGCAACTCTACTGTAATTTCCTAATATGACCAGCTTTCATATAATCAGCCCTCAAAAATTACACTTGCATTTTGCGAATGATTTTTGAGGGCTGGCGAGGAGAAAATAGGAGAGCCCCCACTGGGTGATCACAGCAGGGAACATCACAGCTTTCGTTTCATAGCTGTGTGTTCCCCTGCCACGCGCCGTCACATAACCCTTTTCTCGCAGCTATTGAAACGAAAGTTGTGATGTTCCCCGCTGTGATCACCCAGTGGCGGCTCTCCTCTCTTCTCCACAGGTAGGCAGCACCATGGGGGGGGGGGGGGGGTTGGCACAGGCAGCACCATGGGGGGGGGGGGGTTGGCACAGGCAGCACCATGGGGGGGGGGTTGGCACAGGCAGCACCATGGGGGGGGGTTGGCACAGGCAGCACCATGGGGGGGGGTTGGCACAGGCAGCACCATGGGGGGGGGGGGCACAGGCAGCACCATGGGGGGGGGGCGGGCACAGGCAGCACCATGGGGGGGGGTTGGCACAGGCAGCACCATGGGGGGGGGACGGCACACAGGCTGCACATGGGGGGGGGGGACGACAACACAGGCAGCACATGGGGGGAGGGACACAGGCAGCACACATGGGGGGGGGGGGGGCACAGGCAGCACATAGGGGGGGGGGGGCACAGGCTGCACCATGGGGGGGGGCGACAGGCAGCACCATGGGGGGGGGGGGACGACAGGCTGCACATGGGGGGGGACGACAACACAGGCTGCACATGGGGGGGGGGGCGACGACACAGGCTGCACATGGGGGGGGGGCGACGACACAGGCTGCACATGGGGGGGGGGCGACGACACAGGCTGCACATGGGGGGGGGGGGGCGACGACACAGGCTGCACATGGGGGGGGGGGGGGGGGGGGGGGGGCGACGACACAGGCTGCACATGGGGGGGGGGGGGGCGACGACACAGGCTGCACATGGGGGGGGGCGACGACACAGGCTGCACATGGGGGGGGGCGACGACACAGGCTGCACATGGGGGGGGGGGGCGACGACACAGGCTGCACATGGGGGGGGGGCGACGACACAGGCTGCACATGGGGGGGGGCGACGACACAGGCTGCACATGGGGGGGGGGGACGACGACGACGACGACACAGGCTGCACATGGGGGGGGGGGGGGGACACAGGCTGCACACGGGGGGGGGGGAGGGGGCGGACACAGGCTGCACACGGGGGGGGGCGGTGGCGGACACAGGCTGCACACGGGGGGGGGGGGGCGGTGGCGGACACAGGCTGCACACGGGGGCGGTGGCGGACACAGGCTGCACACGGGGGGGGGGGGGGGGCGGTGGCGGACACAGGCTGCACATGGGGGGGGGGGCGACACAGGCTGCACACGGGGGGGGGGGGGGGGCGGTGGCGGACACAGGCTGCACACGGGGGGGGCGGTGGCGGACACAGGCTGCACACGGGGGGGGGGGCGGTGGCGGACACAGGCTGCACACGGGGGGGGGGGGCGGTGGCGGACTCAGGCTGCACACGGGGGGGGGGGGGGGGGGGGGGCGGTGGCGGACACAGGCTGCACACGGGGGGGGGGGGCGGGTGGCGGACACAGGCTGCACACGGGGGGGGGGGCGGTGGCGGACACAGGCTGCACACGGGGGGGGGGGGCGGTGGCGGACACAGGCTGCACACGGGGGGGGGGGACACAGGCTGCACAACGGGGGGGGGGGCGCGGCGGCGCACACAGGCTGCACATGGGGGGGGGGGGGGGGGGGCGGGGACACGGGGGGGGGACGTGGGGGGGGGGGGGAGGCGGACACAGGCTGCACACGGGGCGGGGGGGGGGGCGGGGGGACACAGGCTGCACACGGGGGGGCGGGGCGGGGCGACACAGGCTGCACAGCGGGGGGGGGGGGAGACACAGGCTGCACACGGGGGGGGCGGTGGCGGAGGCGGACACAGGCTGCACACGGGGGGGGGGGGGGCGGGGGGGGGCACAGGGGGGGTTTAGGGCGGGGGGACTGGGTGCACACGGGGGGGGGGGGGGGGGGGTCGGGACACAGGCTGGGGGGGTCATTGGGGGGGGGGGGGTGGCGGGGGGGCTGCACACGGGGGGGGGGGGGGCGGTGGCGGACACAGGCTGCACACGGGGGGGGGGGGGGGGGTGGCGGACACAGGCTGCACACGGGGGGGGGGGGGGGGGGGGGGGAGGCGGGGGGGGGGTGGGCGGACATGGGGGGGGGTGGGGGGGCAGGGGGGGGGGGGGGGGTGGGGGGACACAGGCTGCACTGACTGGGGGGGGGGGGGGGGGGGGCGGACACAGGCTGCACACGGGGGGGGGGGGGGGGGCGGGGGACACAGGCGGCACACGGGGGGGGGGCGGGGGGGGGGGGGGGGGCGGGGGGGGGGGGGGGGGGGGGGGGGGGGGGGCACACGTGGGGGGGGGGGCGGGCGGACAGGCTGCAGGGGTGGGGGGGGGGGGACACAGGCCTGCACACGGGATGGGGGGGGGGGGGCGGACACTGGGGGGGGGGGGGGGGCACAGGCTGCACACACGGTGGGGGGGGGGGGGGGGGGGGGGGGGCGACCACGGGCTGCTGGTGGGGACACGGGGGGGGGGGGGGGGGGGACACAGGCTGCACCTACGGGGGGGGGCGGGGCGGACACAGGCTGCACACGGGGGGGGGGGCGTGGCGGACACAGGCTGCACAGGGGGGGGGGGGGCGGTGGCGGACACAGGCTGCACACGGGGGGGCGGTGGCGGACACAGGCTGCACATGGGGCGCGTCGTGGGGGGTGTGCTGACACAGGCTGCACACGGGGGGGGGGGGGGACGGTGGCGACGACACAGGCTGCACACGGGGGGGGGGGGGGCGGACACAGGCTGCACACGGGGGGGGGGGGGGGTGGCGGACACAGCTGCACACGGGGGGGGGGGCGGTGTCGGCGTGGCGGACACAGGCTGCACACGGGGGGGGGCGGTGGCGGGGCTGGGGGGGGGGGCGGACACAGGCTGCACACGGGGGGGGGGGGGTGGTGGCCGGACACAGGCCCTGCACACGGCGGGGGGGGACGCGGTGGGCTGGACACAGGCTGCACACGGGGGGGGGGTGGGGAAGGTGGCCCGGGGGGGGGGTGGGGTGCGGGGGGGGGGGCGGGTGGCGGACACAGGCTGCACACGGGGGGGGGGGGATGGCGGCCACAGGCTGCACACGGGGGGGGGGGCGCGGTGGCGGACACAGGCTGCACACGGGGGGGGGGGGGCGGGGGCGGACACAGGCTGCACACGGGGGGGGGGGGCGCGGGGTGGCGGACACAGGCTGCACAACGGGGGGGGGGGGGGGCGCGGTGGCGGACACAGGCTGCACACGGGGGGGGGGGGGCGGGTGGCGGACACAGGCTGCACACGGGGGGGGGGGGGGCGGACACCGGCGGACACAGGCTGCACACGGGGGGGGGGGGGGGTGGCGGACACAGGCTGCACACGGGGGGGGGGGGGGGCGGGGTGGCGGACACAGGCTGCACACGGGGGGGGGGGGGCGGTGGCGGACACAAGGCTGGCGGACACAGGCTGCACACGGGGGGGGGGGGCGGTGGCGGACACAGGCTGCACAACGGGGGGGGGTGGGACGGGTGGGGGGGGGGGCGGTGGCGGACACAGGCTGCACACGGGGGGGGGGGGGGGCGGTGGCGGGGAGGCTGCAACACACGGCGGACACAGGCTGGCACACGGGGGGGGGGGGAGGCGGACAACAGGCTGCACACCGGGGGGGGCTGGGGCGGTGGCGGACACAGGCTGCACACGGGGGGGGGGGCGGTGGCGGACACAGGCTGCACACACAGGGGGGGCGGGGGCGGGGCGGGGCGGGGCGGCACACGGGGGGGGGGGGGCGGGGGGGGCGGAGGCGGGACACAGGCTGCACACGGGGGGGGGGGGGGGGCGGTGGCGGACACAGGCTGCACACGGGGGGGGGGGGGCGGGAGGTGGCGGGGGGCGGACACAGGCTGCACACGGGGGGGGGGGGCGGGGGGGCGGGACACAGGCTGCACACGGGGGGGGGGGGGTAGCGGTGGCGGACACAGGCTGCACCACGGGGGGTGGCGGGGGGGGGGGGCGGGCGGTGGCGGGACAGGCGGAAGGCTGGCGGACACACGGGGGGGGGGGGGGCGGTGTCGGTGGCGGACACAGGCTGCACACGGGGGGGGGGGGGGTGGCGGACACAGGCTGCACACGGGGGGGGGGGCGGCGGAGGCGGACACAGGCTGCACAACGGGGGGGGGGCCGGGGCGGTGGCGGACACAGGCTGCACACGGGGGGGGGGGGCGGGGGGCGGACACAGGCTGCACACGGGGGGGGGGGGGGGGGTGGCGGACACAGGCTGCACTACGGGGGGGGGGGGGTGGCGGTGGCGGACACAGGCTGCACACGGGGGGGGCGGGGCGGTGGCGGACACAGGCTGCACACGGGGGGGGGGGGGATTATGGGACGGTGGCGGACACAGGCTGCACACGGGGGGGGCGGGCGGTGGCGGACACTGGCTGCACACGGTATTTGCAGGCTGGGACACAGGCTGC
The DNA here is from genome assembly GCA_028564925.1 of Lithobates sylvaticus. Lineage (NCBI taxonomy): Eukaryota > Metazoa > Chordata > Amphibia > Anura > Ranidae > Lithobates > Lithobates sylvaticus. Next base: position 263,332,835 of record CM053031.1, read on the forward strand.
ACACGGGGGGGGGGGCGGGACACAGGCTGCACACGGTGGGGGGGGGCGGTGGCGGGACACAGGGTGCACACGGGGGGGGGGGGGGCCCGGCGGGCCCGGGGGGGGCGGGCGGTGGTGGCGGGACACAGGCTGCACACGGGGGAGGCGGGGGGCTGCCACGGGGGGGGGGGGCGGAGGCCGGACACAGGCTGCACATGGGGGGTGGGGGCGAGGCCGGCGGGGCGGGGGGGGGCGGTGGCGGGCGGTGGCGGACACAGGCTGCACACGGGGGGGGGGGGGTGGGCCGGGGCGGTGGCGGACACAGGCTGCACAGGGGGGGGCGGCGGCGGGCGGCTGCGGGGGGGCGGGGGCGGGGGGCGGCGCAGGCGGCACGGGGGGGGGGGCGGGGCGGCGCGACACAGGCTGCACACGGGGGGGCGGGGCGGCGGGGGGGCGGACACAGGCTGCACACGGGGGGGGGGGGGCGGGTGGCGGACACAGGCTGCACACGGGGGGGGCGGGGCGGTGGCGGACACAGGCTGCACACGGGGGGGGGGGCGGAGGCGGACACAGGCTGCACACGGGGGGGGGGGCGGTGGCGGACACAGGCTGCACACGGGGGGGCGGTGGCGGACACAGGCTGCACACGGGGGGGGGGGGCGGAGGCGGACACAGGCTGCACACAGGGGGGGGGGGGGCGGAGGCGGACACAGGCTGCACACGGGGGGGGGGGGCGGTGGCGGACACAGGCTGCACACGGGGGGGGCGGGGGCGGAGGCGGACACAGGCTGCACACGGGGGGGGGGGCGGTGGCGGACACAGGCTGCACACGGGGCGGGGGGCGGTGGCGGAGGCGGACACAGGCTGCACACGGGGGGGGGCCGGTGGCGGAGGCGGACACAGGCTGCACATACGGGGGGGCGGAGGCGGACAGGCTGCACACGGGGGGGCGGGCGGAGGCGGTAGGCGGAGGCGGACACAGGCTGCACACGGGGGGGTGGGGTGGCGGACACAGGCTGCACACGGGGGGGGGTGGGGACACAGGCTGGCGGGGGGGGCGGCTGGCACACGGGGGGGGGGGGGGGCGGTGGCGGACACAGGCTGCACAGGGGGGGGGGGGGGACGGTGGCGGACACAGGCTGCACACGGGGGGGGGGGGCGGTGGCGGACACAGGCTGCACACGGGGGGGGGGGCGGTGGCGGACACAGGCTGCACACGGGGGGGGGGGGGGCGGGTGGCGGACACAGGCTGCACACGGGGGGGGGTGGCGGACACAGGCTGCACACGGGGGGGCGGTGGCGGACGACACAGGCTGCACACGGGGGGGCGGGGGGGGGGGGTGCGCGCGAACGACACAGGCTGCACACGGGGGGGGGGGGGGGCGCGCGCGAACGACACAGGCTGCACACGGGGGGGGGGGGCGCGCGAACGACACAGGCTGCACACGGGGGGGGGGGGGCGCGCGCGAACGACACAGGCTGCACACGGGGGGGGGGCGCGCGAACGACACAGGCTGCACACGGGGGGGGGGCGCGCGCGAACGTCACAGGTTGCACATGGGGGGGGGGGGGGGGGGCACAGGCTGCATTGGCAGGCATGGATAAAGTTGTTAATATTTTTTATAACTTAATTGCATAAAACATTAAAGTGTCATTCAATGAGATAATTTATAGGGGTGGGCCAGGGTAGGGGTTGGGCGGGGCAACTGGTGGCGAGTAACCCTTGAGGCCTGGCTAGTAGCTTAGGACTTGAAATTTTGAGCCCTGATATGATTATCAGCACATGAGAAAAAGGTGAATGACAGATGGTGATAAAAAGTCCAAAAGATTAGTGGTCCTAATATTGTAATGGTAGAAGTGCACCTCACACCAAGATCCTCACACCGTGCGTCGCACTCCCCTGATGGGTTCTCACTCACCAGATAGAAATGGAATTCAAGCCTTGAAATGCTTAGACAACTGTCATCCACATCCTGGGTCGGGTCATAACTGCATATCACCTCCACAGGTACTCGGATAAATGGGAAGAAAAACTCCACATAGCTTTGCTGTTTATGCTTTATTTTTATGCTAGGGAGATGGTAACAGCCCCCCCGTCCATTGCCGCCCCCCCCCCCCCCATCCATGCATCCGACCCCTTTCAGGACTCCAGCGCATGGATTCCAATGCGGGGGGCTGTTATATATATATATATATTTTTTTTTTTTTTTGTTGAAGCACCGATGAGAGCCAGAGGCTTCTAACAGGCTTCAATATGGGGGGGGGGGGGGGGCTCGGGTTGCAGAGAGCGCGCTCCGGTCCCACCCATGTGTGTTACAACAGCGGATGAATATTTCTTGTTCCCGGCCAATCAGGAAGCTGGTTTTGACACCAGTCACCCGATTGGCTGAAAGGACAAGCGATCTACGATGGGGTAAGTGCCGGACTGAGCGGCAAGCATTTTGGGGGGGGGGGAGGAGGAGTACGGTGCGTGGTTGTTTGCCCCCCCCCCCCCCCCAGAGAAAAAAAAAAAAACGGCCACCACTGGTGACAGGTAGAAAAAAACTTAAAGCTGAACTCCGTTGCCCAGAAACTACCCATGCAGTGGGGTTTTCCCTGCCCTGCAAAGGTTTGCCTGGGGTACTTCCCTTATCCCTCACCCCTCCAGCACCCAGGGCTTACCCTTCCTTCTTATGGGTACCTACCTACAATGCATTGTGTTTGATGACATCACAGCTTTGACTACCGAAAAGAAGAAGCTTAGGGTGGAAGAAGAAACCCGAGGGGGCGAGGGAGCGGGCACGGAAAGAGTGCTTTAAACTGGTACTGCAGGCAAAAATGAGCCTTTACCCCTCGCAGTATGGGGTGAGGGGAGGGAGCCTCACTGTGGGGGTCATTTATTTTTTCTGTTCCCCGGAGTTCTGCTTTACAGTAACCTTTTCCAAGGAAAATCCTGGGTTTTCCTGCTTCTGGAAATGCCACTGTACGTGCCTGGCTTCTATTCTGATATGTTAAAGGGGGGGAGGGGTTGGTTGGTTGGGACTTTGTATGAAGAAAGGCTAAGAAGATGAGGTATGCAATCACATGTATGGAAAAATCCTTCCCATAGTACGCATATGTGTCCGATTCCCGACTGACGCATGCGCAGTGCGGTCCTGATAATTCCCGTATCTACTGCGCATGTGTCGTATTCCCGACCGACGCATGCGCAGCCACAGTCCTGACAAATCCGACATCTACTGCGCATGCGTCAGATTCCTGGCCGATGCATGCGCAGTGCGGTCCTGATAATTCCGGTATCTACTGCGCATGTGTCGGGTGGGAATCTGACGCATGCGCAGTAGACGCCGGATTTGTCAGGACTGCACTGCTCATTTTTTTTTTATCGGCCCCGGGAAAAATCCGTGCGGAAATCCGGAAACTGCGCATGCGTCAGATTCGCGCCCAGCGCATGCACAGTGTGGTCCCGCGAATTTTGGCATCTACTGCGCATGCGTCAGATTCCCACCCGGCGCATGTGCAGTGCGGTCCCGCTAATACCGGCATCTACTCTGCAATGCGTGCTCTGCATGTTCTGCGCTCTACTTTGCGTGCTCTGCGCTGTGTTCTGCAGGCTATGCTCGCTCTGCGCTCTGTGATGTGCTCTGCATTACACAAATGAATGTCTTCTTCTAATACACGAAGTGCTCTGTGGGAGGAGATCCTCAGCTGTGGGTCATCATTCTGCACCAACTGTAAACTCCTCCCCCTCCCTCTTACATCGGGATTGCTGCTATTTCCATTTTTTTTTTATCGGCCCTGGGAAAAATCCGTCCCGCGAATTTCGGCACCTACTGCGCATGCGTCAGATTTCCGGCCCGCGCATGCGCACTGCGGCCCCGCGAATTGCGGCATCTACTGCGCATGCGTCAGATTCCCGTCCCGCGCATGCGCAGTGCGGTCCCGCGAATTTCGGCACCTACTGTGCATGCGTCAGATTCCCGGCCCGCGCATGCGCACTGCGGCCCCGCGAATTGCGGCATCTACTGCGCATGCGTCAGTTTCCCGGCCCGCGCATGCGCACTGCGGTCCCGCGAATTGCGGCACCTACTGCGCATGCGTCAGATTCCCGGCCCGCGCATGCGCACTGCGGCCCCGCGAATTGCGGCATCTACTGCGCATGCGTCAGTTTCCCGGCCCGCGCATGCGCACTGCGGCCCCGCGAATTGCGGCACCTACTGCGCATGCGTCAGATTCCCGGCCCGCGCATGCGCACTGCGGCCCCGCGAATTGCGGCACCTACTGCGCATGCGTCAGTTTCCCGGCCCGCGCATGCGCACTGCGGCCCCGCGAATTGCGGCATCTACTGCGCATGCGTCAGTTTCCCGGCCCGCGCATGCGCACTGCGGCCCCGCGAATTGCGGCATCTACTGCGCATGCGTCAGTTTCCCGGCCCGCGCATGCGCAGTGCGGTCCCGCGAATTGCGGCACCTACTGCGCATGCGTCAGATTCCCGGCCCGCGCATGCGCACTGCGGCCCCGCGAATTGCGGCACCTACTGCGCATGCGTCAGATTCCCGGCCCGCGCATGCGCACTGCGGCCCCGCGAATTGCGGCATCTACTGCGCATGCGTCAGTTTCCCGGCCCGCGCATGCGCACTGCGGCCCCGCGAATTGCGGCATCTACTGCGCATGCGTCAGTTTCCCGGCCCGCGCATGCGCACTGCGGCCCCGCGAATTGCGGCATCTACTGCGCATGCGTCAGTTTCCCGGCCCGCGCATGCGCAGTGCGGCCCCGCGAATTGCGGCACCTACTGCGCATGCGTCAGATTCCCGGCCCGCGCATGCGCACTGCGGCCCCGCGAATTGCGGCACCTACTGCGCATGCGTCAGATTCCCGGCCCGCGCATGCGCACTGCGGCCCCGCGAATTGCGGCATCTACTGCGCATGCGTCAGTTTCCCGGCCCGCGCATGCGCACTGCGGCCCCGCGAATTGCGGCATCTAGTGCGCATGCGTCAGTTTCCCGGCCCGCGCATGCGCACTGCGGTCACGCGAATTTCGGCACCTACTGCGCATGCGTCAGATTTCCGGCCCGCGCAGGCGCAGTGCGGTCCCGCGAATTGCGGCACCTACTGCGCATGCGTCAGATTTCCGGCCCGCGCATGCGCAGTGAAGTCCCGCGAATTTCGGCATCTATTCCGTCTAAAAAAAAAAAATAGAAGAAACATGGAAATAGCAGCAATCCCGATGTAAGAGGGAGGGGGAGGAGTTTACAGTTGGTGCAGAATGATGACAGCTGAGGATCTCCTCCCACAGAGCACTCCGTGTATTAGAAGAAGACATTCATTTGTGTAATGCAGAGCACATCACAGAGCGCAGAGCGAGCATAGCCTGCAGAACACAGCGCAGAGTAGAGCGTAGAACATGCAGAGCACAAAGAGCAGAGCACACAGCGCAGAACATGCAAAGTAGAGCACTCATCGCAGAGCACACAAATCAGAGTAGAGCACACATCGCAGAGCACGCAGAATAGAGCACACATCGCAGAGTAGAGCACACATCGCAGAGCACACAAAGCAGAGTAGAGCACACATCGCAGAGCACTCATCGCAGAGTAGAGCACACATCGCAGAGTAGAGCACACATCGCAGAGCACGCAGAGTAGAGCACACATCGCAGAGTAGAGCACACATCGCAGAGCACACAGAGTAGAGCACACAGAGTAGAGCACACATCGCAGAGTAGAGCACACATCGCAGAGTAGAGCACACATCGCAGAGCACGCAGAGTAGAGCACACATCGCAGAGTAGAGCACACATCGCAGAGCACACAGAGTAGAGCACACATAGCAGAGCACACAGAGTAGAGCACACATCGCAGAGTAGAGCACACATTGCAGAGTAGACCACACATCGCAGAGCACACAGAGCAGAGCACACATCGCAGAGCAAACAGAGTATAGCACACATCGCAGAGTAGAGCACACATTGCAGAGCATGCAGAGTAGCGCGCACATCACAAAGGGTAGAGCACGCAGAGCATATATTGTATATTCAGTACCGGGCCGTGTATATATACAGAATGCTCCCTGTATATACAGTACCGGGCCGTGTATATATACAGAATGCTCCCTGTATATTCAGTACCGGGCCGTGTATATATACAGAATGCTCTCTGTATATTCAGTACCGGGCCGTGTATATATATACAGAATGCTCCCTGTATATACAGTACCGGGCCGTGTATATATACAGAATGCTCCCTGTATATTCAGTACCGGGCCGTGTATATATACAGAATGCTCCCTGTATATTCAGTACCGGGCCGTGTATGTGCAAATGTATATGCAGGTCACACGCACATGTAAATGTTTGTACCACACATGTGATCGCCAGAGCGAGAGCAATAATTCTAGCACTAGACTGGTAACCTGTAAAAAAAAACGAATGTAAAATGTTGCCTATGGAGTTTTTCACGTATCGTAGTTTGTCGCCATTCCACGGGCGTGCGCAATGTTAAAGCGCGACGTGTTAGGTAGGTATCTATTTACTCTGCGTACCATCATCTTTTATATTTTACCCAAAAAATGGGTTATGTATTGTGTTTTTTGCATTACAATTCATTAAAACTTATAAAAAAAAAGATTCATTAACCACTTCAGCCCCGGACCATTTTGGCTGGCAAAAGACCAGAGCACTTTTTGCGATTCGGCACTGCGTCGCTTTAACTGACAATTGCGCGGTCGTGCGACGTGGCTCCCAAACAAAATTGATGTCCTTTTTTTCCCACAAATAGAGCTTTCTTTTGGTGGTATTTTATCGCCCCTGAGGTTTTTATTTTTTGCACTATAAACAAAAAAAGAGCGACAATTTTGAAAAAAACGCATCATTTTTTACTTTTTGCTATAATAAATATCTCCCCAAAAAATATATAAAAAAATATATTTTTTCCTCAGTTTAGGCCGATACGTATTCTTCTACATATTTTTGGTAAAAAAAAATAGCAATAAGCGATTATTGATTGGTTTGCGCAAAAGTTATAGCGTCTACAAAATAGGGGGTGGTTTTATGACATTTTTATTAATAATTTTTTTTTTACTAGTAATGTCGGCGATCAGCGATTTTTATCGTGACTGTGACATTATGGCGGACACATCAGACATTTTTGAAATTTTTGGGACCATTGTCATTTTTACAGCGATCAGTGCGATTAAATTGCACTGATTACTGTAAAAATGACACTGGCAGTGAAGGGGTTAACCACTAGGGGGCTAGGGAAGGGTTAAGTGTGTCCTTAGGGAGTGATTCTAACTGTAGGGGGGAGGGGCTGTGTGTGACAGCGGCGGGAGCTAATGGCTTCCGCTGCTGTATCTGAGCCAATGAGGAGAGAGCTGAGAGAGCATCTGCTCTTATTCTCATTGCTGGATTGAGATTGGGCTTGGGAATATATTTAAGGGGGGGCTGAGGGGAGAGGGGGGGGAGCGGCATACAGTAGGTTGTTTACCTTACTTCAAGGTTTTTTGCCTTTGCAACCACTTGAAGCATAGTATACTGTGTTTACTATCCTTCGATTGATGAATGAACAGGAAGCCGCTCAGCACAGAGCACTTCCCACTCATTCACTGAGACATCAGGGGTCTGTTTTAGAGTGAGACATCAGGGGTCTGTTTAGAGTGAGACATCAGGGGTGTGTTTAGACCCCTGATCTTTTACCAAAGCCTCCCAACAGGGCTGTTAAATAAAATTGTAAAAAAAATAATAAAAAATTAAATTGTAAAAAATAATAAAAATAAAAAACTACTGACACCATCCAATGCTCTACTGACACCGTCCTCTTCAACACTGACACCGTCCTCTGCTCTACTGACACCGTCCTCTGCTCTACTGACACCGTCCTCTACTGACACCGTCCTCTGCTCTACTGACACCGTCCACTGCTCTACTGTCACCATCCTCTTCAACACTGACACCGTCCTCTGCTCTACTGACACCGTCCTCTGCTCTACTGACACCATCCTCTGCTCTACTGACACCATCCTCTTCAACACTGACACCGTCCTCTGCTCTACTGACACCGTCCTCTGCTCTACTGACACCATCCTCTTCAACACTGACACCATCCTCTGCTCTACTGACACCATCCTCTGTCCTACTGACACCGTCCTCTGCTCTACTGACACGTCCTCTGCTCTACTGACACCATCCTCTTCAACACTGACACCGTCCTCTGCTCTACTGACACCGTCCTCTGCTCTACTGACACCATCCTCTGCTCTACTGACACCATCCTCTGTCCTACTGACACCGTCCTCTGCTCTACTGACACCATTCTCTTCAACACTGACACCGTCCTCTGCTCTACTGACACCGTCCTCTGCTCTACTGACACCATCCTCTGCTCTACTGACACGTCCTCTGCTCTACTGACACCATCCTCTGCTCTACTGACACCGTCCTCTGCTCTACTGACACCATCCACTGCTCTACTGACACCATCCTCTGCTCTACTGACACCATCCTCTGCTCTACTGACACCATCCACTGCTCTACTGACACATCCTCTGCTCTACTGACACCATCCACTGCTCTACTGACACCATCCACTGCCCTACTGACACCATACACTGCTCTACTGACACCGTCCACTGCTCTACTGACACCGTCCTCTGCTCTACTGACACCATCCACTGCTCTACTGACACGTCCTCTGCCCTACTGACACCATCCACTGCTCTACTGACACCATCCACTGCTCTACTGACACCATACTCTGCTCTACTGACACGTCCTCTGCTCTACTGACACCGTCCTCTGCTCTACTGACACCGTCCTCTGCTCTACTGACACCATCCACTGCTCTACTGACACGTCCTCTGCCCTACTGACACCATCCACTGCTCTACTGACACCATCCACTGCTCTACTGACACCATACTCTGCTCTACTGACACGTCCTCTGCTCTACTGACACCATCCACTGCCCTACTGACACGTCCTCTGCCCTACTGACACCATCCACTGCTCTACTGACACCATCCACTGCTCTACTGACACCGTCCACTGCTCTACTGACACCATCCTCTGCTCTACTGACACGTCCTCTGCTCTACTGACACCATCCACTGCTCTACTGACACCATCCACTGCTCTACTGACACCGTCCACTGCTCTACTGACACCATACTCTGCTCTACTGACACGTCCTCTGCTCTACTGACACCATCCACTGCTCTACTGACACCATCCACTGCTCTACTGACACCATCCACTGCTCTACTGACACCATCCACTGCTCTACTGACACGTCCTCTGCTCTACTGACACCATCCACTGCTCTACTGACACCGTCCACTGCTCTACTGACACCGTCCACTGCTCTACTGACACCATCCACTGCTCTACTGACACCGTCCACTGCTCTACTGACACCGTCCACTGCTCTACTGACACCATCCACTGCTCTACTGACACCATCCACTGCTCTACTGACACCGTCCACTGCTCTACTGACAGGGCTGTTAAATAAAATTGTAAAAAAATAATAAAAAATTAAATTGTAAAAAATAATAAAAATAAAAAACTACTGACACCATCCAATGCTCTACTGACACCGTCCTCTTCAACACTGACACCGTCCTCTGCTCTACTGACACCGTCCTCTGCTCTGCTCCTCTTCAACACTGACACCGTCCTCTTCTCTACTGACACCATCCACTGCCCTACTGACACCATCCACTGCCCTGCTGACACCATCCTCTTCAACACTGACACCGTCCTCTGCTCTACTGACACCATCCACTGCTCTACTGACACTGTCCTCTGCTCTACTGACACCATCCACTGCTCTACTGACACCATCCACTGCTCTACTGACACCATCCACTGCCCTACTGACACCGTCCTCTGCTCTACTGACACCGTCCTCTGCTCTACTGACACCATCCTCTGTCCTACTGACACCGTCCTCTGCTCTACTGACACGTCCTCTGCTCTACTGACACCATCCTCTTCAACACTGACACCGTCCTCTGCTCTACTGACACCATCCTCTGTCCTACTGACACCGTCCTCTGCTCTACTGACACCATCCTCTGCTCTACTGACACCATCCTCTGCTCTACTGACACGTCCTCTGCTCTACTGACACCATCCTCTGCTCTACTGACACCGTCCTCTGCTCTACTGACACCATCCACTGCTCTACTGACACCATCCTCTGCTCTACTGACACCATCCTCTGCTCTACTGACACATCCTCTGCTCTACTGACACCATCCACTGCTCTACTGACACCATCCACTGCCCTACTGACACCATACACTGCTCTACTGACACCGTCCACTGCTCTACTGACACCGTCCTCTGCTCTACTGACACCATCCACTGCTCTACTGACACGTCCTCTGCCCTACTGACACCATCCACTGCTCTACTGACACCATCCACTGCTCTACTGACACCATACTCTGCTCTACTGACACGTCCTCTGCTCTACTGACACCATCCACTGCTCTACTGACACCATCCACTGCTCTACTGACACCATCCACTGCTCTACTGACACCATCCACTGCTCTACTGACACCATCCTCTGCTCTACTGACACGTCCTCTGCTCTACTGACACCATCCACTGCTCTACTGACACCATCCACTGCTCTACTGACACCGTCCACTGCTCTACTGACACCATCCACTGCCTACTGACACCATCCTCTTCAACACTGACACCGTCCTCTTCTCTACTGACACCATCCACTGCTCTACTGACACCATCCACTGCTCTACTGACACCGTCCACTGCTCTACTGACACCATCACTGCCCTACTGACACCGTCCTCTTCAACACTGACACCGTCCTCTTCTCTACTGACACCATCCACTGCCCTACTGACACCGTCCACTGCTCTACTGACACCATCCACTGCCCTACTGACACCATCCTCTTCAACACTGACACCGTCCTCTTCTCTACTGACACCATCCTCTGCTCTACTGACACCATCCACTGCTCTACTGACACTGTCCTCTGCTCTACTGACACCATCCACTGCTCTACTGACACCATCCACTGCTCTACTGACACCATCCACTGCCCTACTGACACCATCCACTGCCCTGCTGACACCATCCTCTGCTCTACTGACACCATCCTCTGCTCTACTGACACTGTCCTCTGCTCTACTGACACCATCCACTGCTCTACTGACACTGTCCTCTGCTCTACTGACACCATCCACTGCTCTACTGACACCGTCCATTGCTCTACTGACACCATCCACTGCTCTACTGACACCGTCCTCTGCTCTACTGACACCATCCTCTTCTCTACTGACACCATCCTCTTCAACACTGACACCGTCCTCTTCTCTACTGACACCATCCACTGCTCTACTGACACCATCCACTGCCCTACTGACACCATCCACTGCCCTGCTGACACCATCCTCTGCTCTACTGACACCATCCACTGCTCTACTGACACCATCCACTGCTCTACTGACACCGTCCTCTACTGACACCATCCACTGCCCTGCTGACACCATCCACTGCTCTACTGACACCATCCACTGCTCTACTGACACCGTCCTCTACTGACACCGTCCTCTGCTCTACTGACACCGTCCACTGCTCTACTGACACCATCCACTGCCCTGCTGACACCATCCACTGCTCTACTGACACCGTCCACTGCCCTCAGGCAGCCTAGCAGCCAGGTGTCCCCAGGGATAGGCCTCAGGCGGTTCGCCATCACTGATCTACAGTATCTATCTAATGTATTTTTTTGAACATCTGTCTATCCTCTTCCTTCCACTTCTTTGAACATCTGTCCCTCCATCCTTCTGCCTGTCTGTCTATCTAAACATCTATCCATCCATCTCTTCATAATGACCCTGCTTCTATATATATATATATATATACTGTATATAATATATTGCAGAGGGCTTGTATTTGGTTTGGTTGCAGCTCACGTATGTTGCGGGTAGGTTGCTCGAGGTGCTCCTGAGGGTGAGTGAATTTTTGCTGATTGCTGTAGGAAGGGAGCTGTTAAAAATGTACATTCCTCAATAATTATCCGGAGTCCTGAGACACCCTGAGCTGCCCAGCGCCTTCATATTGAATAGAATTTTATAGTCATATTTTCAGCACAGGGGGGAAAGCTCCACCATCACATCCATATCAATGTTTGTCTCCATCTCACCAGAGCAGTGCCGGGACAAGGTCATCCAGTGCCCAGGGCAAAGATGCCAAACTGCGCCCCCCTTTCCCTTAGGGTTAGGCTCAGGGTGCCCCCTACCCCTGCAATATACCATTGCGCCAGGGGCAGCCGCCCCTCCTGCCCACCCCTTGTCCCGGCCCTGCACCAGAGAACCGGCCACAGAGGTACCACTGGGACGCTAACTAAGTGTGAAAGAACTGCTCCGAAAAATGTGCTTTGCTGCAGAAGGAAGGCTGTGCTGTAACACTGGGGGGTCTTCCAGTCCTTTATAAGGACAAACTAATTTTTTTTTAATTCTTGCACATATTAACGACTCTGGCTAAAATGAGACTCACAATTCTTTTGCTTAGTATATAGATCGTAACACCATCTGTTTCGTTTTTTTTTTTTTTTTTTTTTATTCATTGAAGTGTATTTTTTCCCAAAAAATTGCATTTGAAAGGCAAATACAGTGTGTCATAAAATATTGCAGCAACTGACATTTTATTCCCTGGGGTCTCTGCTAAAATATATATAATGTTTGGGGGTTCCAAGTCATTTTCTAGCAAAAAATATTGATTTTAACTTAAAGCGGAGTTCCACCCAAAAGTGGAACTTCCGCTCATCTGAATCCTCCCCCCCCCCTCCGGTGTCACATTTGGCACCTTTCAGGGGGGAGGGGGTGCAGATACCTGTATAATACAGGTATCTGCACCCACTTCTGGTAATAGACTCCCGCGGGAGTCACGCCCCTTCCCGCACTCCCCCGCTGTCTCCTGGAAAACACACGGGTCCCAGGAGACAGAGGGGACCATTTACGACGCGCAGCGCTACTCGCGCATGTGCAGTAGGGAACCGGGAAGTGAAGCCGTAACGCTTCTCCAGTGCCGGACTGGCCTACCGGGATACCGGGAAATTTCCCGGTAGGCCGTCTGCTCTCAGTGCTCTGGGGCCGCTTTAGAGTCGGGGATTGGCTGGCAGTGTCAGCGCAGCAAAAAAAACCAGCAGAGGCGGCCGCCGCTCTTAGCAATGCAGCCTGTGTGTGCGGCGCGCGTGCCTGTATCTCCTCTTTCTTCTGATCCGCGCCGCACACAGATATTACTGCCTGAGTGAGGGGAGGAGCTGGAGCATGATTTCTACATGCATTCGGCCCGTGCGGCGCCACGCACGGCAGCGCAGCACCGCTGATTTCTCCTTCCATTCGGCCCGAGAATAGGAGAAGTGGACGCCCGCTCATCATGGATCAGAAGGTGCCTGCCCTCACCCTCTCTCCCCCTCCCCCCCCCTCCTCTCTCTCTCTCTCTCTCTCCCTCTCTCTCTCCCTCTCCCTCTCCCTCTCTCTCTCTCCCTCTCTCCCTCTCTCTCTCTCTCTCTCGCCCCCTCTCTCCCTCCTCTCTCTCTCTCTCTCCCTTCTCTCTCTCCCCTCCCCCCTCTCTCCCTCCCCCCCCCCCCCCCTCTCTCCCTCCCCCTCCCCCCCTCTCTCTCTCCTCCTCCCCCCCTCTCTCTCCCCTCCCCCCCCCTCTCTCCCCCCTCCCCCCCTCTCTCTCTCTCTCTCCCTCTCTCTCTCTCTCTCTCTCCTCTCCCCCTCTCCCTCTCCCCCTCCCCTCTCCCTCTCTCCCCTCTCTCTCTCTCTAATAAAATAGTACATTGAGCGTTGCAATTTCTTGGGGGGGGGGGGGGGCGCAAACTGAAAATAAATAAAACATCAATTGGATCATTGTGCGCATCAAACGCAGCCACTGTGCCCTCAAACGCAGCCACTGTGCCCTCAAACGCATGCCACTGTGCCCTCAAACGCATGCCACTGTGCCCTCAAACGCATGCCACTGTGCCCTCAAATGCATGCCACTGTGCCCATTAAACGCTGCCACTGTGCTCATTAAACGCTGCCATTGTGCCCATTAAACGCTGCCACTGTGCCCAAACGCTGCCACTGTGCCCATCAAACGCAGCCACTGTGCCATCAAACGCAGTCACTGTACCCATAAATTGCTACCACTGTGCCCATCAAACACAGCCACTGTGCCATCAAACGTAGCCACTGTGCCCATAAATTGCCACCACTGTGCCCATCAAACGCAGCCACTGTGCCCTCAAACGCATGCCACTGTGCCCTCAAACGCATGCCACTGTGCCCTCAAACGCAGCCACTGTGCCCTCAAACGCATGCCACTGTGCCCATAAATTGCCGCCACTGTGCCCATTAAACGCTGCCACTGTGCCCATTAAACGCTGCCACTGTGCCCAAACGCAGCCATTGTGCCATCAAACGCAGCCATTGTGCCCATCAAACGCAGCCACTGTGCCATCAAACGCAGCCACTGTACCCATAAATTGCTACCACTGTGCCCATCAAACACAGCCAATGTGCCATCGAACATAGCCACTGTGCCCATAAATTGCCACCACTGTGCCCATCAAATGCAGCCACTGTGCCCTCAAACGCATGCCACTGTGCCCTCAAACGCATGCCACTGTGCCTCAAACGCATGCCACTGTGCCCTCAAACGCAGCCACTGTGCCCTCAAACGCATGCCACTGTGCCCATAAATTGCCACTACTGTGCCCATTAAACGCAGCCATTGTGCCCATCAAACACAGCCACTGTGCCATCAAAACGCAGTCACTGTACCCATAAATTGCTACCACTGTGCCCATCAAACACAGCCACTGTGCCATCGAACATAGCCACTGTGCCCATAAATTGCCACCACTGTGCCCATAAATTGCCACCACTGTGCCCATCAAACGCAGCCACTGTGCCCTCAAACGCATGCCACTGTGCCCATAAATTGCCACCACTGTGCCCATTAAACGCTGCCACTGTGCCGTCAAACACAGCCACTGTGCCATCAAACGCAGCCACTGTACCCATAAATTGCCACCACTGTGCCCATAAATTGCCACCACTGTGCCCATCAAACGCAGCCACTGTGCCCTCAAACGCATGCCACTGTGCCCATAAATTGCCACCACTGTGCCCATTAAACGCTGCCACTGTGCCATCAAACGCAGCCACTGTAACATCAAATGCAGCCACTGTACCCATAAATTGCCACCACTGTGCCCATTAAATGCTGTCACTATGCTATCAAACGCAGACATTGTGCCCTCAAACGCATGCCACTGTGCCCATAAATTGCCACCACTGTGCCCATTAAGTGCTGCCACTGTGCCCAAACGCAGCCATTGTGCCCATCAAACGCAGCCATTGTGACCATCAAACGCAGCCACTGTGCCATCAAACGCAGTCACTGTACCCATAAATTGCTACCACTGTGCCCATCAAACACAGCCACTGTGCCATCGAATGTAGCCACTGTGCCCATAAATTGCCACCACTGTGCCCATAAATTGCCACCACTGTGCCCATCAAACGCAGCCACTGTGCCCTCAAACGCATGCCACTGTACCATGTACCTGTCTTATCTATATATAGTGCACTCTTCAAATGTGCTTTAAAATGTATGGTTTTCCCTTTTATGAACAATAAAATAATGACGTTATGCTGTTTGGCTGGTATAATAATGCTATGGGGCTGGTATGAAATTTTTTCCAGGGCTGGTTTTCATTCCCAGTCCGGCCCTGCGCTTCTCTTCCTGATTCCCTCAATGAGAATGGCGGCAGCAGCCGCCGAGAGACGAGCGATTGAATCGGCTTCGGCTGCCGACATCGCTGGACTCCAGGAAAGGTAAGTGTCCATTTATTAAAAGTCAGCAGCTGCAGTATTTGTATCTTCTGGCTTTTAATATTTTTTTTTTTTTTTAGGTGCAATCCCTCTTTAAGAAACAAGTGTCAGAAAAAGATTTAGTGGTTAAACTTCCTGCATTTACACTTGTGAAAAACTTGGCAGACTGCCTGGATTTTTTCTTTACACACACAGAAGTTTATCCCTTTTATCTAAGAAGTAAGAGTGATGCCACGTACACACGATCAGACTTTCCAGCGGAGGTCCAGCAGACTTTCCGAACGAGCGGACTTGCCCACACACGAGCACACACAAACGGACAATCCGGAAACTATGGCGGACACATCGGACACGTGGTTTTGCCTGGCCGTGCCATTCTGCTGACGTATATATGCAGGAGGCGGTCGGGAAGCGGTTAAAGTAATATAGTGCAGCGCTGATGAAAGATGAAATAAACAATGAGATTATTTCCAATGAAAATTGATACAGTATATAAATGTGCAGATAAATACACAACAAATTAAGATTGCCCAACAATAATGAAAAATTTAAGCAAACCAACAGTGTTAGTGCATATAAATATGGCAAAGAATAATGTGACTGTGAATCTGGGTGAACTGGTTGTCTGTAGATAATCCACCACCGTAAGGAAAGAGGCTTACCAGACAGGTTGAACCCAGCTAGGCGTATGCCTGATGGGTCAACCAAGCTTTTGATGTAACACACCCAAGGAAAGGTACAGCAACCACGACTTCCAATATAGACCAATCTGGTAGGGATCCGTTAAAGTAGTGACATCAATAGGTATCCACCATAGGTATAATGACCGAAATTCATAAGCGGTTCCTCTCAATATGCCATATGGCAAAAGGAGTAAATGTAAAACATTTATTGAAAAAATGATAAAATGGTCACTCACATTAGAGAATACATTAAAAGCATATGGATAAAACCAAATAACGCAGTGCCATCAGCAGAGCCCATCCCCGAGAACTTCCCTTCTCCCTCCGACAATGACAGATTCTCCAGTCGGCAGAACCGTCACTTCTGGCTGGACTGCAAGCCGCAATCCCAACCCTGCGCTGCTCTCTGGCATCTGGATAGGCCCTCAGACAGCATAGCAGCCAGTATAGGCCCAATCTCTGGCCCAGCAGCCCGGGGCACACGACACAAGTCCACCCAGACAACCGTCCGGGTGGCACACAACATAGATCACCTGACTCCACCCGAATATATAGGCTCTCCCAGCAGGTCAATGGATCCAAGAAAACCCCTGCCCATTGGCTGAGATACCCCATATACCCATAACCTGACCATGGGTTGTCCTTCTTATATCTAATACCACCAAGTACCCGGCCACCTAGTGGTAGAAGAGAAAAGTGCAACAAGGCCAATCTTAGGGAGAAATCAATGGATCTCTAACAATCAACCAGGATAACTACTCCTTGCAAGTAAATTTGTGAATCTGTCTAACTCCAGTCTATACATGGTACTAGACATGTGCAATTCATTTCGTTTTTTTTTTTCGTTTTTCGTTCGAATCCAAATAACGAATCGTTCGAATTGTACGAATCTGATTAACGAATCATTCGAATCGAACGAATCCGAAAAACAACGAAAATCCGAAAAAAACTAATTAGAAACAACGAATGAAGATAATCCGAAAAACGAAAACAGGAACAACGAAAATGAACGAAAAAAATTCGTACATTCGTAACTTTTTTTTTTGTTGAATTGGTAATTTTCCGTGTCCCTTACAATGGTGCTGCTTAATGTGCTTCGAATAGATTGAACGAAAAAAATTCGTACATTCGTAACTTTTTTTTTTTTCGAATCGTAATTTTCAGTGTCTCTTACAATGGCGCTGCTTAACGTGCTTCGAATGGATTGAACGAAGACATTCGTAACTTTTTTTTTCGATTCGTAAATTATTAAAATGTAATAATAGCATACACATTACATAAAATTATGAATTATGCTCCGATTACAAATCTACGAATGTTACGAATGTACGAATAAATACGAATATGAACACCGACGACTGAATTTACGAATCGTTACGAATCAACGGAAACGAAAAAAACGAAACGAAAACAAATTTTTTTCGGAAACAAAAAAAACGAAACGAAAATAAACAAATTTTTTCGTTGTGCACATGTCTACATGGTACCCGAGTCCTGTGACTTTTTTCTTCCAAGTGTAAAGAGTGAATTTATATTTCTGTTTACAGTAAAAGGAATTGGCCAGGATAGAACTCTGGGAACTGCCACTGCAAAGGCCCGGGTCAAACTCTGGGAACTTGCCACTGCAAAGGCCGGGAACAAACTTTGGGAACTGCCATTGCAAAGGCCAGGGTAGAACTCTGGGAACTGCCACTGCAAAGGCCGAGATAAAACTTTGGGAACTGCCACTGCAAAGGCCGGGATAGATCTCTGGGAACTGCCACAGTCAGGATAAAACTCTGGGAACTGCCACTGCAGAGGCCGGGATAGAAATCTGGCCGCTGCCACTGCAAAGGCTGGAATAGAACTCTGGGAACTGCCACAGTCAGGATAAAACTCTGGGAAATGCCAATGCAAAGGTCAGGATATAACTCTGGGAACTGCCACTGCAAAGGCTGGGGGAGAACTCTGGGAACTGCCACTGTAAAGGCCAGGGTAAAACTCTGGGAACTGCCACTGCAACAGCCAGGATAAAACTCTGGGAACTGCCACTGCAAAGGTCGGGATAGAAATCTGGGAACTGCCACTGCAAAGGCCGGGATAGAATTCTAAGAACTGCCACTGCAAAGGCCAGAATAGAACCCGGGGAACTTCCACTGCAAAGGCCAGGATAGAACTCTGGGAGCTGCAAAGGCCAGGATAGAAATCTGGCAACTGCCACTGCAAAGGCTAGTGACACACTCAGGGCTCCTTCTGATTTTACATTATGGTTATTATTGAATGATTCAATTTATATTACAATGTAATAATAGAAATAATGCGCTTCAAGCATCCTGACACCATAACAATCATGGTGCCGGGATGATTGAATTGCTCCGGTGTACCCGGCCTAAGCCTTACTGACTCACACCGAGAGGTCCGTGAGTCCAACAGTTCCGGTAAGGGTACCCATCCTTTCCTTATTTTGAATTTATTAAGCTGACCATACATCCTGAGTACCCCCAGCGATACACCGCACCCTGTTGAGGGCTTTGCAAACCTGACCTCAGTGGGAAGACATACCTTAAAAATAGGACTACCTTGTATGTTTTATTCCGGACTTATTACAGCATGAGAGTATCATCGATGTGGTTGTTTTATTGCTGACCATCCCTTGTTGCCTTTACTACACCATTATTATTGTGTTAGTCCTTACCTTGGACTTTTGAGAGGTCTATAAAGCAGTCACTTTTTTGTCCGCTTTGCTGGAGGTGTTGCCTAGTTAGATACATGCTGAATACCAGATGCGATTCTGTTATCTCAGTAATGGTGTTGCATTCTCCATTTAGAATACTGAATGTGCTATAGGCTTGAAAGCCTCTTTAATGTAACCCCTTCATCTACCTGTTCCACATTCTTGATTGACGTGACACCATAATTTACCTTTCATGATGTTTGTTTAAGGACTGGAACTCTTTGCTTTGCTGCAATTTTGAGAAAAAACTCATGTTATATATAAATTTATGTTTTCTGCACTAGAAGGAGATTGAACATGGGCCTGCTCTAACCAGGGGTCAATTTTCCTCCTCTCACTTACCATTTGGGTGAATCACTTATCAATTCCTCCTACATTTTATCCTTTATTTTTTCTGTTACTGTTTTGTTTTTTCATTATTGTAACACTTTTGCATATACCAGTGGAGAAATTCTACTGGCACCCCCACCTGTGCAGTGTGGGGACAACCCCAATGCATGTGAATTTATTTTCTTTTAACCCAGTGTAGCACCCCCTACCTCAGGTAGGATGTGCTACAGGTAGTTGTGTTTTTTTTACAGCTAGTGCAGGTAAAATTTAGGCAGGCCTAGCTATGAGCTAGGCCTGTTTATTTTGGTCCGGGGAGTGGTTTAGTGTAGCGGCAGGTGACTGACATGTACTTCATCTCTCTGGCGCCTCTTCTGTTTCTAGAAGGTTCTGGAAAAGAGGCAGGGCAGAGGATTGGAGTGACATGGAGCGTATATGGGAGCCCTGACCAATCCCCAACTAGGATTGACAGGGGGCAGGCCTCCTATATATACTCAGGGTCAGCCTGCTGTGGGAGGAGTTGTTCGGGTGGAAGAACTAGTGATGGAGGGTTAGGCTGTCGTGGCCTGGGAGGGAGCCCACTTTCTGGGGAGTGACCTCAGGCCTGGAGCTCGGGAGCTGGGAAGGAACCCCTTCATTCAACGCTATGTCGGGGTGTCCTGAACAGGAGCAGGAGGAGGACAGTGGAGAGCAATGCCGGGCAAGTCACTAGGAGGGATCCGTTCCGGGGTCGTGAGTGGCAGGCCCAGTGAGAAGATCTGGGAGAGACATGCCAGGAGGGAGAGACTGTGATGTTGCTGGTGTTTCAGTCAAGTTGCTGCAGTCAGGAGGGCTGGCAGGACCTGCACAGGATTGACTGGGACCAGTAATCCACCAAGAATCAGTTAGCACAAAATTTGCTATTGGTTGCTACACCAAAGAAGACTGCAGACCCCTACCAGCAAATGGTGGATATTGAACAGTTGGGACTTATTCCCCTCAATATAAACAACAATAAAAACAACAAAAACAAGCTGATGGACTATTCATTGTCTTGAATGTATGAATGGAAGTGAATGCCAGGCCGCTTAGGGTGACAAGTGGAACTATTACACTCAGCGACCCCCACAGGGGCACCGCTACACCAGGGTTGAGCTTTAAATGTGGTGGCTGCATTTGTTTTCTTTTTAAGGTTTTTCTTTCAATTTCACCTGGTGATTCTGCCAGCAACACCCCGAGGTGACCACGCTTACTTATTGTCAATAGATGAGCAGCGTTGTCCCCCTATGGCAGGGAGTATGTTAGGGCTACAGAATGCCTCCCCCTTTCCTCATCTCCATAAAATTAGTGGGAGTTGTAACCCACAAAGAGCTGGGAACAATGTAACTGATAGGAAAGCAGAAGAGAGCAGAGGAAATTATAGAACGCTTTCAATGGTATATTTAGCAGACCAAATAAGAGAAGCTCATTATTGGGGTTACATACACTTTCAGAGAAAGGTAGACAATAATAGGGCTTTGTAATGTGGCATTGTTATGTACTCTCGGGAGCTGGGAAACAGTGTGTGAGACAAGGCAGCAACTGTAAAAAAGCAAAGTGACACCTGACCTTTGTGATGCTCCAAGTTGAAGTGAAAGCTGGTTAACAAACAAAAAAAAATTAAAAAATCAAGCGTCAAATCTGACAGATGAAAACTCGCCCACACATTTATTCAATGTATTGACACCAGGGATGGTCAACTCGAACATCGGGTGTTCGTCGGAAGGGATATTTAGTTTAACTACTTCTTTGTATTATAGTCAGCTTCCATTTTGTGTGTCTCTAACATCCATTTTGTGAAGTATGCTCAAGTCCTGCTATTCTAGTTTCGTTTTTTCCATAATACTGTAATCTTCTGTTGAGTTTCATTTCTCGTAAAGCACGTGATATTTTAGAAATAATTAGTTTTACTGTGGGCGTCAGACTGTACTTGTGCGTCTCTGTATATGATTGGATAATCTGTTAAAGGGCGGTACTTTCTGAAAAGCCCTCTTATATCGACACCCAAGAATAAAGATTAGATTTGCTCGGAGAGAAACCTGCTGTGTATATGTTTCTTTATCTCAAAGGGCAAATCTCCCAGATCTGGTATCGGATTGTACACCAAACCAAAGCAGACAATACCCCTAATCTTGATTTATTACCCTTCAGTTTGGGGGCTCGTTCTGGTATCGATTACTATATGTCGCGGGTGAGTAGACTTGATATATATCTTCTCTCACCGTGACCTCTATTTAGAAATCGTTCCTTTAACGGGACCTGTGATTTATGTAGAAATAGTTTTTAGACTTTGAAGAAAGTCAAGCGCTGTTGAGATAACAGCGCCAGCCCTGGGGGGGCTGGATGGGCTTTAGGAAGCCCATTAGATAAGAGCTATTCTGAGTAATAGCATATGCTTTATAAGAAAGCATCTGTTCGGTGTGAACAGGGAGGATTCTGTGTAGTCCTCATTATAAGTCTGCGCAGCGTCTGTTCGGGATGAACAGTCAGAGAACCTTGGGTAGGTTCCAGGACTTTTGAGAAGTCCGTATATTAATGATAATACAGTACTGTAATTACAAAACAAAACAAGAAGTCTGCTAAGGTGTGCTGGACAAAACCAATCTCTTTGCTTTCTTATCTTTGCGTAGAGGATAAGCTAACTTGTAAACTGTCTGTGTGGAATTTGTCAGCGTTTGTAAGGTAAGACAACGCCTTCCACTGCTCCGTGTTATCATAAGACTTAGATTTAAGAGCGACAGACGTGCCTTCCTATGAATTCCGGTTTCTCTTGTGATTGATGGAAGTTCCCGATCGAAACACAGAGTAGTGCTACAGTATCCGGTGATGTATTGATGTTTATTCTTAATGATTTATGTATGAATGTTTTGACTAGAAAGTTAGCAGAAAAATAGCAGTGTTAGTAATATTTTCTTAAAGGTAATGATTCATTTTGCTGCTATGCAGGGAAAGTGAAGATTGGGATGTTTGTCTTTTTGCCAACATGGTTCAAGTCCTTATATCTCACTAAGCTAATAGATATTGTGAAGAATTGTTTGCGGCATTGGCAGTACAGAACTTGCAAGTACTGTTTGAACCTGTTGGCACTCTGCCAAAAAAAAAAAAAAAAAAAAAATTTGAAAGAAAAAAAAAAAAAAAAAAAAATTGTTTGGTTGTAAATAATAATGTATGAAGCTTGTCTATAAATAAGATGCTGTGGGAGATCTCTGGCTGGCCCGGGGCTCCCTATGGCATCCTAGCCCAAAAGCTGCCCAAGATAGGTTAGCAGAGCCATGGAATGGTGAATTTAGAGGTTAAATTAACTTTCTCCATGCCTTTATCAGGCGCCCGCTTCCCCCCCCTCACATTCCATAAACCAGATAGGAGCAGCACAGAGCAGCACAGACACAAGGACACAGAAAAAAAAGCAGAATGAGTTTGAAACACCAGGGCACACACAAAAAAAAAAAAAAAAAAAAAAAAGAAAGAAAGATTTCTTTTTATAAAAGGGATCTTAAAGGGAAATTACCTTGTTCTATATTAACAAAAGAGAAGGTAAGAAAGTAAAGAAGGCAATTGTGACTATAGGTTTGTACAAGACCTGAGGGCCATCGATGGCCTAGTGGTACCGATTGCCCCAAAAGTGCCTGATGTGCCATCAATATTTACCGCCATACATTACGATGCAGAGTATTTTATTGTGATTGATTTATTGAACGCATTTTTATTTCCGTCCCTGTGGATGAGGAGGCACAACCAATCTTTGCTTTATGTTTTTTTTTTTAAAACGCCAACTAACATGGTGCAGAATGCCCCAGGGCTATATATAGACTCCCTTGTAGCCTATTCCAAACTACTCTCAGAGCTTGGATACCAGGATATTGTTCATCCCTGCTGCAGTATGTGGATGAATTCCTCATCTGCAGTTCTACTCGGGTGGCCGCCCTGGAGGATGGGAGAGATCTTTTGAAATGTATTTTTGAAAGTGGTCACAAAGTGTCAAAGAAAAATTGCAATGGTGTCAGAAAAGGTTGAATATTTTGGTTTGTACTCTCAAAAGGAGAAAGGAAAGTCATTCACAGAAGAGCTATGGCTCTTGTGGGTCTGCCCCGCCCACTTGCTAAGAAAGACATGTTCACCTTTCTTGGTAATTATGATTGGTTACTGCCGCCAATGAGTACCTGACTGTTCCTACTACAATCTCCTGAGACAAGCCACAGGTTTACACATGCCAGATTGTATAAAATGGTCAAATGAAATGTGCAATGCTTTTGTGTATTTGAAAAATGCTATGGTAATGGCTCCAGGGCTCGGCCTCCCTAACTAGGAAAAATGTTTAATTAGTTTGCAGGAAAAATGTTTCATTTGTTTGCAAGGGAAAATTGTAAGGACGTGTCAGGTGTCCTCGCTCAGGAGCATGGAGGCAAGTTGAGCCCTATTATTTTTTTCAAAGATGGTTCCGGTGCAGGTTCAAGGCATGCCTGTGTGCCTCAGAGGCATCCTATTCGATGATGGTTTTGAGATGGCCACTTCTTTCACTCTGGGGCACGACACTACACTTAACACCACCCACAATGTATGAAAAATGTACATACGCAGCACATGTCTGCTCAAAATGTTGAGCGGCTATGAGTTGATCTTGATGTCCAATCAAAAATTGCACATCAAATATGCTTCTCCCACTTCAGGACCAGCACCAATACAAATGCCCTTTTAGGATTAAAAGGAGAGCAGAATGAGGTTGTGCCACAACATGATTGCATAGACCTCATTCACCAAGACACATCACCCAGGTCTGTATCTTCCACAACACTGCAGAGCATACACAGGCCACACAGGCCAACAAACAGATAGCCAAGGGAAATGCTCTGGCTGATTAGCTGCTAAACAAGCTGCTACTTCACAAAATGCACAGATCCAAATGCCCATGCTAGTACCAGAATTGTTGTTTTTTTTTGTTTTTTGTTTTTTTGTTTTTTGATCAGGTTCTTTCAGATTTGCAGGTATGTGCAAAGGAAGCTGATCTCAGAGGTTGGGACAAAATAGGTGTGCAGAAAGATCCAAAGACTGGATTTCTCTGCAAAGAGGGGAAGCCATGTATACCAGTAGCTAGTGCATCACTTTTGTAGCTAGTGCATCACTTTTTATGCATCATTTTTATTTCCCAGTTCCATGGAATAGGTCACAGAGGCTGGAAAGCCACGTGTGAACTATTGGAGAAAGACTTTTACATTACAGAACTTTCCTGGCCAATTTTATGTAGCAAGATGCATCACATGTATCAGGAACAACCCACACAAGGCCGAACATGAACACCTGATATATCCAACAACTCCTTTTACACATTTGCAGATTGACTTCACACACATGCCCAAACTAGGCAAAAGACAGGAATATTTTTTGGAAATTGTGGACAAGTTCTCAAGTTGAGTTGAACTTTTTGTCACCACAAAAGAAGATGCACAAACAGTAGTGAGGATCCTCGTTCAGGAAATCATTCCTCGATGGGGATGCCCACTTCTTATAAACTCAGACAGACAATGGACCTACATTTGTATCAATGGTCTGCCAGGACTGGGTAAAAACTCTCAAGATAGAAAGGAAGTTTCACATTCCCCAACACCCTCAAAGCTCAGGGATAGTAGAAAGAGTAAACAGAACAATAAAAAGACAAAATAAGAAAGGCCACAGGAGGAACCTTTGCCAACTGGAAGAAGGTCCTCCCAGCAGTCCTGGCAGAAATAAGAATGACCCTTCCAAGACAACAGTGTATTCACCTTTTGATGTCTTGATGGGTCGATTTTTCCCCACCCCATGGGCCAGAGCACATTTAATGATAGAAAAGGGAGATTTAGACTTATTACAGGAAGAATATGTAAGGTAATTGGTTGAAACATTGTAAACAGTTGAGAGAAATGTTGCTCGCACCTTTTCTTTTTCTTCACAGGAAACTACTCACCCCTTCAAATTGGGAGACACCGTGGTGGTCCATCAGCTGAACAGAAATAAGAAGCAAGAGTATCCTTTGGACCTCCTACCACAGTGGTTGCAGTGACCAGAACAGTCATCCTAGTGAAAAATTGCCAGTCCTGGATCGATGCCAACAGAGTAAAAAAGGTTGCCCAAAGCCCCAAGAGCAGGAAGGAGATCTTGGATACAGGAGGCCCTCAAGCAGAAGTCCAAGCAGATGAAGGCGTTCCTGGGAAAGCAGGTCCGGCCAGAGAAGATGACCTTGCTTACTTCACCACAGACTTCTGACAAGGCATTCTGCCCACTAATCCTGATCTCTCTGACAGTGTTCCTACCCACCTGGATCACCACTAACTGTATCTACCACCCTGAAGATTTGGGTGCAATTAAAAGTATCTGTGGGAACACAAACAAACACACACACACAAGAACATTATATTGACACAAGCTAGAACCAAGAGAGAGATTGGAGATAGTTTTACTGATAAGATGCTTTTGCTAAAATTTAAGTATGCTTATGCTAAAAAATCAGGGTATGAAGAATGTTGAATATGTAGCATATCAAGCGCTACGCGGACTGTTATATAAATCCTGTATAATAATAATAATATTACATCCTAGCCCTGCCCGAATTGCCCTTTTGGCTGTACCTTTAAATGTTTCCTCCTTTCTCAATGAGACTCCTCCTGTATTCTTGACTAACATATCCACTCTGTACATAAACAACATTGTTACCTTTCCAATAGCAGGTAGAAGTCATTCCCCTGTTTGGTGTTTTAATTTAGGGAATGAGACACAGACTAACCCCTCTTTCTGCAGCAGGTCAATATTTAATATCTCCATGTGCGAATCCGGAGTCTCTGCCCCTGCCTGCTCACTGTTTCAAGTAATTGACCCAGGGTTAAACTGTACTTTGCATAACTTTTTCTTTTTCTCTAAAAATGTAGGTGAAATATTACACTAATTTATAAATCGCAACACAGGACAAGTACACTCATGAGTTTGTCGCTAAGAGACCTTTTGCACTGGGACAAAGTATCCATGTATGCTGTAGGAAAGTGTGTTGTCCCTGGGTGCCCCTCCATGTTAAGGGATGGTGTTACCTTGTATCCTTGTTATCTGTCATGGGAATGGTAGGGGATTATAAAAGGGGACATCCACTAGAGGCCAGCTCCAGCAGGAAGCTAGGGACATTGCTAAAACATGGAGCCCATTTGCCAATGTAGGATTTGAGCTTGGAGGTATATTTTTATGGTTAAAAGACATTGTCCTTGTTATGGTACTTATCCTTGCTCTGATTCTTTACCTCTGTTTTAAATGTTGCACTTACATAATTGCGCACCTTCGATCTCCTGATGATAAGGTTCCATCTCACATGACATACATGAAGAGTCATCAGGCAATCTATGCCACAGCCCCAAAGAAGTATTAAAGCACAACATAGAATGTAGAGATCATCTTATATGATCTAAGAGGGGATTGAAGGGATATTTAGTTTAACTACTTCTTTGTATTATAGTCAGCTTCCATTTTGTGTGTCTCTAACATCCATTTTGTGAAGTATGCTCAAGTTCTGCTATTCTAGTTTCGTTTTTCCATAATACTGTAATCTTCTGTTGAGTTTCATTTCTCGTAAAGCACGTGATATTTTAGAAATAATTAGTTTCACTGTGGGCGTCAGACTGTACTTGTGCGTCTCTGTATATGATTGGATAATCTGTTAAAGGGCGGTACTTTCTGAAAAGCCCTCTTATATCGACACCCAAGAATAAAGATTAGATTTGCTCGGAGAGAAACCTGCTGTGTATATGTTTCTTTATCTCAAAGGGCAAATCTCCCAGATCTGGTATCGGATGTACACCAAACCAAAGCAGACAATACCCCTAATCTTGATTTATTACCCTTCATATATATATATATATATATATATATATACAGTGGTGTGAAAAAGTGTTTGCCATTTCCTGTTCCTTTGCATGT
Organism: Lithobates sylvaticus; assembly: GCA_028564925.1. Taxonomy (NCBI): domain Eukaryota; kingdom Metazoa; phylum Chordata; class Amphibia; order Anura; family Ranidae; genus Lithobates; species Lithobates sylvaticus. The sequence continues at coordinate 263,360,331 of CM053031.1, forward strand.
TTGTCACACTTAAGTGTTTCGGAACATCAAACCAATTTAAACAATAGACAACACAAGTAAACACAAAATGCAATTTGTAAATGAAGGTGTTTATTATTAAAGGTGAAAAAAAATCCAAACCATCATGGCCCTGTGTGAAAAAGTGTTTGCCCCCTAAACCTAATAACTGGTTGGGCCACCCTTAGCCGCAACAACTGCAACCAAGCGTTTGCGATAACGTGCAATGAGGCTTTTACAGCGTCCTGGAGGAATTTTGGCCCCCTAAACCTAATAACTGGTTGGGCCATTTTATTTTGTTTTTCTGTTGGTATAATGTTCTTTTTCTGAAATGCAGTGTTCCTTCTACGCCAGATATACTTGGACACACACCTTCCAAAGAGTTCCACTTTTGTCTCATCGGTCCACAGAATGTTGTCCCAAAAGTCTTGGGGATCATCAAGATGTGTTGTGGAGAAATTGAGACGAGCTTTGATGTTCTTTTTGCTCAGCAGTGGTTTTCTCCTTGGAACTCTGCCATGCAGGCCATTTTTGCCCAGTCTTTTCCTGATGGTGGAGGCATGAACGCTGACCTTAACTGAGGCAAGTGAGGCCTGCAGTTCCTTGGACGTTGTTGTGGGGTCTTTTGTGACCTCTTGGATGAGTCGTCGCTGTGCTCTTGGGGTAATTTTGGCCGGCCGGCCACTCCTGGGAAGGTTCACCACTGTTCCATGTCTTCGCCATTTGTGGATAATGGCTCTCACTGTGGTTCGCTGGATTCCCAAAGCTTTGGAAATGGCTTTATAACCCTTTCCAGACTGATAGATCTCAATTACTTTCTTTCTCAATTGTTCCTGAATTTCTTTGGGTCTCGGCATGATGTGTAGCTTTTAAGGATCTTCTGGTGGACCTTACTGTGTCAAGCAGCTCCTATTTAAGTGATGCCTTGATTGTGAACAGGTGTGGCAATAATCAGGCCTGGGTGTGGCTAGAGAAATTGAACTCAGGTGTGGACAACCACAGTTATAGTATGTTTTAATAAGGGGGGCAATCACTTTTTCACACAGGGCCATGATGGTTTGGATTTTTTTTCACCTTTAATAATAAACATCTTCATTTACAAATTGCATTTTGTGTTTACTTGTGTTGTCCTTGACTATTGTTTAAATTGGTTTGATGTTCCGAAACACTTAAGTGTGACAAACATGCAAAGGAACAGGAAATGAGGAAGGGGGCAAACACTTTTTCACACCACTGTATATATATATATATATATATATTGTATTATGTGTGTGTGTGTGTATATATATATATATATATATATATATATATATATATATATATATATATATACACACATACACAATATATTTTTATATATATATACATTGTAGTATGTGCGTGTGTGTATATATATATATATTCTCTCTGCATTCAGTGTAGACTATATATACAATGCAGGCAGTCTAGTGTATCAGTCTTCTTGCATCTCCGGGGGTCTCCAAACTACGGCCCTCCAGTTGTTCAGGAACTACAACTCCCATCATGCCTAGTCATGTCTGTGAATGTCAGAGATTTACAATGCCTCATGGGACATGTAGTTCCGCAACAGCTGGAGGGCCGTAGTTTGGAAATCCCTGATCTATACTGATATGGCTCAAATACAGTGACGGGTATGCCAATCAGAAAGTAAAAGCTAAAGTCCTATAATCCTTTACTGACCAGCATGTACATATATGTGGCCTCACAGAAGTGGGTCTTTATCCATGGGGCTGCATACATAGGTGTGCGCACAGGGTGTGCCAGGTGTGTCTGGGCACACCCTAATCACCCTAAATAAAATAGTAAAAAATCAAATAATAACAATAAAGACTACTGACATCCACTAGCCTACTCACACCGGTCTCTGCCCTAATGACATCGTCCGCTGCTCTACTGACATCGTCAGTATATATATATATATATATATATATATATATATACATATATACACACATATGTGTTTGAGCTTTGGTGTGCACACCTATGGCTGCATATATGTGTCGCTGTGCACAGCATGCTCCCAGCACAAAGACTGAGCTTTCATCGAATGCTCTGGGTCTTGTACTAACAATCAGGAAGCAGGAGGCCTGGTCCCTGATCACCAGATTGCTGTGATAGCCTCTGATTGGCTATCACAGTTATCAATCACTGTACAGCTCACCTCTGTGTTGTTTTCTCTATTTTTGATTGGAAAAAAATATACATTGTATATTACAGTGTATATTTTTCTCCTTTGCTAGAGCAGTGTGTGTAAAAATAATATTAATACTATTATTAATAATAATAATAATTTAAAAGGTAAAATAGCTACATCAGGGTTTGATCTAGGTCATTGTCAGGGTTAGGGTCAAAGGTCAGGATCTCAGTGTATTTTTTGATTTGGTGTCAGTGTGTTTTAGGCAGGATAAAAAAAAGCGAAATGAACGCTATAGTTTCTTGGCCCTACTATGGGTACCAACTACAGGGGGTCCCCGACTTACGAACACCCGACCTACGAACAACCCCTACTTACGAACGGGGTGCTGCGGGGACCCTCCGCCATTTTTCGGTCAATTTCGGCGTCTTTCGGCCGTTCTGCGCATGCGCGGCCATACGGAGCTTCGGAAAATGCCGGAAATGTCCGTAATTTGCCGCGCATGCGCAGAACGGCAATAGACGGAACATCGGAAATGTCCGGAAATCTCCGTATTTGTCGGTCTGCGCATGCGCGCCGACTTACGAACATTTCCGACTTCCGTACAGGCGGCCAGTCCCTAACGAGTTCGTAACTCGGGGACCCCCTGTACAAATAACATACACATATGGTGTTGAAATTGTCAGAAGCAGGAGAGTTTATTTTAGGTTGTTCTTTGGTGGCAGAAAGAAATAGGCAGCCAATTTTTTTTTTTTAATGATATTTTTTTTAGTATTTTTTGCCAGTTTTCCTTATTATTAATAATTAAAAAAAAAACAGGAGATATCCATTACCATTTACCCCCAAATAAGAGATAAATTTGTCCTAAAAAAACAAGGTATAATTCACCTGGATACACTAAGCAGTAGCAATGATATGCAATTTTACTAACATGTCAACGTAGCAAAAAAAAAAATTGTGTTCTTGCGTTAAGATTTATTTGACCTTTGTCATGAAGGGGTTAAAAGCTTATATGTTTATGCCATGGCACAGTTGCGTTTAATGCGGCTGTTCCTTCCACCACTTGGTAGCCACAACACCAGCGGGAAGATTCACTTTGTTCTAATTCCCACACTGGAGTCAGGACAGAAAAACTCCACCAAATTTATACAAATTGCTACGAAAGCCTTCTCTAAATTGAAAGCCAATAAAAATGATCTTTGCATTTTAATCAGCCAATTTTTTTTAACTGCCAAATATAATCACAAATTGCCTCGCTAAACATACTGGGGGTATTCCATCAAAACCGCATGTAAATTCATTTTATGCAAATCGAATGTTCTCAGACTATTGTTTTTGCAGATCCAATGTTATTCATTGAATAAAACAGCGTAAGGGGTCTTTCACACGGGGCGGATCAGTGCAGATCCGCCCCGTGGATAGCCGCTTGCTCAGCGGGGATCGCCGGAGTGATCTCCGCTGAGCAGGAAGATGACAGGTCCGTCCCTGCACACAGCGCAGGGATGGACCTGTCACAGCGCCGCTCTCCCCTATGGGGGATCGGGTGACGACGGACCGTAGAGTCCGTCATCATCCGATGCGCTCTGCAGACGGATGGAAAAATAGGGTTTTCCTCCGTCTGCAGAAACGGACCATAGCGGACACGGACGAGAGGTGGTGTCAGGGGATGCTCATCCGCTGACACCCGCTATCCCATAGGGATACATGTATGTCCGTTTTTCATCCGAAAACGGATGGATGAAAAACGGACATACGGTCCGTCTGTGTGAAAGAGCCCTATGTGGGAAGATAGTTTCGGACAATAGATAGAGCTCAGCTGAGCAGCATACTTATTTCCTATGATACTCAGCACCAGTCGTTATAATACACTTGTATTTTCTTTACTTACACTGTTTTTTTTTCTACGAATAAAATTTGATCTGCAGACCCAATAGCCTGAGAACATTTGATTTTTGCCCCATTCACCTGGAAGGATGTTTTGATGAACAAACATGATATGCAACACCCTTTTGTATACAGCCCCCTCCCAGATATCCTTTTTTTCCTGTTTTTCACAAAGTAGATGAGGTATGGTTTCATGAATACCCCCCAATAAGAATTAAATAATGTTTTTTGGGGCTGTTACTGATTAAAATTTTCGTGTTCGATTAATCGTTATTTTTTTATCGATTAATCTACAAATTTTGATTAATTATAACACACATACAGATCCAACTACTTTTAGCTGATCTCCTTGCATTGCAACTCTGCATTAGTCAGTGGTAAATGTGGTATACACTATATACAATCACCCGACACTAGTTAGTTTCCACAATCCATGACTTAACTTCACAGTTCATACAAATACGTTTTAAATTCAAACTGTAGCACTGACGTAAGTCATTTTTTTTTTTCCACAGTAGCGTGACAATCCCTCCACCTCCGGTCTAACTAATCACTCTCACCTTATGGCATGGACCCCTGTGCAAACAAGGTGGCCATGCAAGCGGGTATCAAAAGGGTTAACACGGACCATAAACTTCTCTCATGTCTCCTTAGATCTCAGCAAGGACGCCAGGTCATGGGTAGAAAGAAAAGATCTAAGTGCTCACCGCTTAAGTATAAGATTTAATTTTTGTGTTCAAAAACAAACTACTCACAAAATGATGATAAAAACACAGCATGTAAAGCCGACAATCACGTTAGTTCCGTAGGGAAGCAGCGGGTGACGTCATGCGTAGCTCCTCCACCCTACGCGTTACGTTCAATCAGAACTCCGATGTCACCGGACTCCTCCCCCTTCCCTTCGTTAGCAGACGGAGGCACTTGGGGAAGGGGGGAGCAGTCCGGTGACGTCGATGACCGTGACGTCACCGGATCACTGATGGAACTCCCTGAAGACCCGGAAGCCGGCGGAGAGGTGAGTACCGATCAAAAGAATTTTGATCAATCAAAAATATTAACGATTAATCGTGGAATTAATCTTTAATTTCCACAGCCTTAATGTTTTTGGCAAGATACTTTATACAAGCCATGTCACATGAGAGGGTGAGATACTGTATTATTCCAGCTCAGCGGATAACTGACTCATCATAGTTGGGGGTCACTGTTGATGGGCTTTCCCATCTCATACTTGTCTATGGGGAACCCAAACCTGCTTGAAGCAGGTTAGAATCATGTTAGATTTCTAAAATTAACCCATAGGTCAGCAATAGATGCAAGAACCACAGAAATGAACTACAAATGCATATCAATGTGGTATATTACTCCAACTAAAATTAGTAAGTATCAACAAGGGGCCTCAGCAGAATGTTGGAGAGGATGTAAGGAAAAGGGGACCATGGCTCACCTCTGGTGGGAGTGCCATAAGATTAAAACCTACTGGACAAAAATAATAAACTATAGCAAGGAAATTGCGGAAAAAGACCTTGAAAATGACCCGTGGATAATTTTGTTGCACGGCACCAGAGGAGAGGTTAAACAATATGAAAGGACTTTAGTCCCGCACCTTTTAAATGCTGCCAAACGATTGATCTCAAGAAAATGGTGTAACCCGGAAAATCCATCCACATGGGAGTGGATAGACGCAGTTGAGAATATCCGTACCATGGAGTCCCTTAAAATTAGCGCAGTTGATGGAAAAGGAGAAATAGGAGAAAAGTGGGACAGTTGGAAAAAATTTAAAAAGACTTGGAGCTATGCCGAGGTCGTCAGATTATAGTTCTAAGTTCTAAGTGTAAAGTAGGTCAACCATTGTTGAACAATATAGGCAAGTGGATGCAGCGATGAGGAGAGGGGGGGGGGGGGTTGGGGAGGGGTAGGGTAAAAACAAATTTAAGCTGTGAAAAAAAATGGAGGATTCTGGTCTCCGTGTTTAATAAAATAAGTTAAAATTAAGGATGTTATGCCACAATGATGTGACTACTGGAAAGGACAGAGATGAACAGTAAAAGTTGATTCAGGTCCTCCTGGAAAGTTGAACTGACGTGGCAAAAAAAATAAATAAATAAATAAAAAGAATCATGTTAGATACACCTATCAATGAATTCTGAATGGCTTTAGAAGCATCTCAATTTGAATTCAAAATGACGTCATCAACACGAGAGCAAAGCCTGTTGACACAGGTCCTAACTCTGCCCCTCTTGATGTGACGCCAGCTTGACCGCGGCAAAACCAACAAATCAGATGGTCATAAGACCAGCAATCTGTTTGGAAAAAAAGGCTTTGCGTGTATCACAAAAAAAAAAAATGATGCAAAGAACTGCAGTAAAGTATAACACTAGCAAAGGTGGTACACAAAAGCTGAGCATTACAAAGATATTTCCTTTAAATGAAAATCACCAACAACAGCATACAGTTCAACACTGAAGACTACTTTATCAACAAAGTTGAAACATGGCAATTTAAAAAAAATATGTCTTAATGAGCAAACTTAAAATGAAAACGATATGAGCCCAAAACTATTTCTGTAACAACACCAAATACCTCTCAAGAATGTAAACAAAATAATCATTTTTTAATTGTTAAAAAAGCAATTTACGTTGGCTCTCCATGGGTTTCGCTTGCTGTAGTGTGGTTGTAGTGTTCATACGAAGCCATCTGGTTCTAATTTCTTTTTAATCAAATAATTTTTGCATATTTTACCACACCATGCTGTGTTAAAAAAAAACAGTTGTTTTTAACTACGGTATTATAATTGTAGCTACTGGTTATTGATGCTTGAGTTTTTTTAGGACTACTTTATGTCTTTGTTTTATTGTGTTAAAGTCCATGCATTGACCTATCTACTGAATTCACCTAAAAGGTCTCTAGAAGCGCCATGTAGTTCATTATGAGCATCGGATGTCCAGTTTTCCAGGAGGTCACTGAAGTCTGGTGTATTAGTGTTTAAAATGCATGATGGATCTGGAGATGGTTCTTTCCAAAATGAATGTGGCAAGAGTCTTCTATGCATGGGAACAATATGTGCATACTTCTTATCTAGTCTTTGTTGCCTTCCATCCTTGGCTAGGGATGACTTTTGTTTTAGGTACTTACGAAGGCCAAAGTCAAACAGCTCACACAGGGGTCCAAGTTTCTTTGGGTCTTCTTTTGCACATATGGTTTTTAATATCTTTTCATCGAATTCGACTGGAGGTGTAAGTGGGTTAAATAAGTCCTCCTTCTCATTGTTTTTGTTTTGAGCTATCCTTACCAGATCATGGTAATACATCTCCTGTCCCCCTGACAGTCGGGGAGTAAAGTAGTCTTCATAGATATTGCAAGAGTCTGGGTCTTCATCCTTGGTTTTCTGCCCAAAATATCTCTGAATGTCAGAGCTTATAAGTTCAGAAAACTTCAAAAGCTGCTTGGTCATTTCTGTGCTGTCGTCAGGAGTTGGGACCTGGTCAAAAGAAACAAGGGTCGACCTGAAGGTTGTTGGTTCTCCATCTGACAAGTCATCCATCTCCTCTTCGTCCAGCATTTCTTCTTCCTCTTCAGAAGAATCCTGGAAGTCCACATCCTGAGTCAGATCCGGGAGTAAGTATGGATTCTGAAAGGGGAATTTAAGCTCTGAGAGGTTGCGTATCACGCCGGTTGCCATTGCCTTCAAGAAATAATCTAAAAAAGACAAAAAAAAATGTAAATGTCTTTTAAAAACAATACAATATTGACTATATGAGAAATAATGACTAATGCCCCTTACACACGGTCGGAATTTTCTGACGGAAAATGTCCTATCGGACCATGTTGTGGGAAAATCCGACCATGTGTGGGTGCCATCGGACTTTTTCCGTCGGAAAAAATTTGAGATCCTGCTCTCAAATTTTCCGACAACAAAGTCCGATCGGACTTTTTCCGATCGTGTGTAGCGAATTCCGACGGACAAAGTGCCACGCATGCTCAGATCAAATTACAAGACCAAAGCTATTGGCTACTAGCCTCTACGTAGTCCCGTCGTACGCAACGAACGTCACCACGTTCAGAATGATCGGATTTTCCGACAACTTTGTCCGACCGTGTGTATGCAACACCAGTGTCGGACAAAATCCGCCGGAAAAAATCAGACGGATTTTGTGGTCGGAATTTCCGACCGTGTGTATGGGGCATAAGAGTAACGTATAAAAATTTGCCTCAATAATAAAAAAAAAAAAAAACATGTCCAGAATTGAAAAACTACAATTATTAAATTGTCTTACATATGTAAAATGAATTAATACAGAAGAGAGATGCATATTTAAACTATTGATATAGCTACTTTCCCATTCAAATTATAATGCAAAGTAGAAATGTACTGTACGTTTGGTAAATACCGTCATAGAGGAAGATTTTTTTATTTAGTAAAACAACTATACAAATAAATTGCTGATAATTCTGATTTAAAATATTCTGATTTAACTTATGTTTTGTTCAACATGAAAATGTGGCAAAACCACCAAGAATGCTGTAAATAATTTTAAACAATGATAATTACATAAATATATGCCTGATAAAATTTTTTTTTTAAATCAGAAAAAAACTTTTATTAATTACTTTGCACAGTACATGTTATGAGTCATTCAACTTACAGATACGCATGACACACATTTTTGATAACAGGTAAGTGGGGTACATTTCCAACAGAGCATATCTATAATGTATTCTTACATAATGTTAACGAACTTTTATTTTGTTGTGCAATATCCTTAATCCTTTTTTCTTAGCATATGCAATAAACACAGTGAATAAGCAACCGAAATGGTAGTGCAATTATATATAACCTTTGTAGTCTTCGTGTCTTCCCATGCCCCCCAGTACGCATTTTAGAGCATGGTTCTTAGTAAAAAGGCAACCAGGTATCTTTTCATACTCTTTTCTCTTCCCCCTCCCTCCCTTTGAGGAAAAAGAGGGAAGAAAAAAAACAAAAATAAAAAAAATGAAAAATAAAAAAATCAAATAAAATTTTTCTCTTTTCTTCCTCTTTTTTCCCCCTTTCAGCCCAGTAATAGTCTGTCCTTAATCAGTTGGTATGGAGCTAGCCCCGGGATCTCCAGCCAGTCCTGCCACAATGAGTAAAATTTCTGCGGAACTTTTCTGTGCTGATATGTTAGCTTCTCCCTAATAAGTAGTCTGTTGACGCTATCCACCCATTGTCTTTTAGTGGGAACTCTTGGTGTTATCCAGCGTTGGGCAATTAGCTTACGTGCTTCGTACAGTAATCTCTGAATTGCTGTATGTGTGTGTGGAGTTAGCGTTTCGTCTTCAAATATTCCCAGCATACAGACACCGGGTTCTCTTTGTAGCGTCACTCTATATGCTGTGGATATCGTGTCCAGTACCCCTCCCCAGTATCTGAAAAGTTTGGGACATTTCCAGAACATATGGAGAAGGTCTCCATGTTCTGTTTCACACTTTGGGCATAAGGGGGAGTCCCTGATTCCCCAGTCATGGAGTCTCTTGGGTGTCCTGTAGGCTCTGTGGAGTAGATACAGGTGAGACATTTTATGGGATGCAGAGACTGAAACCAGGGGGGCAGCCGCCAGACACAGCTCCCAGCTTTCCCCATTAATGGGACCGATATCCTCCTCCCACTTCTGCCTACATGGTAGTGTAGCGGGATCTTGTATTCGTGCGAGGAGGGTACCGTAGCAACTGGAGATCATGCCCTTCTTGTCCTGTCTCATGAGGATATTTCTAATTATTGCGTGGTCTGTCTGTCTCATTGTATTGGTTTTTGCTTGCGTCTGCAGGGCATGGCGTAATTGTAGGTATTTATAGAAATTGTTGTTTGGGATCCCGTATTCCGATTGGATCTCAGAGAACAATTTGAAGGTGGGTCCATTATAAAGTCGGGAAATGTATCTAATACCCGCCTCCTCCCAGTCTCTAAAGCCTTTTAGTTTTTGTAGCTCTTTATATTGTCTATTGCGCCATATAGGAGTGCATTCCAGGTACCCTTTTATCCCCAGGGCTTTTTTTATGTATGTCCATAGCATATTTAGTAGTTTAACAGTGGGGGGCCTTAGAGTCTAGGTGTAGATATCCAGCCTCCAGTCTGGTAAGTGCGGTTTCGCAGGTCTCCCCTGTGTCCAGTAGTTTACAAATAGGGTCATCCAGATCCAGATTACCCCAGCCTCCCAGCTGTTGTAGCTGTGATGCTAGGAAATATGTCCTGGGATGGGGGACTGCCATTCCCCCCTCATCCTTGTTATATTGCAATGTAGACAGCTTAATTCTGGCTGTTTTTTTCCGCCATATCAATTCCCTAAATTGTGATTCTATTCTTGCGAACCACCTCCTAGGGATCCACACCGGGGAGTTGTGGAATATATAGAGTAACTGTGGTGCCCAGACCATTTTGATAAGGTTTACGCGTCCGGCTACGGCTAGGGGCAGTTTGCACCAAGATGTGCATTTTTCTCGGAATTTACTAAGCAGGGGTGTTAGATTATGTTCAAGGTATTGTGATGGGTCAGGGGTTACCTGGATTCCTAGATATTTAAATGTTGTCACTATCTGAACTGATTCTGCACAGCTCGGGAGCGGGGTGTCTAGTTTGTCGAGTGGCATCAGTACCGATTTATCCCAGTTGATGGAGAAGCCTGATAGTTCCCCAAACGTCGTGATAAGAGTCATCACTGCCTGCAGTGAGCCCTGAGTGTCTCCTAGGTACAGTAGTGTGTCATCAGCGTACATAGACACAACATCCGTGCCAGTGGGTCGTTGGAATCCTACAATGTCTGCGTCTCCTCTTATCCTAGCTGCCAGTGGTTCCAGTGCTAAGGCAAACAGCAGGGGTGACAAGGGGCATCCCTGCCGGGTGCCTCTAAATAACTGGAGGGGTTCTGACAGCTCGCCATTTACTCTGAGTCTTGCGGTAGGTTTCGCATATAATAGTTGCACCCATTTAATAAAGGTATCTCCTAGGCCTACAGTCTTAAGTACCTTCCACAGATAAGGCCACTCGACACTGTCGAAGGCCTTAGCTGCGTCCAGCGAAAAGACAGCTCTATTGCCAGTGTTAGTTGTTGGAATTTGTAAGTTCAAGAAGAGCCTCCTTATGTTTTGCGCTGTACATCTGGTGGGGATGAACCCGGATTGGTCTCTATGTATTATTTTGTGTATCACCTTAGCCAATCTATTCGCTAAGATGCGGGCTAGTAGTTTGACATCCGCAGTCAGCAGAGATATGGGTCTATACGATCCTGGAGACTTGGGCTCTTTGCCAGGTTTCAGCAGGACCACTATGATGGCCTCATTCATAGAGCTTGGGAGGGACCCCTTCTCGAGTGCCTCTATATAAACTTTCAAAAGATTGGGGAGCAGTGTACCGGCATATCTCTTGTAGACTTCAGACGGTAACCCATCTAGCCCTGGTGATTTATTATTCTGGGATTGTGACAGAGCTATCTCTAGTTCTTCCTCTGTAATTGGCGTGTTAAGCATGGCTGCATCATTGGCTGGCAGGACCGGGAGGTCACCCTTTCTTAAGAAGTTCTCTATTGCCTCCTCAGTGGGATTCACTTTAGCTGTATATAGATCTGCATAGAAATCTTTGAATATCCGTACAATGTCTGGGGTTATGGAGTGTTCAACTCCCCGTGTATCACAGATAGCCGAAATAGTGGAGGAGGATTGTTGTGCTCGCGCCATTACCGCTAGCATGTGCCCTGTTGCCTCCCCCTCCTCAAAATGCGACTGTTGGAGAAAAAAACGTTTATTTTCGGCTAGCTGTAATGCCAGCTGCTTGGACATTGATTGTGCCCCCAGCCATGCCCTTTTTGTGTCCTCTGTGGGACTCGCAATATAGTTGTTTTCAGTTTCAGTGACCATCCCGCGCACCGTCATCTCCCATGCCTTGGTGTCAGTTTTAATGCGATTTATTGATTTTATGAATTGTCCCCTCACAAAGGCCTTCATTGCGTCCCATACTATATCTAAAGTCGCTGTGCCAACATTCTCCTGAAAAAATAGTTTGAGCATGTCCCTTATTGGGTCAGGCTCCGGGAGCAATGAGAGCCAGAAGGGATTGAGCCTCCAGACTGGGCTTTTAACTATATCCGGGAATGAGATGGAGATGCGTAGCGAGGAATGGTCAGAGATATGTCTATCGGTGTATTCTGAGGCTATGACTCGAGGTAACATTTTATCGTTGCCCAGACCAATATCAATTCTGGATAAGCCTCCATGGGAGGCCGAGTGGCAGGAGTATCTCCGTACATCTGGATGTCTGCAACGCCAGACATCCGTCAGTCCCAGCTCCTCAAGCACTCTGGCAAAAGGTGTTTGTCCTGTTGCCCCTGGTGCAACATTTTGGGGAGCGGGGAGCTTGTCCTTGAAATGGTTCAAGTAATTATTAAAATCCCCTACTGCGAGCAGGGGTACTTCTGGGTATTGTGCCATGAATTTTGCCAGGCTACCAAGTACCCCGGCTGAGTACGGTGGTGGTACATAAATATTTGCAAGTATGCAAGTCAGACCATATAGTTTACACAGTATGAATATAAATCTACCCCCCGGGTCAATTAATTTCTGGATACATTGGAACCGGACTCCTTTACGTATGAGTATGCTTACCCCCCTGGAGTAGGACGAGTATGTGGAGTGGAACTGCACCTCATATGCGCGGGGGCTTAAATTAGGAGGTGGGTCAGCCTGAAAATGCGTCTCCTGCAAACAAACAATACTGGCCTTCATTGATTTAACATATCTAAGAACCGCAATTCTTTTTACTGGGGTACCTAAACCTCGCACATTCCATGAAAATACGTTTAGTTCAACCGCCATCTGGGGATTCTAGGAGTAAAGACAAAATAATGCATTGCATCCCATATGATATGTTAGAGTAGCAGACTGTTTTCCTGTGGGGGAATAAGAAGACATACACTAGTACAGTACCATTACCCGGTGTGCAATGAGACATCTGTATTGAGGACAGTTCCACGGTTTCCGTTCGTTGCGTCCCTGGGAGGACCTGGAGAAGACACGAAATCAAACAGTACATGTTGTGACCGCAAAAGGTCACACGCTGAATGGAAAATAACTTGTGGGGCCAACAGGGCTCCCAGCCACTTGGGCTATTCAAAAAACTGTTCCCTTGCATCCGCACAAAAGGGGGGGGGAAGGCGGCGGAAACTCCCTTACAACCCGAGGGTTAGTTCTCCAAGGAGTCTCACTTCAGCCGCACGTGTGAGATGTGCCGCCTTGTGCGTAATAGGTATAGATAAAAAGGTCTCCTTCGCCGCCTTGCTATCAGGAAGTGTCATAAATCCGGTGTAGGCTAAGGAAAAGGAGAGGGATCAAAGTAGCCCTGGCCTTCTATCAATTTCTGTGGCAACCTTGGTTAGATCTGCAGGGTGTCGGTGAACTTCAGTGTCCTTGAGGGGAGAGTTGTCAGGCTGGTGCATTGCGCTGCGCTCGGTTGGTTTTGAGTGCTCTATCCTCTCTGTCTAGCCACTGTGCGGCGGCTGTAGGCCGTTCAAAAAAGTGGGTTTCCCCCAATGCGACTACCCGAAGTCGGGCCGGGTATAGCATAGCATACGGGAGGTTGAGGTCCCTCAACCGTTTTTTCACATCAATAAATTGTGCGCGTTGCTTCTGCAGCTCTGCAGAGAAATCTGGGTATAATGAGACCTTGGAGTTTTCAATGTTAATTGTACCGCCCATGGTTCTGGCCCTGGAGAGTATGGCATCCCTGTCTTTGTAGTTGAGTAGTTTAAAGAGGAAGGCCCGTGGGTGGTTGCCTGGTGGTAGTGGCCTGGATGGGACCCTGTGCGCCCTTTCAACCGCAAAGAGCGGGGAGAATGCGTCTTTGCCAAACGTTGCGATCAGCCATTCTTCAATGAATGTGACTGGGTTTTTGCCCTCTGCTCTTTCAGGGATGCCTATAGCGCGTATATTGTTCCGCCTCATGCGATTTTCAAGGTCATCTAGACGGGCCGCATGGCGGTCGGTGAGGTGGCAGTTATATTGTAAGTCTCTCTGCATGGGAGGTATGTCATCTTCTAGTGCACTCACTCTGCCCTCAATGGCTGCTGTGCGCTCCCTCAGCTTCTGCATGTCCTGTCTCACAAAGGATATTTCTGCCTTCACTCCTTTCACTTCATTTGCTAGCGTAGAGATGGACACATTACATGCAGTTACAGCAGAGAAGATGTCTCTAAGTGTGGGCTCTGAGTTATCAGGAAGAGGGGGAGTGGATCTGGGGCCTGCATGTGAATTTCTTGGTGTACTCACAGTTTGCCATTCAGGGGACAATCCGCTCGCATCCTCCAGTGGGACCGTGTCATCTGCAGCCGAATAATCTCCTGAGGCATCCCCTGGATCTAATGGGGGAGATGTGGTGCCTTTGGGAGCCTTTCCTCCAAACAGGAGCTTTTGGGCATCCTCCCTGTACTGGTCCCTGGAGCTGCGCTGTGGCAAGGCGCCATCTTGGGCCATTTCTTCCTGCAGGCCCCGGTTGTTTTTCGTCCGTTTTGCCATGTTCCGGCGCCGTATATCGGTCCGGTGTGTGGATCGCTGGTGTCGCGGGATCGTTGCGGTTCCGATGCCGGTCGATTTGGGTCAGGATGGGGCGGTAAGCAGGATAATTGCCAGGATTTTCGGCGGAGCAGGAGGTAAGTGCGACCGTCTACATGTGCCGCTCGGCCACGCCCCCCGCCTGATAAAATTTTACTTAATCCTTTAAACCCATCAAATGTAATTTTGTATTTTCTTGTTAAAAAAAAAAAAATGTAATTTTGTATACCACATAAGCCCTTAAATTGTATGACAACACAATAACCTGCCTCTAAAAGGTATAAGACATAAAAGGTGACATTTCAAGCTAGAAAAATAGGGCGGCTAGCCGTGTTCTAGAGCAAAGGAAACGTTAATTGATAAAAACAAGACATTTTAAATATTTTTAAAAACAGCTTAATTAAAAATAAATACATAAATATTGTTTATTGTATGGCATTACCCCACATCATTTACCATTGTACAGCATTTAGGATTTAATTGTTTCCATTTTGATCATAATTAAAATAATAGTCATGCAGGCAATTAGCATTTTAATAATCAAAAGTGCTTTTTATTTTTTAAGTCAAAAAGGTAAAAATTTATTTACCATCATCCACTGTCAAAATAGCAATTATGCACAGATTTATTAATGTGCCAGTGCTGAATGTATTTTTTCAGGACTACTCTGTTTCTCTTGTTTTCATTTAACAAGTATAGAGAATTGCTGCATTTGAGCAAACTGATGTTTTGTTTTAGTAAATCTAAAGACACATTTAAAAAAAAAAAAAAAAAAAAAAGCCTTTGGAGCATGAACAATAATCTAAGCTGAGCTTTTTAAAATGATTTTTTAAACCCCATATCGAAATACAGTAGTATTAGCTGAATGTTGTTCCAAGGGTTTATCCGATTAATATTTGGAATATATTTATTTTTAATAAATATTTAATAATATTTAATAATAATATTTGGAATCTGACAATATTTTTTTCCTGGTTACAAAAATATGATTCTTTTTTTTAACCTTGTCTGGATTAATATAAGTTTCAAAAAGATGCAGTTTATAAGATTAATTGTGATGTATTTGCCTTTTGTAAACCAAATTATGTAACTAGGCAAGTCATACATAAAAGTAAATAAAAAAAAATAAAAAATAAAAAAAGTAATGGACAATTATTATATCTTACAAGCTACTTAAGAAAACGTAACTAATCTAGTAAAAAAAACACAATAAAATATAATAATTGTAATTGACAATTATTATATCTTACAATCTACTTAAGAAAACGTAACTAATCTAGTAAAAAAAACACAATAAAATATAATAATTGTAATTGACAATTATTATATCTTACAAGCTACTTAAGAAAACGTAACTAGTCTAGTAAAAAAACACAATAAAATATAATAATTGTAATTGACAATTATTATATCTTACAAGCTACTTAAGAAAATGTAACTAATCTAGTAAAAAAAACACAATAAAATATAATAATTGTAAATAAATGTTCCGATATAAATCTAAAAATGTACCCATAAAATTCTAAATAGCGAAGGAAATTTTTCAGAGATAAAAGGAATACAATGATTTATTGCCTTGTATTTAATTCCACAGTTATCAACATATCATCTATCGTTCCTATCTGCTTTTTATTTATTTACCTTTCTGTCTTTCACTTTAGAATTAAAAAAAGGTTAAAAAATAAATTAAAAAAAAGGATGTAGGAGAGAAATATTTGGAGCTCACCTTGATGGTAAGCTTGGCTCAGGTCCCCAGCTTTTGCTCCAGCTAAGCCTTTAGATAAAGTATTTATAGGGAGAGCTGAGGCTGACAGGTTGACAAATATTTGATAGGAGTATTGTAACATTATACTAGGCAAACACAGCAGGGATTTGCTTTAGCACCCAGCAACCAGCTAGGGAGAGGAAGAGAACAAATTAGAGGCGGATGGCGAGTTTTAACTTAATGGTCAATTTGCCAGGGGATTCTCGAGTGCTGTTCCTGTGGGTTCTGCTATTAAGCCTTTCTCCACAGCTGCCTGGCTGTCCCCGACACTTGTACCTGTGGCCCTTATCGCCAGGAGCCATCTCAGTCCCTGGTCTCCTCTGACCGATAAGCTGGAAAATTACATTTCATGCTATTTTGACTTCTGGAGTAGAGATCTTTTAAAGGACACGATGCCTGACAAACAGTCAATATTGACTCAGACACTTTGCTAGTCAGGTGGAAAAAAAAAAAAAGAATAGACTGGCCAGTAAACAGGCCTGTGATTGACTGTAAGGCACAGCTAAAAAAAAATATATATATATATATATATATATAATTTTTTTATTATTATTATTTATTTATTTATTTATTTATTTTTAACCTTTTTTTAATTCTAAAGTGAAAGACAGAAAGGTAAATAAATAAAAAGCAGAAAATTTTCCTTCGCTATTTAGAATTTTATGGGTACATTTTTATATATATATATATATATATATATATATATATATTTTTTTTTTTTTTTTTTTTTTTATATATAAAAAAACAAAAAAACTAAAAAAAATAATATATATATATATATAAAAATTTACCCATAAAATTCTAAATAGCGAAGGAAAATTTTCAGAGATAAAGGCAATACAATGATTTATGGCCTTGTATTTAATTCCACAGTTATCAACGTATCATCTATCGTTCCTATCCGCTTTTTATTTATTTACCTTTCTGTCTTTCACTTTAGAATTAAAAAAAAGGTTAAAAAATAAATAAATAAATAAATAAAAAAATAATAATATATATATTATATATATATATATATATATAAAAACAAAACAAAAAAAAAAAAAAAATATATATATATATATATATATATATATATATATATATATATAAAAAAAAGGTATTCATACCACTTGAAATTTTCCACATTTTGTCATGTTACAACCAAAAGTGTAAATGTATTTTGGTTGGGATTTTATGTGAAAGACCAGTGATGGCGAACCGTGGCACCCCAGATGTTTTGGAGAACTACATTTCCCATGATGCTCAACTACACTGCAGAGTGGATGAGCATCATGGGAAATGTAGTTCCAAAACATCTGGGGTGCCAAGGTTTGCCATCACTGTGATAGACCAACACAAAGTGGCACATAATTGTGAATTGGAAGGAAAATGCTAAATGGTTTTCAATTTTTTTTTTTTACAAATAAATATCTAAAAAGTGTGGCGTGCATTTGTATTCGGCCCCCCCGAATAGAACCACCTTTGGCTGCAATTACAGCTGCAAGTCTTTTTGGGGATGTCTCTACCAGCTTTGCACATCTAGAGATTGACATTTTTGCCCATTCTTCTTTACAAAATAGCTCAAGCTCTGTAAGATTGGACTGAGAGCGTCTGTGAACAGCAATTTTCAAGTTTTGCCACAGAGTCTTAATTGGATTTAAGTCTGGGCCATTCTAACACATGAATATGATTTGATCTAAACCATACCATTGTAGCGTTGGCTGTATGTTTAGGGTCGTTGTCCGGCTGGAAGGTGAACCTCCACCCCAGTCTCAAGTCTTTTGCAGACTCTAATGCCCCGTATTTCTGACGGAAAATGTCCTATCGGACCATGTTGTCGGAAAATCCGACCGTGTGTGGGCTCCATCGGACTTTTTCCGTTGGAAATTCCAACGGAAAAAATTTGAGATCCTGCTCTCAAATTTTCCAACAACAAAGTCCGATCGGACTTTTCCCGATCGTGTGTACCGAATTCTGACGGACAAAGTGCTGCGCATGCTCAGATCACATTAGAAGACCAAAGCTATTGGCTACTAGCCTCTACGCAGTCCCGTCGTACGCAACGAACGTCAGCACGTTCAGAATGATCGGGATTTCCGACAACTTTGTCCGACCGTGTGTACGCAACACCAGTGTCGGACAAAATCCGACGGATTTTGTGGTCGGAATTTCCGATCGTGTGTACGGGGCATAACAGGTTTTCTTCTAAGATTGCCCTGTATTTGGCTCCATCCATCTTTCCATCAACTCTGACCAGCTTCCCTGTCCCTGCTGAAGAAAATCATCCCCACAACATGATGCTGCCACCACCATGTTTCACAGTGGGGATGGTGTGTTCAGGGTGATGTGCAGTGTTAGTTTTCCACCACACATAGCGTTTTGCTTTTAGGCCAAAAAGTTCCATTTTGGTCTAATCTGATCAGAGCACCTTCTTCTACATCTTTGCTGTGTCCCCCACTTGGCTTCTCGCAAACTGCAAACAGGACTTCTTATGTCTTTCTTTCAACAATGTCTTTCTTCTTGCCACTCTTCTATAAATGCCATATTTGTGGAGAGCACGACTAATAGTTGTCCTGTGGACAGATTCTCCCACCTGAGCTGTGGATCTCTGCAGCTCCTCCAGAGTTCCCATGGGCCTCTTGGCTGCTTCTCTGATGAATGCTCTCCTTGCCCGGCCTGTCAGTTTAGGTGGACGGCCATGTCTTGGTAGGTTTGCAGTGCCCCTTTCCATTTTCGGATGATGGCTTGAACAGTGCTCTGTGAGATGTTCAAAGCTTGGCATATTTTTTTGTCTCCTAACCCTGCTTTATACTTCTCCACAACTTTATCCCTGACCTGGTGTGTTCCTTGGCCTTCATGATGCTATTTGTTCACTAAGGTTCTCTAACACAGTGTTCATCAACCCTGTCCTCAGGGCCCACTAACAGGCCAGGTTTGCAAGATAACTGAAATACATCACAGGTGATATCATTTGCTGCTCAGTGATTGCAGTATTCCAGTCTGCATCTCCCCAAGGTAATACATAAAACCGGGCCTGTTAGTGGGCCCTGAGGACAGGGTTGATGACCACTGCTCTAACAAACCTCTGAGGGCTTCACAGAACAGCTGTATTTATACTGAGATTAAATTACACACAGGTGGACTCTATTTACTAATTAGGTGACGTCTGAAGGCAATTGGTTCCACTAGATTTTAGTTAGGGGTATCGGAGTAAAGGGGGCTGAATACAAATGCACACCACACTTTTTTTTTTTTTTTTTTTTTCCAGAATAGATTTTTATTAACATATTTTGAAGTATACAATACAATTGAAACACGAAGTTTGAAATATAATCAAAAAAATCAGCAGAAACGTATGTCAATAAAGAAAAACGTCTCATAAACGAGATCTATGAAGATAGCAAATACAGAATAATAATGCAAATATAACACATTGCAGTTATAACGAGGAACCTGGAGATAGCTATACCTAGTAAGGAATGACGTCTTGCGGTAAGATTTATCCTATGTTGTTCAGGGTGACCTGTTAGCCCCTCCACACGAGTACCCCCTATAGGGTTCACTACTGTACCCGTGTGCACACCACACTTTTCACATATTTATTTGTAAAAAATTTGGAAAACCATTAATCATTTTCCCTCCACTTCACAATTACCGTATGTGCCACTTTGTGTTGGTCTATCACATACATTTACCTTTTTGGTTGTAACATGACAAAATGTGGAACATTTCAAGGGGTATGAATACTTTTTCCAGGCACTGTATATATCTATATATTGCTCAGCATAAATGAGTACACCCCTTTTGAAAAGTAAGATTTTAATGAATATCCCAATGAACACAAGAACAATTTGCAAAACTTTTGTTTAGCTCATTACATGAAATTAAGGTTAATAATAAAACTTTGACTACAAAGTCTTCAGTTTTACTCAAATTAGTTGGTGCAAAAATGAATGCACCCCACAAATAAAACTACTACGTCTAGTATTTTGGATGACCTCCATGATTTGTAAGGACAGCACCAAGTCTTCTAGGCATGGAATGAACAAGTTGGCGACATATTGCAACATCGATCTTTTTTCCATTCTTTAACCAGTTCCCGACCGGCGCACACAGATGTACGTCGGCAGAATGGCACGGACGGGCAAATGGGCGTACAGTTACGTCCCTTTAAATTTGCTGCCGTGCCATCTCGTGCGCAGGCGCCGGTCCGGACCTCCGTGAGTCTGATGGCCAGTCCCGCGGACTCGAGCACCGCTGGGATACCCGCGATCGTCTCACGGGGAGGAAGAACGGGGAGATGCTAAAGTAAACAAGCATCTCCCCGTTCTGCCTAGCAACAGTGTCACAGATCTCTGCTCCCTATGATTGGAGCAGAGATCAGTGATGTGTAAAACACACCCACGCCCCCCACAGTTAGAAACACGCCCCTAGGACACAGTTAACCCCATACACTGCCACCTCCTGGTTAACCCATTCACTGCCAGTGTCATTTACACAGGAATCAGTGCATTTGTATAGCACTGATTGCTGTATAAATGACAATGGTCCCAAAAATGTGTCAAAAATGTCCGATATGTCCGCCTTAATGTCGCAGTCACAATAAAAATCACTGATCGCCGCCATTACTAGTAAAAAAAATAATGATTAAAATGTCATAAAACTATCCCCTATTTTGTAAACGCTATAACTTTTGCGGAAACCAATCAATATACGCTTATTGCAATTTTTTTTACCAAAAATATGTAGAAGAATATGTATCGGCCTAAACTGAGGAAAAAAAATGTTTTTTCATGCATTTTTGGGGGATATTATTAGCAAAATTTAAAAAATAATGTGTTTTTTTCAAAATGATCGCTCTTTTTTTGTTTATAGCGCAAAAAATAAGAACCGCAGAGGTGATCAAATACCAACAAAAGAAAGCTCTATTTGTGGGAAAAAAAAGGACGTCAATTTTGTTTGGGAGCCACGTTGCACGACCACGCAATTGTCAGTTAAAGCGACGCAGTGCTGAATCGCAAAAAGTGGTCTGGTCTTTGGCCAGCAAAATGGTCTGGTCTGAAAGTGGTTAAGAACACTCTCTATATATATTTAATATTATATATATATATATATATTTATTTATATTATTATGTTATATATAAGACATTGTCACAGTTTCATGTTCCTTTACATGAAGTTGTGGAAAAATAATGTTATGTTTATGGCTAATAATGCTTTTAGCTGAGGATTCCAGGAACTGATAAGGTCCCTTAAAACGTAACAGTATAGACTTTATCTGTGTTAGAATGAAATTTACATATTGACAATCAGGACACGTGGCTTTGTTCACAACCACAGAACGACTAGAAATCTGAGATTGTAAGTATTGTTCTCTCTGGAATTATCTGACATATTCTGCTGACTTTAACATAGAACCCATGTACATCTATCTTAAGAAAAATAATAAAATAAAAATGTACAAGTCAGCCTAGGTTCACATTGGAGCGATTTAGCATGCAATTTGACATGTCAAATCGCATGCCAAATCAGTGGCAATTGCTGGCCATGGGACCGTCCGAATCAGTGCGATGTCGCACTTGTGGCGCTGCACCAATTCCCACTGATTCCCTTTTGCCAATTTCGGGGTGCGATTTTCATTGACATCTGTGCAGCAACCCACACAGATATCATTAAAATCGCACCCAAAGTCGGGTCTGACTGAACTCGCACGATTTCATTCCCGCTGTGAGTGACAACCAGGGCTTAAAGTGTATTCTGGGCAAAATATCAAAATCTTGAAAATTATTTGCAGTACATCTCTGCATTGCATGCACGTTCCCCAATAAGCTCCTAAATTCTGAGCTGACAACACTTCCTATGCTGCACTGAAATCCCAAGCAGTGTTGTCAGTTGGAGTCAGTCCTCTTCTGAATTTAAGAACTCCCCTTTTCCTTATAGCTGTAGTCCGGCAGGGGAGAAATGGGAGGGATTTCAGTGCAGCAAAGGTACTGTGTTGTCATTTAAAACAGGAAATTAGTAGCGCTCCGCATTTCTGGAATATTAACAGCTACAATATGTTTCTGTACTTGCATTCTAAAAAAGACAAAACAGGGTGAAAGTGCATCTGATGTACTATATTTGTTCTCCTGTCTTGTTGCTATCACCTCTCTGATTACACTCACTTTGTCTCCTCTCCCTCTCTCTGTCTCCATTTCCTCTTTCTCTGTCCCCTTTCCCTCTCTCTTTCTCTTCTATCTCCTCTCTCTCTCTCTTTCTCCTCTGTCTCCTTTCCCCTCCCTCTCTCTGTTTCCTCTATCTCCTCTCTTCTCCCTCTGTCTGTCTCTTCACCCTCTCTGCCTCAACTCCCTTTCTGTTTCCTCTCCCTCTCTCTGTCTCCTCTCCCCTGTTTCCTCTCCCTCTCTCTGTCTCCTCTCCCTTTCTCCGTTTCCTCTGCCTCTCTCCTCCCCCTTTTCTTTTTCTACTCTCTCTGTCTCCTCACCCTCTCTGTCTCATCTCCCCTTTCTCTGTTTCCTCTCACTGTCTCTTCTCTCCCTTCTCTGTTCTCATCTCTCTGTCTCCTCTTCCTTTCTCTTTCTCTCTCTCTGTCTCCTCTCCCTCTCACTCTGTCATTTCTTCCTTCTCTCTCTCGGTCTCCCCTTCCTCACTCTCTCTGTCTTGTCTCCCCTTTCTCTCTGTCACCTCTCATTCTTTCTGTCATGTCTCCCCCTCTCTCTCCTCTCCTCTCTGTCTTGTCTCCCCTCTCTCTCTGTACCCTCTCCTCTGTGTCTTGTCTCTCCTCTCTCTGTCTCCTCTCCTTCTCTCTGTCTTGTCTCCCCTCTCTCTTTCTCTCTCTCTCTCTCTGTATACTCACCTCTCTGTCTTGTCTCCCCTCTCTCTCTCTCCGTCTCCTCTCATTCTCTCTGTCTTGTCTCCCCTCTCTATCTGTATCCTCTCCTCTGTGTCTTCTCTCCTCTCACTCTCTCTCATCTCCTTCGCTCTGTGTTGTCTCCCCTCTTTCTGTCTCCTCTCCTTCTCTCTGTCTTGTCTCCCCTCTTTCTGTCTCCTCTCCTTCTCTCTGTCTTGTCTCCCCTCTTTCTGTCTCCTCTCCTTCTCTCTGTCTTGTCTCCCCTCTCTCTCTGTCTCCTCTCCTCTGTGTCTTGTCTCTCCTCTCTGTCTTGTCTCTCCTCTCTGTCTTGTCTCCCCTCTCTCTCTGTCTCCTCTCATTCTCTGTCTTGTCTCCCCTCTCTCTCTGTCTCCTCTCATTCTCTGTCTTGTCTCCCCTCTCTCTCTGTCTCCTCTCATTCTCTGTCTTGTCTCCCCTCTCTCTCTGTCTCCTCTCATTCTCTGTCTTGTCTCCCCTCTCTCTCTGTCTCCTCTCATTCTCTGTCTTGTCTCCCCTCTCTCTCTGTCTCCTCTCATTCTCTGTCTTGTCTCCCCTCTCTCTCTGTCTCCTCTCATTCTCTGTCTTGTCTCCCCTCTCTCTCTGTCTCCTCTCATTCTCTGTCTTGTCTCCCCTCTCTGTCTTGTCTCCCCTCTCTGTCTTGTCTCCCCTCTCTATCTGTCTCCTTTCATTCTCTCTGTCTTGTCTCCCCTCTCTATCTGTCTCCTTTCATTCTCTCTGTCTTGTCTCCCCTCTCTCTCTGTCTCCTCTCATTCTCTGTCTTGTCTCCCCTCTCTCTCTGTCTCCTCTCATTCTCTGTCTTGTCTCCCCTCTCTCTCTGTCTCCTCTCATTCTCTGTCTTGTCTCCCCTCTCTCTCTCTGTCTCCTCTCATTCTCTGTCTTGTCTCCCCTCTCTGTCTTGTCTCCCCTCTCTGTCTTGTCTCCCCTCTCTGTCTTGTCTCCCCTCTCTATCTGTCTCCTTTCATTCTCTCTGTCTTGTCTCCCCTCTCTATCTGTGTCTTCTCTCTCTCTCTCTCTCTCTCTCTCTCTCTCTCTCTCTCTCTCTCTCTCTCTCTCTCTCTCTCTCTCTCTCTCTCTCTCTCTCTCTCTCTCTCTCTCTCTCTCTCTCTCTCTCTCTCTCTCTCTCTCTCTCTCTCTCTCTCTCTCTCTCTCTCTCTCTCTCTCTCTCTCTCTCCTTCTCTATGTGTTGTCTCCCCTCTTTCTGTCTCCTCTCCTTCTCTCTGTCTTGTCTCCCCTCTCTCTCTGTATCCTCTCCTCTGTGTCTTGTCTCCCCTCTCTCTCTGTCTCCTCTCCTCTGTGTCTTGTCTCCCCTCTCTCTCTGTCTCCTCTCCTTCTCTCTGTCTTGTCTCCCCTCTCTCTCTGTATCCTCTCCTCTGTGTCTTGTGTCCCCTCTCTCTCTGTCTCCTCTCCTCTGTGTCTTGTCTCCCCTCTCTCTCTGTCTCCTCTCATTCTCTCTGTCTTGTCTCCCCTCTCTATCTGTATCCTCTCCTCTGTGTCTTGTCTCTCCTCTCTCTCTCTCTCTCTCTCTCTCTCTCTCTCTCTCTGTCCCATCTCCTTCTCTCTGTCTTGTCTCCCCTCTCTCTCTGTATCCTCTCCTCTCTTTCTTGTCTCCCCTCTCTCTCTGTATCCTCTCCTCTCTTTCTTGTCTCCCCTCTCTCTCTGTATCCTCTCCTCTCTGTCTTGTCTCCCCTCTCTCTCTGTCTCCTCTCCTCTGTGTCTTGTCTCTCCTCTCTGTCTTGTCTCCCCTCTCTCTCTGTCTCCTCTCCTCTGTGTCTTGTCTCTCCTCTCTGTCTTGTCTCCCCTCTCTCTCTGTCTCCTCTCATTCTCTGTCTTGTCTCCCCTCTCTCTCTGTCTCCTCTCATTCTCTCTGTCTTGTCTCCCCTCTCTATCTGTATCCTCTCCTCTGTGTCTTCTCTCCCCTCTCTCTCTCTCTCTCATCTCCTTCTCTATGTGTTGTCTCCCCTCTTTCTGTCTCCTCTCCTTCTCTCTGTCTTGTCTCCCCTCTCTCTCTGTCTCCTCTCCTCTGTGTCTTGTCTCCCCTCTCTCTCTGTCTCCTCTCCTCTGTGTCTTGTCTCCCCTCTCTCTCTGTCTCCTCTCATTCTCTCTGTCTTGTCTCCCCTCTCTATCTGTATCCTCTCCTCTGTGTCTTGTCTCTCCTCTCTCTCTCTCTGTCCCATCTCCTTCTCTCTGTCTTGTCTCCCCTCTCTCTCTGTATCCTCTCCTCTCTTTCTTGTCTCCCCTCTCTCTCTCCTCTCTCTCATTCCTCTCCCCTCACTCTTTATTTCCTCTTCTCCTGTCTGTCACCCTTCCCCTCTCTCTGTCAAGTGTTTGACAATTCCTTTATTAAAAAAAAAAAATCCCCAAAAAGTCCCCAATGGACTGGTGCATTCACCGCTAGTCCTTGGTGACTGACAGCTCCCCAAGCTGTCATCAGCTATATAAAGGCCGGGGCAGGAATAGCGGTGATCACATGGACCAAATAGGGTCAATGTCATTGCAGTGATTTCACCGCTATCCTGGACCCTTTGCTTACAGAGTTGGGGACTCTCAGCCATGTTAGTCTATGATGATGGTGACCTCATAGGTACGTGGCGGTTGCCAGCACCCACCCCTTCCTTAGCAACCATTGACAGCAGGAAGCGGTCATACATAGAAGCAGTGGAAATACCACTTCTATATACGATTGGCTCCCCCAAACCGGGGGCTAGATGTGCAAATGTTTGGGCATTCTTCTGAACACTCAGACAGCCAAAGTTTGATCCGATTTCTGGTTCTGAACAAACCTTAGTGAGCCAATTTTCCTACTTCTGGCATTGGTACCTGTCCCCTATGGCAGTGCTTGGCTTCCCATGCCCATCATTTGACAACAGCTTGTTTGTTAGTCCTACAAATGGACAGAATAGACTAACAAGGTTTCCCCCCCAAGTGGTTTGCAAACTTCTAGCAAGATCTACAAACCAAACTCAAGAAGATCCGCTCATCCCTTAAGTTCCCAACCTTAATGGTCCCTTCCATGGGTTCCTTTACATTTGTATCAGGGATACTAGATTGTAAGCTTCTTGAAGGAGTTTTATTGCTTTTCGTAAAGCACTAAGACAAACATTTTGGGGATACATACAGTAGACAAGACCAATAAATAAATCTGAAGTTTGGGTTTGGTGGCTTATTATTATTATTATTACGTTTTCCTGTGCGGTCCCTTCTCTCCGAGCCGCAGACACAGACAGCAAAGGAAAAGCCTAGCATATGTTGTAGCATCTGGCACATACATAACACTATGTTCATCTCTTATCAAACCATCCCCCTGGAGGTCATCAGGGAACCTGGTTATATTCTGCTGGTTGCCCAGAGATTTTCAACATGAGATCCTACAGCCGCGTTATTAATACACAGCCCCCCCCCCACTTCTGGTCACCCGAGCATTGATCTCACCGGGCAAAAATCAATAGCTACAATATGTTTGCACTTAGTAGAGCGACAATGAATTACACAAGCCATTAGGCACACAAGGGCTGCTGTTTAGCCTCAGCCATTAGATAGACATTAACAAAACTTTCATACAGTTTGCCTTGCGATAACAGATAAACTATCACCTATGTTTTATTCTGCAGAGGGACCACATTCACGGCATCTTCCAGGATTGCCAACACGTTACAAAGGAAACGGCTGCGTGTTTTAGTTTAAGTCAATCGCCATGCTGTATTTTATCAGAATGCAGATTGTTTGGTGCTCCACCTAGTGGCTCTAGGTATGCAAGGCAGTGCAACCAGCATCCGTGGTGATCAGCTGCTGCAAGAAAATTAACAGTAGGGTAAGCCACCTCAAGAGACTGCTTTGTAATTCCCTTTCCTTTTGGAAAGTAGCATCATAAATACAAAAGAGGCCCTGGCGGATGTTTGCACATGTAATCTATTAAGCCGGTGTGCTCAATGTTTTGAGAACCAAAGGAAGGCTTGGTTTCAGCTTGGAAGCGAGGTTTGGTTCTATTAGACAGTGTATTTAATGCAGAGACACAGTATGGCACCCGGTGCGCAGGAAGACGTCGTTTGATGACTAAATGCGTTGGACGGAGCCTCCTTCTGACATCATCGCATTCCAGGAAGTGGACTTTCTATGTCGGCGGTGTGATCTTTTTTACATGCACAGTGTATTTCTTTGTTCAATAAAGATTTTAAGAGATTTTTTACACTATATAGAGGCCTCAGTTTGCTTTACATTAATATTATGGTTGAAAATTCTGATACAATTGTTTGATTGGCGGTGTTCCTGGTGGATAGAGGAGTGGTGCAGGAGGAGACCTTGGGGGGTCCATGGAAACTGCTTAAGGCCCCTTTCACACGTGCGGACCGTATGTCCATTTTTCATCCATCCGTTTTCGGATGAAAAACGTACATACATGTACCCCTATGGGATAGCGGGTGACAGCGGATGAGCATCCGCTGACACCCAATATCGTCCGCCTCCGCTATGGTCTGATTCTGCAGACGGAGAAAAACCCTATTTTTCCATCCGTCTACAGAGCGGATCGGGTGATGAACACGGACAGACGGTCCGTTTCTTATCCGATCTCCGGTAGAGCGGAGCGATCCCCGCTAAGCAGCAGTTGTTCACGGGGCGGATCATTACGGATCCGCCCCGTGTGAAAGGACCCTAAGTGCTTTATGACACCCCTTGGGAAGGGGTTCATGGCGATATATATATATATATACACATACACACAGGGGGTCCCCTACTTACGAACCTGGCGCTGCGGGGACCCTCCGCCATTTTCCGCTGTCCTTCGGACGTTCTGTGCACGCGCGGCCAGGCGGAGCCTCGGAAAATGACGGCAAACATCGGAAATGTCCGTAATTTGCCGCGCATGCGCAGAACAGCATTCGACGGAACATCGGAAATGTCCGTAATTGTCGGTCTACTTTAGGCAGTATTGCAGCTTGATGATGAAAGGACAAGGCCCAATACTTTTGGTAATATAGTGTGTGTGTGTGTGTTTGTGTGTATATATATGTGTATATATATATGTGTATACACATATATATACACACACACATACATAATACACACATATATACATATATATATATATATATATATATATATACACACACATACACACACACACACACACACACACACACACACACACACACACACACACACATATATATATATATATATATATATATACACACACACACACATATATATATATATATATGCACAGATACATATATATATATATATATATATATATATATATATATATATATATATATATATATATATATATATATATATATATATATATATATATATATTAGGGCTGTTACTGATTCAAAATTTTCGATTAATCGATTTTTTTTTTTTTTTAATCAACTACTTTTAATAATTATAACACACATACAGATCCAACTACTTTTAGCTGATTATTATTAATAAAAGATGCATTCCACATGTAGAGGCAAGGAAACATCCATAATCCATAATGCCGCTCATCCTCAACAGGACGGCTGGATATAAATGAATCCCCAAAAATGGCCCTTACAAGACATATCCCAGCAGCTGTATAAAGACATCATTTACGAGAGTAAGACAAACCCTCCTCTCTCTGGTTCCCAGCAGTAGCAAAGTGCAGAAAAGTGCAAAGACAAAAACTTACTGTTAGGTATAAAGGGCATCAAAAGGCTCCTCAAAATAGATTGAGACCGTCTAAAAGGCCGCTGGATGATTGCATATTCTCCTCCGCTGGAACGCCGAGCAGAGGAATGGCGAAATGCCGTCCCGGGCGTCCCTTTATGTGGTCTAGGGTGCAGGTAGTGATGCGCCGCGCCACCTGAGTGACGCCACACATCAGGCTGGATTGATGCAGCCATCACATGACACCTGACGTCAGACATCTGGCCATCAGAGTGCCTAATTTATAAAGAGAAAAAAGAGACCAAAATAAATTAGGGGGAGGACGTCGATGTCCGTGACGTCACCGGATCTCAGACGGAACTCCCTGAAGACCCGGAAGCCGGCGGAGAGGTGAGTACCGATCAAAAGAATTTTGATTGATCAAAAAAATTAGCGATTAATGGAGGAATTATTCGTTAATTTCCACAGCCCTAATATATATATATATATATATATCTCAGGGGCGGACTGAGAACTCATGGGGCCCCCTGTGTCTCACCAACATTTGTGCACTGGTGGGCAGTCCTGTTGGAAGAGGAAGGGGCCATCCCCAAACTTTTTCTACAAAGTTGGGAGCATAAAATTGTCCAAAATGTCTTGGTATGCTGACAAATTTAGAGTTTTCTTTACTGGAACTAAGGGGCCAAACCCAACCCCTGAAAAACAACCCCACACCATAATCCCCCCTCCACCAAATGATTTGGACCAGTGCACAAAGCAAGGTCCATAAAGACATGGATTGAGTTTGAGGTGGAGGAACTTGACTGGCCTGCACAGAGCCCTGACCTCAACCTGATAGAACACTTTGGGATGAATTATAGCAGAGACTGCAAGCTAGGTCTTCTCATCCACATCAGTGCCTGACCTTACAAATGCACTTCTGGAAGAATGGTCAAACATTCCCATAGACACACTCCTAAACCTTGTGGACAGCCTTCCCAGAAGAGTTGAAGCTGTTATAGCTGTAATGGGTGGGCCAACTCAATATTGAACCCTACGGACTAAGACTGGGAGGCCATTAAAGTGCATGTGCGTATAAAGGCAGGCGTCCCAATACTTTTGGTAATAAAGTGTACTTTAGGCAGTATTGCAGCTTGATGATGAAAGGACAAGGTCTGTATTCATTAACTGCTGCAAAAATGAATCAGGTCTCCTCAATTGCCAGATAGGGCTGT
The DNA here is from genome assembly GCA_028564925.1 of Lithobates sylvaticus. Classification (NCBI taxonomy): domain Eukaryota; kingdom Metazoa; phylum Chordata; class Amphibia; order Anura; family Ranidae; genus Lithobates; species Lithobates sylvaticus. Next base: position 263,390,420 of record CM053031.1, read on the forward strand.
GTTGGGCGGCAGAGCTGTGTAAACTTTAGGACTGGATGGACAGAAATACAAATCTCTATGCAGGTAAAAACATCTCCTTATATGTAGTTCATCTGTGTGTTTAGCTGTTCGTATGGAATGCAGCTTTGAGCCTTTAAGTAAAAATACATTTGATTGCAAAATGTGTCAAAAAATAGATTTCACTGATTTGGTACATTCCTGCTTGTCTGGGGCTTTATTAATCTGACTGCTCCATAAAATATCCATGGAAAAGATGCTGCGTTGATAAATGTTGCCGTCCCCTCATTTACCTCTGTGCTCTTTGCTCTCAGTTATCACTCTCCTCTTATCTTCCATTGTTCTGCATTCTTTTATTCCTGTTTAGAAACTTTCCATTGATGGGATAATCCCGCCGGCCAATCAATAACAGCGCTGTCACTCTGCGCCTCTCAGGTGAGCGCCGGTAATCTCGGGTAAACGTTTGAACCCACCAGTTGTGTTTTCTTCTTATCACCCAAAAGTTTAACCAAAATACCAAAGCATGATACTGAGAAAATGAAAGCCACTTCATTCTTCCAGCTGATGAGATAAGAAAATTCTTAACCACTACAATACCGGGCACTTTCGTCCCCTTTCTTCCCAGACCAATTTTCAGCTTTCAGCGCTTTCGCACTTTCAATGACAATTGCGCGGTCATGCAATGCTGTAACCAAATGAAATTTTTATCATTTTGTTCGCACAAATAGAGCTTTAGTTTGGTGGTATTTATTCACGACTCCGTTTTTTATTTTTTGCGATATAAGCGAAAAAATTGCGGAAATTTTGAATAAAAACTATATTTTCCCCTTTCTTTTTTAAAAGAAATCCAATAAAATCAAATTTTGTCATAAATTTAAGCCAAAATGTATTCTGCTACATGTTTTTAGTAAAAAAAATTCCGTTAAGTGTATAATAAATTGGTTCGCGTGATCACGGACATATGTACGCAAATGATCATGTACAGATGTGTGCAGGTGATCACGGACATATGTGTGCAGATAATCATTGGCACATGTAATTTTACTGGGACATATGTGGGGGACATGTGTTTTTATTATTTGGGGACATGTGTTTTTATTTGGGGACATGTGTTTTTATTTGGGGACATGTGTGGTGTGTTGTGTGTTTACACTAGACTGGTGATCAGTGAGTAAAAAGCTGTAAAAAAAACAGCTCATACTCACTGATCACCAGCCGGCTGCAGCGATCCGCTCTCCTCTCCTCAGCGACAACTTCCGTGTGAGGAGAGGAGAGCCGATTGTCTAGCAACCAGCTGTTTGCTTACATCACATGATGGCTGTGATTGGACACGGTCGTCATGTGATCAGGAGGGCCAATCACAGAGCCCTCCTGCCGATCCGAGATGCTCCGTGTCTGGGTGACACGAGCGCATCAGGATCGCGCCGCTGTGCGGGCACGCGCGTTCCCCCTACTTCTGAAGGACGTTCAGGAATGTAGAATCAGAAGTAGAAGGCTCCCACCTGGCCGTATATGTACAGTGGCCGGGTGGGAAGTAGTTAAACACAAAATTCCGTCCATCCAATCAAAGACATCACAGGTCAGAATAGTATGGGATAAATATCATGGAATAAAGACAAGCGTTCTAAATATTGGGAATGTGAATGCTCAGAATCAAAGACTGAAGCTGTGTGTGATCAAGGGGAATCAGTAAACTGACCACACCGAGTAATAATTTATCTGTTAAATCAATAAACTTTAGACCCCTTTCACACTGGGGCGTTTTTCAAGCGTTTTTCAGGCGCTTTAGCGTTAAAAAAAGCACCTGTAAAGCGCCTGAAAGAAGCCGCAACTGCAATCCAAATGTGAAAGCCCGAGTGCTTTTACACTGAGACCCCTTTTACACTATGGCGTTTTTCAGGCGCTTTAGCATTAAAAAAAGCGCCTGTAAAGCGCCCGAAAGAAGCCGCAACTGCAATCCCAATGTGAAAGCCCGAGTGCTTTCACACCGAGGCGCTGCGCTGGCAGGGCGTCAAAAAAAGTCCGGCAAGCAGCTTCTTTGCAGCGCATTTGGAGTGGTGAATAAAGCGCCCCTTCCCATTGAAATCAATGGGAAGCGTCTGCAAAACGCCTGAAAAGCGACTGCAAAGCACTTTTGGCATCAGCGCTTTGTGGGCGCTTTTAACCCTTTATTTATCCACTAGCAGAGGTTAAAAGCACCCCACTAGCGCTCGAAAAATGCTGGTAAAGCGCTGCTAGTTTAGGCAGCGCTTTATGAGTGTTTTTTTTCGGGCGCTGGCACTGTGAAAGGGCTCTTAAAGCACTCGGGCTTTCATATTGGGATTGCAGATGAGGCTTCTTTCAAGCGCTTTTTTTTTTTTAACGCTAAAGTGCCTGAAAAACGCCCCAGTGTGGAGGGGGTCTTACTAACAGCTGTGTAGTGTGATTGGATGGATTGATAAGGAGGCCATCACACTACACAGCTGAGGGTCAGTTTATGAAAGACCGAAATCTGTGCCCAGCTAAAATACATGAACTGCTGAGAGATTTTTGACTATTTGCAACTGGTCTTGTGATCCAGGCATCCCTGCCAGACAAACAGCCAGGACAGTGGCCCTAAGATTATATACTGTAGATAGCAAATATAGCTTGGTCACCAGCCTGCTTAAAGCCTGTGATTGGACAGTGCAGGAGAAGCACCCCAATGATGAAGTCATCATTCTGCTCCTCCTGTTGACCAACAGCACTAGACATGGTTGTTCTGCTCTTACCTTTAGCAGGGTGTTGTGCTGCTGAGTAGGGATGTAGGGAGTCACAGGAGACTAATATCAGTACAGCCTCTCAAACAAAAATGCCCTAAATTACAAAAAAAAAATCTAAATTCTACAGTATCTCAGAAAAGTGAGTACACCCCTCACATTTTTGAAAATATTTTATTCTATATTTTCATGTGACAACACTGAAGAAATGACACTTTGCTACAATGTAAAGTAGTGAGTGTACAGCTTGTATAACAGTGTACAATTGCTGTCCCCTCAAAATAACTCAACACACAGCCATTAATGTCTAAACCACTGGCAAAAGTGAGTACACCCCTAAGTGAAAATGTCCAAATTGGGCCCAAAGTGACAATATTTTGTGTGGCCACCATTATTTTCCAGCACTGCCTTAACCCTCTTGGGCATGGAGTTCACCAGAGCTTCACAGGTTGCCACTGGAGTTCTCTTTCACTACTCCATGATGACATCACAGAGCTGGTGGATGTTAGAGACCTTGCGCTCCTCCACCTTCTGTTTGAGGATGCCCCACAGATGCTCAATAGGGTTTAGCTCTGGAGACATGCTTGGCCAGTCCATCACCTTTACCCTCAGCTTCTTTAGCAAGGCAGTGGTCATCTTGGAGGTGTGTTTGGGGTCGTTATCATGTTGGAATACTGCCCTGTGGCCCAGTCTCTGAGTGGAAGGGGATCGTGCTCTGCTTCAGTATGTCACAGTACATGTTGGCATTCATGGTTCCCTCAATGAACTGTAGCTCCCCAGTGCTGGCAGCACTCATGCAGCCCCAGACCATGACACTCCCACCACCATGCTTTACTGTAGGCAAGACACACTGGTCTTTGTACTCCTCACCTGGTTGCCCCCACACACGCTTGTCACCATCTGAACCAAATAAGTTTATCTTGGTCTCATCAGACCACAGGACATGGTTCCAGTAATCACTGTCCTTAGTCTGCTTGTCATCAGCAAACTGTTTGCAGGCTTTCTTGTGCATCATCTTTAGAAGAGGCTTCCTTCTGGGATGACAGTCATGCAGACCAATTTGATGCAGTGTGTAGCGTATGGTCTGAGCATCGACAGGCTGACCCTTCAACCTCTGCAGCAATGCTGGCATTACTCATATGTCCATTTCCCAAAGACAACCTCTGGATATGACGCTGAGCACGTGCACTTAACTTCTTTGGTCGACCATGGCGAGGCCTGTCCTGAGTGGAACCGCTGTATGGTCTTGGCCACCGTACTGCAGCTCAGTTTTAGGGTCTTGGCAATCTTCCTATACCCTAGGCCATCTTTATGTAGAGCAACAATTCTTTTTTTTCAGATCCTCAGGGAGTTCTTTGCCATGAGGTGCCATATTGGACTTCCAGTGACCAGTATGAGGGAGTGAGAACGATAACACCAAATTTAACACACCTGCTCCCCCATTCACACCTGAGACCTTCTAACAATAACGAGTCACATGACACCGGGGAGGGAAAATGGCTAATTGGGCCCAATTTGGACATTTTCACTTAGGGGTGTACTCACTTTTGTTGCCAGCGGTTTAGACATTAATGGCTGTGTGAGTTATTTTGAGGGGACAGCAAATTTACACTGTTATACAAGCTGTACACTCACTACTTTACATTGTAGCAAAGTGTCATTTCTTCAGTGTTGTCAAATGAAAAGATAAAATAAAATATTTACAAAAATGTGAGGGGTTTACTCACTTTTTGTGAGATATATATATATATATACACACACACACACACACACACACACACACACACACACACACTATAAATTATATATATATATATATATATATATATATATATATATATATATATATATATATAAAACCCCCCATGTGCATCAATATTTGTTCATATACATGCTATGCTTTCTGCTTAGTAGTAGCACATACTGGTTCTGTTTTCCTGCTCATCTTATCCAGATTAAAGTTCATCATTAAACTTGAGCTATACAGAAATGCATAGGGACAATTATTTTCCAATTTAGTGTTGCATGGTGCATGGAAACCTTTGTAAAACAGCCGGTAAAACAGGACTTTCATGCCCCTCTGGAGCCACCCAACATGACTAATGTAAAGGCATTGGTGACCTAAGCTTTGCTATAGGATCCATGGGGACTATCCTTTCGGCGATAGTTCCATCATTCACTGGCTGGCCTTCCCTGATTTCAGTCCTCCAAGATCCTCTTGCAGAATTGATATGACCTATGCATTTAAACAAGGTCATGTGATTAAGCGCAGTGCCAATGCAGGACTTCTGTGATAACAGCAAAAAGTATGTTTCTTAACTCTTTCATTAACATTTTAGATTACAATGCAGACTAAAATTTTAAATAAATGCGCCTTTATTTTAAAAGAGCCGTCCACTTTAAGATTTGGGCTCAAGTTAGTAGAGAGATGCAATTCACAAACAGCTCCACTAGGGGGCATGCAGTGCTACAATTATGCACATGAATCCGCCTGGCCAGAAAATCAGTGGCAAGGAATGTAATGACCTGTCCATGGTGCTGAAGTCTATGATGATGAATACACTATAAACCTGAGATCTGTCAGATTGTCAACCACAAAAAAAAAAAAAACAGAAATTTAAAGTCACATCATACAGTCTAATGAGCTGATACACAAAACACATTATATATATATATATAAATATATACATAAAAAATAAGTATTGAACACGTCACCATTTTTCTAGGTAAATATATTTATAAAGGTGCTATTCACTTGAAATTTTCACCACACGTCGGTAACAACCCATGCAATCCATACATACAAAGACACCAAAACAAATAAGTTCAGCCATTAAGTTATGTGTAATAAAATAGAATGACACAGGGAAAAAGTATTGAACACATGAAGAAAGGGAGGTGCAAAAAGGCATGGAAAGCCAAGACACCGGCTGAAATCTATCAGTAATTAGAAAGCAATCCTGCCCCTTGTCAGTGCAAATTAACATCAGCTGGTTCAGCCTCAACTGATGGCCTTTAAAAATGTGTCTCATTACCGAGGAGTCACACAAGAAACATCTCATGATTAGATCAAGGTTAGGGTAGGGTCAGAGGTAGGCAGGCCCATGGGGTCATGGTGTAATTAGGAAAGGCGAGGGAGGGCAGGGTCGCAGGTAGGCAGTCTTATGAAGCCAATTAGGAAAGGGAAGATAGTGGAGGGTTGGAGGTAGACAGCCCCATGGGGCCACAATGTAACTAGGAAAAGGGAGGGTGGGTAGGGTTTGGGGGGGGGGGGGGTAAGCATTTCCCATGGGGCCATACTGTAACTAGAAAAGGGGAAGGGAGGGAGGGTCAGAGAGTAGCCCCCCTGGGGTTACTGTGTAATAAGAAAAGGGGAGGGAGGGTAGGGTTGGAGGTAGGCGTAATTAGGAAAGGAGAAGGAGGGCATAGGATCAGAAGTGGAAAGCCCATGGGGCCACAATGTGATTAGCCATAACATGTAGATGGGAAGTGGCTACAAAGAGGGGACAGGAAATCAGAAGCACTGAGCTACAACAAAGGGTGAAAAAAAGAAAGCTTTTTATGATACACAGTATTACAAAGTGCTATCTAGTGGCGTTTTTCTGAACGGGAGCCTCAAATCCTTCTGGAGCCTCAAAACCCCACCCATTGTAGGCTCCAGAAGAGTGGGTCGTTCAGGCTCCAGAAGAGTGGGTCGTTCAGGCTCCAGAAGAGTGGGTCGTTCAGGCTCCAGCAGAGTGAACCCTTCAGGGTCCAGCAGAGTGAACCCTTCAGGCTCCAGCAGAGTGAACCCTTCAGGCTCCAGCAGAGTGAACCCTTCAGGCTCCAGCAGAGTGAACCCTTCAGGCTCCAGCAGAGTGAACCCTTCAGGCTCCAGCAGAGTGAACCCTTCAGGCTCCAGCAGAGTGGGCCCTTCAGGCTCCAGAAGAGGGTGGGGCGTTCAGGCTCCAGAAGAGGGTGGGGCGTTCAGGCTCCAGAAGGGTGGGGCGTTCAGGCTCCAGAAGGGTGGGGCGTTCAGGCTCCAGAAGGGTGGGGCGTTCAGAACACTCCGTTCCAACCCGTTTTGGAATAAAATATTATATATATATATATATATATATATATATATATATATATATATATATATATATATATATATATACACATACATACATACATACACACACACATATATACATATACATACATATATACATATACACACACACACACACACACACACACACACAATAACACACAATGATGTACAAGCACAATAACACAATGACAAGCACACGCATGTACACACACACACACACACACACACACACACACACACAATGCCACGCCCACATGCGGATAATGACACACAGATGCATTCAGTGACATAATGACAACCACAATGACACACAAACATGCACACAATGACACACACATACTTAATGACTCACACAATGATGTACATACACAATAACACAATGACAAGCACACGCATGCACACACACACACACAATGCCACGTCAACATGCGGATAATGACACACACACGCATTCAGTGACATAATGACAACCACAATGACACACAAACATGCACACAATGACACACACACACATACGCACAATGAAACATACACACAAAATGACACACACAATGAAACGCACACTTTGGTACTGTACAGCAATAAAACAGTGCCTGGAATAATATAAAAAAAATTCACAATAAATGGTGTAAATAATCTTTTCGAGTGCTAGAGACCTTTTAAACCTAACACAAGTATCACTACGAGCACCCAAGACTAAAGGCCCGTACACACGGTCAGAAAATCTGAAGATAAACTTTGTCCGATGATCTGATGATTTTCTGATCGTTAGTATGCTGCTTTTGGCAGCCGATTGTGAATTTTTCGGCAGACAAAAATTGCATGTGCAGGCTATGTGACCACAACGTCCGATTTTCTTTTCATTAGTACGGTTTTTTGATTAAAAAAAAATCTGACGAGCAAGACTGCTCAGAAATGAAAGAACACATACAAAACAATTCAACACATTACGTCACTTCTGACATTGAATTCTGTTGTTAGAAAAATTTCTGATGGTGAGTAGTAACTTCACTTTCGATTTGAAACTAGCATGCAACAAAAAACTGATGAAAATTCGTCCAATAATCTGACCGTGTGTACAAGGCTTAAAGCTCCATACACACTATTAGATTTTCTGCAGATTTTTGTCTTCAGATTTACCAAATTAATTGTAGTGGAAGGGACTGCCTGATTGCATACAAATTGAAACTCTTATGCCGCGTACACACGATCGGAATTCTTGTCGGAAAAAGCTCTGATGGTTTTCCCGACGGAATTCCGCTCAAACTGCCTTGCCTACACACGGTCACAACAAATTCCGACCGTCAAGAGCGCGGTGGCGTACAACACTACGACGAGCCGAGAAAACATGAAGTTCGATGTTTCCGAGCATGGGTTGCAACGCAACACAACGCAGATCAACGCAATACCATGCATTGTGGTTCATCATGGCAGAAGAAATTATGTAAATACTATATTGTTATATTGTGCAAAACATTTAATAAAATTTGATTATACCAAAATAAATAGTGTGTGTTAAGGCCCGTACACACGATCGGACTTTTTGACAACCAACATGCAAATTAGCTGGTTTGGACCAACATCCGACCGTGTGTACGCTCCATTGGACCAACTTTTTCCAGGTTTCATCGGACTTTTGTTGGCTGTGCGAACGGACCAACTTTCTGCCAACAAAAGTCCGATGGACCAAAGTCCGACCGTGTGTACACAAAACCATCGGACTTTTGTACAAAGTACAAACACGCATGCTCAGAACCAATGCAAAAGATCAGACAACAATATAGGAGTTGACCAAAGGTGGCGCTGGAGTATTCGAACGTCCTCTTTTGAAGTGTCGTCAGTACGTTGAAACGTCACTACGTTCGTGTTTGTTGCCTAAAAAGTCAGATCGTGTGTATGCAATACAAACTTGGGGCCAACGCCCTTTGTACAAAAATCCACGGGAAAGTTGGTCCACGGTCCGATCGTGTGTATGAGGCTTCAAGATTATTTTTCTTTTATTCGTTCTAAACAAAATGCACCGGAATGCAGGTCTGATTCCAACCTTGTGTCCTATCGAGGAGCCCGGTACAGATATAACCTCTCTAATCGCAATCACTGTGAAAGAGTTCCTTTCCCCCCTTCTGTGACATTACTTTTGGTTTGATTAGAAGCTATTACTGGCTTGTACAGCATCTGATCAAACTGATCTTGCTTTGATCAGATGCTTTGGAGGCCAGAGGAGAGATATGGGCACAATTGACCCCAGATTTCTCAAAAAAAAAAAAAAGGATATGTCACAGTCCATCACTGTTGTTCATCCCTTGCAATAGCAATAAAGTTGATCCAAAAAAAAATAATTTTAAGCGCCCCCATACACCCATGCTCATGCACAAATGTAAACACGCATGTATGTAAACAGCGATCGCACCACACATGTGAGGTATCACTGCGAACGTCAGAGAAAGCGCAATAATTCAAGCACCAGACCTCCTGTGTATCTCTAAGCTTGTAACCTGTACAGGCTTTTAAAGCATCGCCTAGGGATAATTTAACGTACGGTAGTTTGTCGCTATACATGTAAAGTGTGACATGTTTTCTATCTATTTACACAACACTGGCTTTTACAATATACCAAAAAATCGGGCACTATATTGTTTGTGTTCACCAAAATTCATTAAAAAGTATATTTTTTCCCCAAAAATTGTGTTTGAAAAACAGCTGTACAAATATCATGTGGCATAAATTGCAACAGCTAACATTTTATTCTCTTGGGCCTCTGCCTAAAAAAAATATATAATGTTTGGGAGTTCTAAGTAATTTTCTAGCAAAAAGATTTTTACATGTATGAGAGAAATGTCAGACTTGGTCTTGGAGTCAAGTGGTAAAGCCTCTCTTACCGTTAAAGCACAATTTGGCCAAACCCACCATTCAGCATGGCACAATAAGGGCACTGCAGTTAAAACCTTTGAGAGATCTACCTGAGCATGATAGAAATCAAATATCACTGGGGGTCCTTTTTCCCCCCACAGTTTGATCACGATCGGTACCAATCACTCATGGTATTCATTCAGAAAAGGAATGGGCTGGTAAATGACACTTACCAGCCCCTTCCCTCGTGCTCCATCCTGAAAGGATCCCTCACAGCAGCCGGAAGGAGGGAAAGAAGGGGAACCCAGCAGCACTGCAAAGATGTGAGAGGGACGAGAGGAGCATCCAAGGGGGTCCAGGCTGCAGAAAGACGGGGAACCTGGACAGGAGGGGCGGTAAGGGTGGCATTTACTGGAACTGATCGCCTTTATTTTTCCTCCTGCAGCAGCTGAATTCCATCAGGAGAAGCCAACTTTCAGCTTCTGCAGGAGGAAAGTACAGTGGCTGGGTTCCAGTGAATGCCACCCCCACTTCTGTCTTGGGGTCGGCAAGGAAGGTTTGCGATAGACATGTGCACAACAAAAAAATGTGTTTATTTTCGTTTTGTTTTTTTTCGTTTCCGTTGATTCGTAACGATTCGTAAATTCGTACGTCGTCGGTGTTCGTATTCGGAACGATTCGTATTTTCGTTAGAGTTATTTTTAGAGTTATTTTTTCATTGATTCGTTTTTCCGTTAGTTTAATTTTCGTTTATTCGAAATTCGGACGCATTCATATTTATTCGTACATTCGTAACATTCGTAGATTCGTAATCGGAGCATAATTCATAATTTATGTAATGTGTATGCCATTATTACATTTTAAGAGACACGGAAAATTACGAATCGAAAAAAAAAAGTTACGAATGTACGAATTTTTTCGTTCAATCCATTCGAAGCACGTTAAGCAGCGCCATTGTAAGAGACACGGAAAATTACGAATCGAAAAAAAAAAAAAAAAGTTACGAATGTATGAATTTTTTCGTTCAATCCATTCGAAGAACGTTAAGCAGCGCCATTGTAAGGGGCACGGAAAATTACCAATTCAACAAAAAAAAAAAAAAGTTACGAATGTACAAATTTTTTCGTTCATTTTGATTTTCGTTGTTCCTGTTTTCGTTTTTCGGATTTTCTTCTTTCGTAGATTCGTTGTTTCTAATTAGTTTTTTTCGGATTTTCGTTTTCGGATTCGTTCGATTCGTTAAAATTTTTACCGAATCGTTCGTTCATTCGTACGATAACGAATGAACGAAAATAACGAAAAAAAGCGAAAAACGAAAAAAAAACGAAACTAATTGCACATGTCTAGTTTGCGATGTACCCGTCACTTGCCTTCGATCGACAGGTAGATCGCAAACAGTGGGTTACCAACCCCTGAGATTATATATATATATATATATATATATATATATATATATATATATATATATATATATATATATATATATATATATATATATATATATATATATATATATATATTATATATATATATATATATATATATATATATATTATATATACACATCATGTACATCAAATTCTTTATTATTGGGAGAAACCCATCAGAAGCTGCATAACAATTCCTTTGTGTGTGTCTAATATATATATATATATATATATATATATATATAAATATATGTAACCCTCTGTTACTCTATCTGGGGCTTTTTTAAATGTGACTGCTCCATAAAATATCCATGGAAAAGATGCTGCGTTGATAAATGTTGTCGTCCCCTCATTTACCTATGTGCTCTCAGTTATCACTCTCCTCTTATCTTCCATTGTTCTGCATTCTTTTATTCCTGTTTATAAACTTTTCATTGATGGGATAATCCCGCCAGCCAATCAATAACAGCGCTGTCACTCTGCGCCTCTCAGGTGAGCGCCAGTAATCTCGGGTAAACTTTTGAACCCACCAGTTGTGTTTTGTCCTTATCACCCAAAAGTTTAAATCTCAAAGCATGATAGTGAGAAAATGAAAGACGCTTCATTCTTCCAGCTGACGAGATAAGAAAATTCTTAAACACTTCTCAGTTAAACACAAAATTCCGTCCATCCAATCAAAGACATCACAGGTCAGAATAGTATGAAATAAATATCTATATTTAAATATCTATCTACAGTGCTGTGAAAAGGTATTTTTTTAAATATTTTTGCATATTTCTCACACTTAAATCATTCAGATCATCAAACAAATAATTTAATATTACACAAAGATAACCCGAGTAAATCCAAGATGCAGTTTTTAAATTATTATTTCACTTCAGGGAAAAAAGCTGCTCAAACCTGCCTGGCCCTGTGTTAAAAAGTAATTGCCCCCTCCTATGCTGAATAATGAATGAACTGTGATAACCCACAATTTTTTGGAAAGTTGAGTTAAACCGGGGTTCCACTGCCTGCAATGTTTTGTTTTTTTTGGGGGACAATGACAAAGAATTTGTGAATAAAATGTTTAACTCAGTTGTTCTGTTTAGACATGTGCACAACAAAAAAATTTGTTTATTTTCGTTTCGTTTTTGTAGTTTCCGAAAAAAATTAGTTTATTTTCATTTTTTTTCGTTTCTGTTGATTCGTAAATTCGTAAGTCGTCGGTGTTCGTATTCGTAACAATTCGTACATTCGTAAGTCGTCGGTGTTCGTATTCGGAACGATTCGTACATTCGTAAGAGTTATTTTTTCGTTGATTCGTTTTTTCATTAGTTTCATTTTCGGACGCATTCGTATTTATTCGTACATTCGTAACATTCGTAATCGGAGCATACTTAATAATTTTATGTAATGTGTATGCTATTATTACATTTTAATAATTTACGAATCGAAAAAAAAAAGTTACGAATCGAAAGAAAAGTTCCGAATGTACGAATTTTTTGGTTCAATCCATTCGAAGAACGTTAAGCAACGCCATTGTAAGAGACACGGAAAATTACGAATCGAAAAAAAAAAAAAAAGTTCCGAATGTACGAATTTTTTGGTTCAATCCATTCGAAGCACGTTAAGCAGCACCATTGTAAGGGACACGGAAAATTACCAATTCTACAACAAAAAAAAAGTTGCGAATGTACGAATTTTTTCGTTCGTTTTCGTTTTTTTTCGGATTTTCTTCATTAGTACATTTGTTGTTTTCTAATTAGTTTTTTTCGGATTTTCGTTGTTTTTCGGATTCGTTCGTTTCGAATGATTCGTTAATCGGATTCGTACGCTTCGAACGATTCGTTCATTCGTACGAAAACGAACGAACGAAAATAACGAAAAAAAACGAAAAAAAACGAAATGAATTGCACATGTCTAGTTCTGTTTTTCAGTCTTTAGGATGTCCGTTTTCTCATTAAAAATATACTTTTAAATCCGAAGATAGACAGGCTTCATCTTTCCTGTGGGCATGTGAAGCCCACAGGCATTCTCTTCAGGGATACTGTGACGCTGATCTTCCAGCATGCAGCGGCTGTTGTATCCCCCGATCTCCGTCAACAGCTTAGGTTGCCATCACAGCGGCCGGCGTCGTCGGAAGTCCCGCCCCGTGATGGCAACGGAGATTGAAACCACGCGATAACTCACACCAGGCCGCCGCACTGACTCCTGGGAACAATGACACAAGCTCCCAGGAGCCAGTGCGGCTAAAAGGAAATGACGAGATAGCGCACTGAACCCACCCATATCCGCAGACACACCATACAGGAAATGATCTCCAAAACTAAGGTACAGTGAAAGAAAAAAAAAAGTGCAGTTTTTACATTAGGACATTGAGTTAATTGTCTTGGGGTAATGTAATAAAATCTGATGGAGCTCCGCTTTAAATTTCACTTACCACACCCAGGCCTGATTACTGCCAGACCAGTTGAATCAAGAAATCACATAAATAGAAGCTGTCTGACAAAGTGAAGCACGCTAACAGATCACAAAAAGCCACACATCAGGCCACAATCTAGAAAAATTCAAGAACAGATTAGAAACAAAGTAATGTACATGTATCAGTCTAGGAAGGGATTCAAAGCCATTTCTAAGGCTTTGGAACTCCAGTGAACCACAGGGAGAGCCATTATCCACAAATGGAGATAACTTGGAACAGTGGTGAACCTTCCCAGGAGTGGCCGGCCTACAAAAATTACTCTAAGAGGATGATGACGACTCATCCAGAAGGTCATAAAAGAACCCAGAGCAACATTTAGAGAACTGCAGGCCTCACTTGCCTCAGGTAAGATCAGATTCAATAATAGAGATTTGGCAAAAATGGCATCCATGGGAGAGTTCCAAACCCAAAGCCACTGCTGGCCAAAAAGAACACAAAGGCTCATCTCACATTTACCAAAAAACATCTTAATTATCCCCAAGACTTTTAGGCAAATATTCTGTGGACTGATGAGACAAAAATTTTACTTTTTAGAAGGTGTGCGTCTCGTTACATCTGGCATAAAACTAATACAGCATTTTATAACAAGAACATCATACCAACAGTCAGACATGGTGGTGGTAGCGTGATGGTCTGGGGCTGCTTTGCAGCTTCAGGACCTGGACGACTTACCATAATTGATGGAACCATGAATTCTGAGCTCTACCAGAAAATCCTAAAGGACAATGTCTGGCCATCAGTTGGTGACCTCAAGCTCAAGTGCACTTGGGTTATGCAGCAGGACAATGATCCGAAACACAACAGCAAGTTCACCTCCAAATGGTTCAAACAAAGCAAAATTTAGGTTTTGGAGTGGCCTAGTCAAAGCCCGAACTTAAAGGTTTTTTTTATAAAATAACAAATGTCACATACTTACCTCCACAGTGGCCCTCGACTTCTGGGGTCCCCTGGCGGCGCTGGTAGCTCCTCCCCGCATCGAGTGTCCATGTTGGAGAAGGCTCTCCTAAGGTGGACATTTGTACGGGTGCGCTCCCGTGTCCTGCATCTGTGTACATTCACACAGAATGCAGGACTCTAGCCCCGCCCACTGGCGCCCGCGTCATTTGATTTGATTGAAAGCAGCGGGGGGCCAATGGCTGCGTTGCTATCAAGCTATCCAATCAAGAGCCGACACAACGGGCAGAAAGGAAGAGCGCGTCTCCGCTGGGGGAACGAAGGGCTCAGGTGAGTAAAACGGGGTGGGGCTAGGGGGCCAGTCTGTTTGAGAATTTTTTTCACCTTAATGCATAGGATTACAACCCCTTTAAATCCAATTGACCTTTAACAGGCCGTTCATGCTAGAAAAATTCTCCAAAGTGGCTGAATAAAAACAATTCTGCAAAGAAGAGTGGGCCAAAATTGCTCCACAGCGAAAGACCCATTGCCAGTTATCGCAAACACTTGATTGCAGTTGTGTCCTGCCAAGGGTGGCACAACCAGTTATTAGTGGGCAATTACTTTTTCACATAAAGCCAGGCAGGTTTGGACAGCTTTTTTGCCTTAATAAATGAAACCATCATTTAAAAACGGCATTTTGTATTTACTCGGGTTATCTTTGTGTAATAATAAAAATTGTTTGATGATCTGAGTCATTTAAGTGTGACAAATGTGCAAAAAAAAAATAAAAAATCTGAAAGGGGACAAATACTATTTCACAGCATTGTATAAATAGCTATATTTATTTGATACATAAAGATTATAGTTCTAAATGTTGGGAATGTGACTGCTCAGAATCAAAGACTGAAGCTGTGTATGTTCAAGGGGATCAGTAAACTGACCACACCGAGTAATAATTTATCTGTTAAATCAATAAACGTTACTAACAGCTGTGTAGTGTGATTGGATGGATTGATAGGTAGGGCATTATACTACACAGCTGCGGGTCAGTTTATAAAAGACCGAAATCTGTGCCCAGCTAAAATACAGGTGCGTGAACTGCTGAGAGATGATTGACTATTTGCAACTGCTCTTGTGTTCCAGGCATCCCTGCCAGACACACAGCCAGGACAGCGGCCCTAAGATTCTATACTGTAGATAGCAAATATAGTTTGATCTCCAGCCTGCTTCAAGTCTGTGATTGGAAAGTGGAGGAGAAGCACCCCAATGATCATCGTTCTGCTCGTTCTTCCTCCTGTTGACTGACAGCACTAGACATTAGACATGTGCAATTCGTTTCGTTTTTTTTTGTTTTTCGTTTTTTTTCGTTATATTCGTTCATTCGTTATCGTACGAATGAACGAACGATTCCCTAAAAATTTTAACGAATCGTTCGAAACGAACGAATACGAAAAACAACGAAAATCCGAAATAACCAAATTAGAAACAACGAAACTACGAAAGAAGAAAATCCGAAGAAAGAAAACAGGAACAACGAAAATCAAAATGAACGAAAAAATTTGTACATTCGTAACTTTTTTGTTTTGTTGTTGAATTGGTAATTTTCCGTGTCCCTTACAATGGCGCTGCTTAACGTGCTTCGAATGGATTGAACGAAATAATTCGTACATTCGTAACTTTTTTTTTGTTGTTGAATTGGTAATTTTCCGTGTCCCTTACAATGGCGCTGCTTAACGTGCCTCGAATGGATTGAACGAAAAAATTCGTACATTCGTAACTTTTTTTTTCGATTCGTAATTTTACGTGTCTCTTAAAATGTAATAATAGCATACACATTACATAAATTATGAATTATGCTCCGATTACGAATCTACGAATGTTACGAATGTTACGAATGTACGAATAAATACGAATGCGTCCGAATTTCGAATAAACGAAAATTAAACTAACGGAAAAACGAATCAACGAAAAAATAACTCTTACGAAAATACGAATCGTTACGAATACGAACATCGACGACTTACGAATTTACGAATCAACGGAAACGAAAGAAACAAAAAGAAAATAAACTAATTTTTTTGTTGTGCACATGTCTACTAGACATGGCTGCTCTGCTCTTACCTTTAGCAGGGTGTTGTGCTGCTGAGTAGGAATGTAGGGAGTTACAGGAGACTAATATCAGTACACACTCTCTTAAAAAATAGTAAAAAAAAAAGTATATATTATCTCTCTCTCTCTATATATATATTACCGTATTTATCGGCGTATAACACGCACTTTTCCCCCCTTAAAATCGGGGGAAAGTCGTGGGTGCGTGTTATACGCCGATACCCCCCAAAAAAAAATGACAAAAATTGCAAGCGCCGCTGAAAAATAGCGAGCGCTGCCGAAAAAACCCGAAGCACGGCCGAAAAAGAACGAAGCGCCCCGGAAAAAGCCGAGCAGACTCTGCTCTGCTCTGCTCGTAGTCTCTGCTCTGCTCTGCCTCCCTGCTGTTTCCGGAGCGAGCACAGGGAGGCGGGACCGCAAGCTTAGCCGTCCGAGTCGGCTCGGCTTTTTCCGGGGGCGCTTCGGTCTTTTTTGGCCGTGCTTCGGGTTTTTTCGGCGGCGCACGCGACAGCGTCTCGGCGGCGGGAAATTTAAACCCGGAAAAGACTGAAAATGACGCTGGCAAGCTACAATGGCACTGGGCAAGGCTGCAATGACGCTGGGCAAGCTACAATGACGCTGGGCAAGGCTGCAATGACGCTGGGCAAGGCTGCAATGACGCTGGGCAAGGCTGCAATGACGCTGGGCAAGGCTGCAATGACGATGGGCAAGGCTGCAATGACGATGGGCAAGGCTGCAATGACGCTGGGCAAGCTACAGTGACGCTGGGCAAGCTGCAATGACGCTGGGCAAGCTGCAATGACGCTGGGCAAGCTGCAATGACGCTGGGCAAGCTGCAAATGACGCTTAAATGTAAGTTGTTTTTTTTTTTTTTTCCCTAAACTTCCCTCCTAAAACTTTTTTTCCTTAAAATGCCCTCCTAAACTTGGGGTGCGTGTTATACGCCGGTGCGTGTTATACGCCGATAAATACGGTATATAAAACCCCCCATGTGCATCAATATTTGTTCATATACATGCTATGCTTTCTGCTTAGTAGTAGCACATACTGGTTCTGTTTTCCTGCTCCTCTTATCCAGATCAAAGTTCGTCATTAAACTTGAGCTATACAGAAACGCATAGGGACAATTATTTTCCAATTTAGTGTTGCATGGTGCATGGAGACCTTCGTGAAACAGCCAGTAAAATAGGATTTTCATGCCCCTCTGGACCCATCCCACATGATCAATGCTAAGGCACATGAGCTTTGCTATAGGATCCGGGGGGCGAGGGGGCAAACTGTAGGAGATTATTCCATCTTTCACTGGCTGGCCTTCCCTGATTTCAGTCCTCCAGCATCCTCTTGCAGAATGTGACCCGTGACTTCAAATGCGGTCATGTGATGCAGAGCTGCGCCAATGCGGGATTTCTACAATAACAGCATACTTGAGGTGACTGTAGCCATATTAGTGCAATCGTGATAGAGAAAATCGAGTACTGTCCGTGATACTTTTTGAATCAGTACCGCTTGGACCTTGAAGGGTACACACCCCGAAAGCTTGACTTGAAAAATTATATGTTAGTGCAAATAAAATAAAGTATCACGGACAGTACTCAATTTTCTCTGTCTACAATAACAGCAAAAAGTATGTTTCTTAACTCCTTCATTCACATTTTAGATTACAATGCAGACTAAATTTTAAAATAAATGCATCTTTATTTTGCAAGATCCGTACACTTTAAGATTTGGGATCAAGATAGTACTGAGATATTTCAACTGAAATACACAAACATCTCCACTAGGGGGCATGCAGTGCTACAATAATGAACATTAATCCGCCTGGCCAGAAACCGCAAGGAATGTAATGACCTGTCCATGGTGCTGAAGTCTATGACGATGAATACACTATAAACCTGAGATCTGTCAGATTGTCAACCACAAAACAAAAAACAGAAATTTAAAATCTCATCATACAGCCTAATGAGCTGATACCCAATCCTATATAATTTATATATTCTATATATATATATATATATATATATATATATATATATATATATATATATATATACACATATACATACACACATACATATACAGGGCTCAGAATTTCAAGTCCTGAGCTACTAGCCAGGCCTTAAGGGTTACTCGCCACCAGTTGCCCTGCCCAACCACTACCATGCCCCACCCCCTATAGGTAGGGTTGGTGTTAGGCAGCCCTATGGGGCCACTGTGTAAGTAGGAAAGGGGAGGGTAGTGTTGGAGGTAGGCAGCTCAATGGGGCCACAGTGTACCTAGGAAAATAGAGGGATAGTAAAGTCAGAGGTAGGCAGTCCCATGAGGCTACAGTATGTAACTGCTGAGGTCTTAGCACTTCTGGTGGGAGCTATAAGCGGTTATGCCCATGCTTGTTACCTGCAGGTTTTGTTATTGTCAAGTAAAAAAAAAAATGCCATTCAGCCATCATTGGAGTAAATGTAGATGGAAAGCGGCCACAAAGTGGCTGCAGGAGATCTAACGTTTCCTGGAGTTGGCCCTTACGGGCCCATCTACATCTTAGTGATGTGCACATTGTGTCATGCGTTAATGTGCGTTGTGTAATGGTGGGACAATTAAAGTGACTACTTTTTTTCCTAATACAAAGTAAGTTAATGCATTGTAACCCACTGCAAGGCAGTGCTGGGGGTTCCAAATGGCAGTCCATGGGCCAAACCCAGCCAGCTGCAAGATTTGATCTGACCCCTGATGATGGCTCGGATGTATGGAGGGGGGGCTCTGATGTAAGGGAAACTCTGAGCAGGAGGGACTCTGATGAAAGGGGGACTCTGATGTAGGGGGGGGACTGTGATGTAGGGGAGGACTGTGATTTACAGGACTCTGATATAGGAGGGACTGTGATGTAGGGGGACTGTGATGTCGGGGGGGACTGTGATGTTGGGGGGGGGACTGTGATGTCGGGGGGGACTGTGATGTTGGGGGGGGGACTGTGATGTCGGGGGGACTGTGATGTAGGAGGGACTGTGATGTCGTGGGGGGGGGGACTGTGATGTCGGGGGGGAACTGTGATGTCGGGGGGGACTGTGATGTAGGAGGGAACTGTGATGTAGGAGGGACTGTGATGTCGGGGGGGAATTCTGTGATGTCAGGGGGGACTGTGATGTTGGAGGGACTGTGATGTAGGAGGGACTGTGATGTCAGGGGGGACTGTGATGTAGGGGGGACTGTGATGTAGGGGGGACTGTGATGTAGGGGGGACTGTGATGTAGGAGGAACTGTGATGTAGGGGGGACTGTGATGTAGGGGAGACTGTGATGTAAGGGGAGACTGTGATGTAAGGGGGGACTGTGATGTAAGGGAGGACTGTGATGTAGGGAGGACTGTGATGTAGAGGGGGACTGTGATTTCAGGGGGGACTGTGATGTAGGGGGGACTGTGATGTCGGGGGGGGTCTGTGATGTCGGGGGGGTCTGTGATGTTGGGGGACTGTGATGTAGGAGGGACTGTGATGTCAGGGGGGACTGTGATGTAGGAGGGACTGCGATGTCAGGGGGGACTGTGATGTTGGAGGGACTGTGATGTAGGAGGGACTGTGATGTCAGGGGGGACTGTGATGTAGGGGGGGGACTGTGATGTAGGGGGGACTGTGATGTAGGGGGGACTGTGATGTAGGAGGAACTGTGATGTAGGGGGGACTGTGATGTAGGGGAGACTGTGATGTAGGGGAGACTGTGATGTAAGGGGGGACTGTGATGTAAGGGAGGACTGTGATGTAGGGAGGACTGTGATGTAGAGGGGGACTGTGATTTCAGGGGGGACTGTGATGTAGGGGGGACTGTGATGTTGGGGGGGGGGGGTCTGTGATGTCGGGGGGGTCTGTGATGTTGGGGGACTGTGATGTAGGAGGGACTGTGATGTCAGGGGGGACTGTGATGTAGGAGGGACTGCGATGTCAGGGGGGACTGTGATGTTGGAGGGACTGTGATGTAGGAGGGACTGTGATGTCAGGGGGGACTGTGATGTCAGGGGGGACTGTGATGTCAGGGGGGACTGTGATGTAGGGGGACTGTGATGTAGGGGGGACTGTGATGTAGGGGGGACTGCGATGTCAGGGGGGACTGTGATGTTGGAGGGACTGTGATGTTGGAGGGACTGTGATGTAGGAGGGACTGTGATGTCAGGGGGGACTGTGATGTAGGGGGGACTGTGATGTAGGAGGGACTGTGATGTAGGGGGGACTGCGATGTCAGGGGGGACTGTGATGTAGGGGGGACTGTGATGTAGGGGGGACTGTGATGTAGGAGGGACTGTGATGTCAGGGGGGACTGTGATGTAGGAGGGACTGTGATGTGAGGAGGGCTGTGATGTAGGAGGGACTGTGATGTAGGGGGGACTGCGATGTCAGGGGGGACTGTGATGTAGGGGGGACTGTGATGTAGGAGGGACTGTGATGTCGGGGGGGGTCTGTGATGTTGGGGGGGGGACTGTGATGTAGGAGGAACTGTGATGTAGGGGGGACTGTGATGTAGGGGAGACTGTGATGTAGAGGGGGACTGTGATGTAGGGAGGACTGTGATGTAGAGGGGGACTGTGATGTAAGGGAGGACTGTGATGTAGGGAGGACTGTGATGTAGAGGGGGACTGTGATGTAAGGGGGGACTGTGATGTAGGGAGGACTGTGATGTAGAGGGGGACTGTGATGTAAGGGAGGACTGTGATGTAGGGAGGACTGTGATGTAGAGGGGGACTGTGATGTAAGGGGGGACTGTGATGTAGGGAGGACTGTGATGTAGAGGGGGACTGTGATGTAAGGGAGGACTGTGATGTAGGGAGGACTGTGATGTAGAGGGGGACTGTGATGTAAGGTGGTCTTTGATGGGATCTCTGATGTAAGGGGGCTATGATGGGACCTTGATGGTCCAAAGTTTATTTGGAATTTCTTTGCTTTGTTTTACTGAATTTTTTGATGTTCTAAATCAGCCTTTTTCAAGCAGGGTGCCCTGGGGTGCCTTGAGGTTTCTCCAGGGGTGCCTTGGCTTAAAAATTGCCCATAAATCGTACACAAGCCAGCAGATGAATGAAGCCGGCCTTTTATTTACACAAAGCCACAGGTTTTCATTGTGCACCATTACAGCCGTCTACCTGCCGGCATCCTAACCTCCAATGACATCATCAGTTGATAAGGAGGATGTTGATTGTCCACACAGCTTTCTTGTTTGATTCTCCCCCCCCCCCCCCCCCCCATCAACACTAAGGTCACCTTAATGGAGAGAAATTGAGGGAGAAGAGAAACATTGGAATAATAGTCAGAACCATTGTGCAAATTTCCTTTGGAATAATAAATCACCTCTAACGCTGGTTGTCCTACATGTGTGGATGTTGCTGCATTATGTAAACTTATTAGAATACCTTTTTACATTTTAGAATGGGGTGCCTCGAGGCTGTCCAAAAATTTACAGGGTGCCTTGACTGAAAAAAAAGTTGGGAAACGCCGATCTAAATCATATCAAGCTGATTTTTTTTTTTTGGCCTGTGAACATTTTTTAACCGCTTCAATACAGGGCTTTTAAACACCCTTCCTTACCAGAGCACTTTTTGCGATTCGGCACTGCGTCGCTTTAACTAACAATTGCGCGGTCGTGCGACGCTACACCCAAACAAAATTGACGTCCTTTTTTTCCCACAAATAGAGCTTTCTTTTGGTGGTATTTGATCGCCCCTGCGGTTTTTATTTTTTTGCGCTATAAACAAAAGAAGAGCGACAATTTTGAAAAAAAAACACAATATTTTTTACTTTTTGCTATAATAAATATCCCATTTTTTAAAAAAAAAAACGTTTTTTTTCCTCAGTTTAGGCCGATACGTATTCTTCTACATATTTTTGGTAAAAAAAAAAATCGCAATAAGCGTATATTGATCGGTTTGCGCAAAAGTTATAGCGTCTACAAAATAGGGGATAGATTTATTGAATTTTTTATTTATTTTTTACTAGTAATGGCGGGGATCTGCGATTTTTTTTTCGTGACTGCGACATTGCGGCGGACACTTCGGACACTTTTGACACATTTTTGGAACCATTCACATTTACACAGCGATCGTTGCTATAAAATTGCAATGATTACTGTGTAAATGTGACTGGCAGGGAAGGGGTTAACACTAGAGGGCGCTGGAGGGGTTAATGTGTGTCCCTATAGGAGTGATTCTAACTGTAGGGGGAGGGGACTTAAGGGGAGGAGACCGATCATGTGTTCCTCCGTACTGGGATCACATGATCGGTCTCCTCCCCGCTGACAGGACGTGGAGCTGTGTGTTTACACACACAGCTCCACGGTCCCGCCCGGTCCCGTTGTTTTAACGGGCAATCGCGGGTGCCCGGCGGACATCGCAGCCGCCGGGCACTCGCACCGGGTCCCGAGCGATGCCACGCGTGCGCGCCGCCGGCGGCGCGCGCGCGCGCCCCCAGGCGGCCGGGAATCCGAGGACGTCATATGACGCCCCCACCCAGGATGGTAGATCCACCTTGTGGGCGTCATATGACTATGGGCGGGTATTGAAGTGGTTAAATATATGATGTGGTCCTTGTACTGAAAAATTTGGAGACCCCTGACTCAATGCATTGGGGTGCCATTCCAAATAAATGCATTGCAGTAATATTCACATTACCCCGACCCCAATGGAAGAAGCTAATCTACAGTGCATCCGCAAAGTATTCACCGCGCTTCACTTTTTCCACATTTATTGTTATGTTACGGGCTTATTCCAAAATGGATTAAATGCATTATTTTCCTCAAAATTCTACAAACAATATACCATAATGACAACGTGAAAGATGTTTGTTTGAAATCTTTGCAAGGTTGTAACATAACAAAATGTGGAAAAAGTGACGCACTGTGAATACTTTCCAGACGCACTGCACACACCCGGGCCAGATTGAATTGCCTATGAATAGATTTCTAAATGAGAAGTCAACTGCACCAGAACAGCTTAGACTTTCCTTTTATAGCCATTTGTTCCTATGAAGTTGTTTTCTCATGTATGAATTTTTTCATGCATTCTTGTGACCGATCCCCACACTGCAATCCTTCCATTCACAATGTGTGACATGTAACTAAATGGTATTCATAGGTGTGGTCAGCCTATTGCATTAGGGTGTGCATCCCAAAGCTCAAAAACACATGAGTGTAATATATATATATATATATATATATATATATATATATATATATATATATATATATATATTAGGGCCGTTACTGATTAACTTCTTGCCGACCTCCCACTGTCAAAAGACGGCAGAGCGGTGCGGCTCTTGTGGCGGGTCGCCGTCATATGACGGCGCTACCATTTTGGCCACTAGGGGGCGCGCGTGCGCGTACCCGCCGCATCGCTGGGGGCGCGTGCCCGGCTGCCGCGATGTCCGCCGGGCCCCCGCGATTGCCCAGTAACTGAGCAGGACGTGGAGCTGTGTGTGTAAACACACAAATCCACGTCCTGTCACTGGAGAGGAGACCGATGGTGTGTCCCTTGTACATAGGGACACCGATCGGTCCCCTCCCCCAGTCAGTCCCCTCCCCCCACAGTTAGAATCACTAACATAGGGAACATATTAACCCCTGCAGCGCCCCCTAGTGTTAACCCCTTCCCTGCCAGTCACATTTATACAGTAATCAATGCATTTTTATAGCACGGATCGCTGTATAAATGTGAATGGTCCTAAAAATGTGTCAAAAGTGTCCGATATGTCCGCCGCAATGTCGCAGTCACGATAAAAATCGCATTACTAGTAAAAAAAAAATAATAATAAAAATGTCATAAATCTATCCCTATTTTGTAGACGCTATAACTTTTGCGCAAACTAATCAATATACGCTTATTGCGATTTTTTTTTTTTACCAAAAATATGTAGAAGAATACGTATTGGCCTAAACTGAGGAAAAAATTTGTTAAAAAAAAAATAAAAAAATTGGATATTTATTATAATAAAAAGTAAAAAATATTATGTTTTTTCAAACTTGTCCCTCTTCTTTTGTTTATAGCGCAAGAAATAAAAAATCGCAGAGGTGATCAAATACCACCAAAATAAAGCTCTATCTGTGGGGAAAAAATGATAAAAATTTTATTTGGGTACAACATTGCATGACCGCGCAATTGTCATTCAAAATGCAACAGCGCTGAAAGCTGAAAAATGGCTTGGTCAGGAAGGAGGTGTTCGTGCCTGGTAGGCAAGTGGTTAATATTCTATTTTATTTTTATTTATTTATTTTATTTTTATTTATCTATTTTATTTTTATTTATTTATTTTATTTTTATTTATCTATTTTATTTTTATTTATTTATTTTATTTTTTTTATGGTTGAACTATATGGACTTGTGTCCTTTTTCGGCCTAGCTAACTATGTAACTATGATTAAAATTTTCGTGTTCGATCAATTGATTTTTTTCGATTAATTATAACGCACATACAGATCCAACTACTTTTAGCTGATCTCCTTGTATTGCAACTCTGCATTAGTCAGTGGTAAACGTGGTATACACTATATACAATCACCCGACACTAGTTTGTTTCCACAATCCATGACTTAACTTCACAGTTCACACAAATACATTTTAAATTCAATCTGTAGCACTGACGTAAGTCATTTTTCTTTTCACTATCCCTCCACCTCCGGTCTAACTAATCACTCTCACCTTATGGCATGGACCTCTGTGCAAACAGGTGGTCATACAAGCGGGTATCAAAAGGGTTAACACGGACCATAAACTTCTCTCACGTCTCCTTAGATCTCAGCAAGGACGCCGGGTCATGGGTAGAAAGAAAAGATCTAAGTGCTCACCGCTTAAGTATAACATTTAATTTTCGTGTTCAAACACAAACTACTCACATAAAGATGATAAAAACACAGCATGTAAAGCCGACAATCGTGTTAGTTCCGTAGGGCAGCAGCAGGTGACGTCATGCGTAGCTCCTCCCCCGTACGTGTTACGTTCAAACAGAACTTCGATGTCACCGGACTCCTCCCCCCTTCCCGTTAGCAGACGGAGGCACTTGGGGAAGGGGGGAGGAGTCTGGTGACGTCGATGTCCGTGACGTCACCGGATCTCCGATGGAACTCCCTGAAGACCTGGAAGCTGGCGGAGAGGTGAGTACCAATCAAAAGAATTTTGATTGATCAAAAATATTAACGATTAATCGTGGAATTAACCTTTAATTTCCACAGCCTTAATATATATATATACATACATACACACAGTATACTGACAGTGTCAGCAGAGCAATGGGCGGTGTCAGTAGGACAGAGATTGGTGTCAGTAGAGCAGTGGACAGTGTTTGTAGTTTTTATTTTTATTATTTTTTTACATGTTTTTTAGGGTTTTGGTGAAATATCAGGGGTATAAACAGAGGGAATCTGCACCACACAGGGTGATTAGGGTGTACCCAGGCACACCTGGCACACCCTGTGCACACGCCTTTAATGTTATTTTAGCACCCCCCCCCAAACTGTACTGTGTGTGTCATCACTGTCTGTTCATTTTTTATCAACACCAAAAGGGAATCTTTATTTTCCTTATACGTCGAAAAAAGTTAAATCGTTTTTTCTCATATCTATATAAGGTATGTTTGTAATCGTCTTAACCATTTCAGCCCCGGAAGGATTTGCCCCCTTCCTGACCAGGCCATTTTTTGCGATACGACACTTGCTTATAAATATATATATATATATATATATATATATATATATATATATATATATATATATATAGACCTACCTAATCTATCCAATCAATTTATATCCAATCAGACAGCCCCTTGTACTTCGTAGTTGTTAGTGGATCCATAGGAGATGGCACAATCAGATTGTAATGTGTATGGTGAGCTTAAAGGAGAAGTACAACCAAAGCTCAGGGGACCGGAGGAAGAAGCGGAGGAAGAAGACATTTTTAATAAAGGACTTATCAAAAACGGTCTCTTTTTTTTTGTCACACTACACTACTTTTTTACCCCATACTCATTCACATGGGAGGGGGGGGCTGTGAGGAAAATGATACAGTATTTTGCTGATTTGCGCTATTCCTATGAATGAAAAACATCCGACCTGGAGAGAAACAAGACCAATAACATTTGATTTTTGCCTGCATTCATACAGAGAAAAAAATCACATACAAATGTATAGCTATGTCCTTTTTTTATATAAATACGCACTTAGGGCTAGTTTACACTTGCTTCAAAACAAGGCTTTGGACAGGTTTTGTTAAAGCTCTCTGACTGCTAGTCAAAGCTCCTGTCACTAAATATAATGGTTAGCTTACAGTCCTGTTTACACCTTGCTTTTGCTTGGGGCTTCGAAAGCGAGCTTTGCCATAGACTTCTATGGAGGCTTTAACAACGCTTTGAAGCACCACTAAAGTGACATGGGGTATAAGCGAAGCAAAGCAAAAGCAAGGTGTAAACAGAACTGTAAGCTAACCATTTTATTTAGTGACAGGAGCTTTGACTAGCAGTCAGAGAGCTTTAACAAAGCCTGTCCGGAGCCTTGTTGAAGCCTTAGCAAGATTGTGATAGGCCGTGTACACACGAGCGGAATGTCGGACAGAAAAAGTCAGACGGGAGCTTTTCATCGTATATTCCGATCATGTGTATGCCCCATCTGACATTTTACGTCAAAAATTCAGACAGACCTAGAAATAGAACATGTTCTAAATTTTTCCGACGGAACCAATTCCTATCGGGGAAACCGCTCGTCTTTATGCTGTTCCGACGTGCCAAAAACGACGCATGCTCTGAAGCAAGTACAAGACGGCATCTATTAGCTACTGGCTATTGAACTTCATTTTTATAGTCCCGTCGTACGTGTTATACGTCAGCGCGTTCTAGGCGGTGGGACTTTGGTGTGATGGTTGGAATTCTCGTCGGAAAAAGCTCTGATGGTTTTCCCATCGGAATTTCCGACGGAATTTCGCTCAAACTGTGTTACCTACACACGGTCACACCAAATTCCAACGGTCTGTAACACAGCGGCATTAAACG
Source organism: Lithobates sylvaticus (assembly GCA_028564925.1). Classification (NCBI taxonomy): domain Eukaryota; kingdom Metazoa; phylum Chordata; class Amphibia; order Anura; family Ranidae; genus Lithobates; species Lithobates sylvaticus. Next base: position 263,417,958 of record CM053031.1, read on the forward strand.
TTTGACAGAACTATAAAAAGGGAAGTTTAATGCTTCCGAGCATGCGTTGAATTGTTTCCGAGCATGCGTCGGAATTTTACGTGTCGAAATTGCATACACACGATCGGAAAATCCGATAGAAAGGTTTTCCGTCTGAAAAATTGAGGTTCTCAATCCAAAGTCCGTCGGAAATTCCGACAGAAAAAGACCGAGGGGCATACACACGGTCGGAAAATCTGTTGAAAAGCTCCCATCAGATTGTTTCCATCGGAAATTCCGACCGTGTGTACGCCGCATTAGACAGTTTCAGCGGAATTCCGTCGGAAAAAAACCTTCAGAGTTTATTCCGACGGGAAAAACGGTCGTGTATACAGGGCATTAGAAGAAGCCTGAAAAACAACTTGTGGGGTTTACAAGCGCCAGCCTCCAGCCTTGCTTTGTGCTGCTTCCCCAAACTTCAGATTAGGGAATGCTCACTCCCAACTACACAGAGAGCCCCCTGATCCCCCTCTTATGGACTAGATGTCCCATGGCATGCATGAGCCCTTGTCCAGCCTGCTCTGGTGCATGTCGGCATAGGCAGCTGGCTTGTGGTGGTAGTGCATGAGCAAGGGTGGTTCTGTAGGACCCCTCAGAAGTGACAAGCAGAAACAGGGACCTTTGAACCATCTCCAGGTAGAAGAAGAAGAAAGGGAAGGTTTTACAGTGCTGGCTCTGTGATCGATCCGCCCATAGGATAGGTTGACTTGAAAATAATTTTTACTAAGTTCAAGGGTAAAGTTCTGGTATGCATTTATTGGACAGTTTAACCCTGGAGCCCTGATTTAAATATTGTGTAACGATACATTAACATTCCCAGTATAGGCATTTTACCCTATGGTGCTGGGGTTCATCAAAGGTAATTCTGATTGACAGATGACTGTTTGTACCAACAGGGACTGGTTGAAGCAGGAGGGAGACGGTTATAGACAACACACGCTGGATCTTTCACCTTGATCTGATATCTATTAACTTTAGAACAGTGGCGGCTGGGGTTATAAAACAATGCACCCACAGCCACCCCCACCCCGCACTTACCCCATCTAAGTTGCGGGCATCGCTTCCTTCGGGTGACAGGCGGCAGCTTCCCCTGCGTCTCCTCATCCTCTGCATCATGGCGTCTTCCGCCGTGACTCTCCTCCCTTCTCCTCCTAGGCCAATAGGATTTCTTCTGCTTTCAGCCATTCGGGTGATGGGTCTCAGGACCTTCACCCGATTCATCCATCTTCCTGATTGGACAGGAGGAGAATCAGGAAGACAATAGGGAATATTCATTCGCTGTTGTCACACAACTGGGTGGGCTCGGGGCACAGTGCGCTGCGCCCCGAGCCCACCCTCTTTTGAAGCCTATTAGAGCCTCAGGCCCTAATCATGTGCTTCAAAAAAAACAAAAAAACATTGGAATTCATGCATCTGGTGCCTCACATGTAGATTAGGGGGCCCGGCGCATGGATAAGGGGGCCATTACGGGCAGCCACTGCTTTAGAACAAGGATATAACTATATACATAGCATGCCATGTGAAGTCTAAGGGGGCTTGGGAGTTACTGAGCTGTCATGGGGATATTTGCACGTACCTATACAAGCTGGAGAATAACTTTATATAAAATGAGTGTATATTTGGCTTAGTATAAATTCAATGAATAATTTGTATCACCAGAGCAGGGGTGATCAACCTTTTGAAGAGCGACGGCCGCTTCAGTAATTTGGTAACCCGTCATGGGCCACAATGAAATTAAATGGTTCAGAATTTACCATTTTTTATTTTAAGTAGCATAATGAAGATTTTACTCCTGCAGCCACTGAATGCCAGCGGGAGGGAGAGGAGGAGAAGCTGGCTTTCAGTGGCTGCAGGAGGAGAATGGAAAGGTTCCGTTCCTGTATATGTGCCCCCGCTGCCCCTCCTGTCCAAGCAGGGCTGGTGCTACCACTAGGCAAACTAGGCAGCCGCCTAGGGCGCACTGCTGCCTAGGGTGCCCAGCCACTGGTGTTCCTACTCTCTTCTCAGCATCAGCAGGCAGCCGCAGCTCCAATTGCACATAGTGTCAGAAGTGCAGCGGTGGTGGAGGAATGTGTCTGTGTCCCGACTCCTGAATGAATGGAAGCAAGCAAACATTCATTGATGGGCACTGGTAGGCAGCATTGATGGGCACTGGTAGGCTGCATTGATGGGTGCTGGTGAGGCTACATTAATGGGCACTGGTGAGGCTACATTAATGGGCACTGGTGAGGCTACATTAATGGGCACTGGTGAGGCTACATTAATGGGCACTGGTGAGGCTGCATTTGATGGGCACTTCATTAAAAAGGTGGGGTATACATGGGCAGGGCAAATGGGGTGGAGTCAGGAGTGGAGAAAATTAGGTTTCGCCTAGGGTGTCAAAAATCCTTGCACCAGCCCTGTGTCCAAGTGTAAAACAGAATAGGAACGGGAGGCCGCAAGGGCCCTCATGGAGGACAGGTCTGGTCACCATTATGACCCCTGACGATACACCAGTGGTTGGGGGTGGGGGTGCTAAAAAACGCATCTTAACTATAGGGCTTTACCACCCCCCCAAACCGCAAATGTAAATGAGCCCTTACTGTCCTGAGCCCCCTATAAGGCTGCTTTCACATTGATGCATTGTGGTTTACCCTCACCGCAGATGCATCGCAGTGCACCTGCGGGTTAATTGCGACTTGCCATAGACTTCTATTATAACTTGCAGGTGTGGTGCACTTTCTGAAAGGCCACCAAAACTCCTGCATTCGAATTGAGGTGGAGGTCCAAATCAGAGGGCTCCAAGCAGAGGCATAGCTTGAAGCTTGTGGGCCCCGATGCAAAAGTTGACATGGGCCCCCGCCCACTACCACCCACCACTTCTACCGTGCGTGCAGATACACCCACCACACACCAAGATACTCCAAGTGGCTTAAGAGGTTTGATTCCCCAGAGTTCCTCCTTACATCAGAGGACAGGGATCACGCTGCAGAACCAGAGGACAGGGATCACATTTGGCAGGTCACTTGGCAGAGCTCCTTTCCCACCCCATCACTATATACTGCCCCCCCCCCCCCACACACACACACTACAGAGGTAAAGGTAAAAAAAAAAAAAAAAAAATTACGTTTTTCTTAGTTTGTCAGTAAATGTTGTACATTTTTCTCCTTCACTGATGGGCACTGATGAAGCAGCACTGATGGGTACTGACGAGGTGGCACTTCTGGGCAATGATTAGGCGGCACTGATGAGGAGGCATGAATATGCCGCACGTATGGGCACTGAGAGGTGGCACTGATATGTGGCACTGATGAGCACTGATAGGCGGCACTGATGGGTGGCACTGGGCACAGATAGGCGGCACTGGTGGACACAGATAGGCAGCACTGGTGGGCACAGATAAGTGGCATGGATAGGCAGCACTGATGGGTGGCATTGATGGGCAGCAGTGATGAGCATTGATGGGCAGCAGTGATGGGGATGGATGGGCAGCCCTGATAGCTAGCAGCACAAATGGCCACTGATTGATGGTGCTTGTGGGCACTGATTGCTGGCACTTGTGGGCACAGATTGGTGGCAATTGTGGACACTGGTTGGCACTGATTGCTGGCAGTGGTGGGCAATCATTGCTGGCACTGGTGGGCACTAATTGTAATCAGGGCACTGATGATCAGTGACAATTGCGCGGCCGTGATACGCTGTACCCAAACAAAATTGTCCTTTTTTTTTTCTACAAATAGAGCTTTTTTTTGGGTGGTATTTGCTTACCTCTGCGTTTTTTATTTTTTGAACTGTAAACAAAAAAAGAGCGTCAATTTTGAAAAAAAAAAAAACTATGTTTTTTACTTTTTGCTATAAAAAAAATCCCCCAAAAAATGTAAAAAACTAATTTTTTTATCAGTTTAGGCCAATATGTATTGTTCTACATATTTTTGGTAAAAAAAATCGCAATAAGCGTATATTGATTGGTTTGCGCAAAAGTTATAGCGTCTACAAAATAGGGGATAGATTTATGTCATTTTTATTATTGTTTTTTTCTAGTAATGGCGGCGATCAGCGATTTTTAGCTGGACTGTGACATTGCTGTATAAATGTTACGATCTGTCCGCTGCAATCAGTGCTATAAAAATGAACTGATTACTGTATAAACGACACTGACAGGAAAAGGGTTAGCACTAGGGGGGCGATCAAGGGGTTAAATGCGTTCCCTGGGAGGTGTTTCTAACTGGGGGGGGGGAGTGGACTGACTGGGAGTACAGAGAGATCGCTGTTCCTGATCACTAGGAACAGACGATCTCTCTGTACTCCATTGACAGAACGGGTATCTGCTTTGTTTACATTGACAGATCCCCGTTCTGCCTCTCTGTGGAGCGATCGCGGGTGGCCTCCGTGCACGTGTCCCCGCTGTATCTATTATACAAAGCAATTCTTGCAATAGAGCCGACCTGCTGCAGTATAACTGCATCTGGCTGGTCAGCAAGTGGTTAAAAGTGATCACTTTCCCTCTGTTCTCACCTGCATAAATGAGCTTGGGGAGGAGAAACAGCAGTACACTGATCTTCCCAGGAAATGGTTGTGGGTGGTGGGGGAGTGGGGGATGTCAGGACAAGTCTGGTCATTGAAGGTGAGCAGACTGAGTTCCCAGCACTGCTAGAGAACTGACCGCGCTCTGCTCTCATGCCTAGTGGTGTCAGTTATTAATAGGAAAGCAGGGGGACTGTCAGGATCAATGGGTATTTCACACAAAGGAATTAATACAAAGAGATCAGGATACTTTTACATACAAATATCAGGAATATGACATATTGGGTTTATATATTCTTTAATTCTTTAGTTTTTTTGGTACTTTTCAGGCCCTAATATAATGTGTGTGTTGATAAAAAAAAAATGGAATGTTTTTCCGTGGGTAACTTAATAAGGGGGTTGAACAAAATGTGACTTTTACAGGGTGTCACTTCTTGCTCTCTCGGGTTTTACAATATTTTGTCTATAAATTTTATTTTATTGCATTCTTTTTGTTTTTTGCAGAGTCACAGTAGCAGGAATATCAAGTTCAACGTGATTGTAACCACAACACGTAACCAAAATACCCTGAGGGACAATAAACAATAGCACCAAGAATGTAGATGTCCTTCATTACATATATACAATGTTACTTGTGTTATAATTTTCTGGTATATTTTGTTTTCTTTTCTTTTCAACTTCATTTCGCATAAAATACACCCCTACAATGTACAAAGAACATTTTCTGGAAATTACGAAACATTCCATTGAGGCTTTAAATAAGGTTATAAAAACCCCAGTGCACAAAAGATATAAAATAATATTATCATGTAGAAAATGTTACATGACCAAGTTCAGACTGTTATGTGTCCACAAACCCACAATAAGATCTGGTTGCCAGAATGAAGTGATCCAGAAAATGTATGGAAGTTGGGGGGTCTTATGAATGTAGAACCCTCCTAGTTAGGTTGTTAGGTACTCTTAGTTCTTTAGTTCTACTGTAATCAGTTGAGCAGCTTGTGATTATTTTGGGCTGTTCTGTGTCTCAATGGTTGCAGGTTTGTCTACTTTCCCTTGCCTTCTGGAGGATGTAGGAAAGTAGTGGGTTGGGAGAGTCAGGCAGCCTGAAAATTTATGTGAACCCAGCCAGTCTTTGGGGATTGGGGGATCCCAGTAGGTGGCTGGGAGTGTACATGAATAGTTTGAGGCCTAGAGCAGAGGAGTTTTTGTCCAGGAGCAGAAGATCCTGGACTGCCCCTTCTGGGTAGTCCAGCTATGCTTTTCGTCTGATCATCGAGGTACCTGGGTTCGCTAAGGCATCTATTCTACCAAACTTTGCTGGAGCTGATTGAGGGATTTCTTTTGGTGATCTGGTCTGAAGATTTCACAGGAGACATGTCTGACTGATATTAGAAGGAGGCATCCAAATATCCAAGGACATTTGTGAGTACAGACCGGTGTATGAGATCCCAGTGACCGTGTGCTGCTAGAATCGGTGTCAGCCTGTGCTTAGATTGGACATCCTTATGGTGTCCCTGCGTAGCTTAGTACATCTGTTGCTGTTGCAAGGACTGTGCTAAGAAGTTTGAGGAAGTGAGAAGTTTCCTCAAGTTACTACTTTGCCCTACAGGAGTATCCCACTGTAAGCCCCCGTAAACACGGTCGGAAATTCCGACCACAAAATCCGTTGGATTTTTTCCGACGGATTTTGTCCGACACTGGTGTTGCATACACACGGTCGGACAAAGTTGTCGGAAAATCCGATCATGCTGAACGTGGTGACGTTCGTTGCATACGACGGAACTATGTAGAGGCTAGTAGCCAATAGCTTTGGTCTCGTAATTTGATCTGAGCATGCGTGGCACTTTGTCCGTCGGAATTCTCTCCACACGATCGGGAAAAGTCTGATCGGATTTTGTTGTCGGAAAATTTGAGAGCAGGATCTCAAATTTTTTCCGTCTAAAATTCAGACGGAAAAAGGCAGAAAGAGCACACATGCGGGCGGATTTTCCGACAACATGGTCCGATCGGACATTTTCCGTCTGAATTTTCAACCGTGTGTACAGGGGCTTACCCTGCACCCATCCAAGTTCACATTTAATAAAGCATCAGAATCTCTGCTAAAGTTTCTACACAGGACTTATTATACTCCCCAAAGGCTAGCCCAGATATACCCCACGCAATCAGCATTATGCCCAAAATGTCAACAATCAATAGAAACATTCTACCATGTTATCTGGGACTGCCCCGTCATTCAGGAATACTGAAGGAGAGTGGTTGTGGAGGTCAACACTGCTACCAACCTTTCAGTATCAATGGACTCCAAGGTCCTTCTTCTAGGCATTACAGAATTGGTGACACATTCAACACATGCCAAACTGCTACTGTTCTATCTGTGTTTCTATGCCAGGAAAGTTCTCCTACAACACTGGAAACGAACGACTCCCCCATGGTGACCCAGTGGCGCACACTGGTGGATTCTGTGCTACCTCTATACCAATTAACGTATATGGGCCGCAAATGTCCCCAAAAATTTGATAAAGTGTGGAACTCATGGGTGACTGCTAGATCGCTCTCTGTATAAGGATGTAAGAGAAGATAGATAAAGATGATTATGACCTCACATAACTATGAGATGAGTTTATGCTCCTTAGCTACAGGTTGGGAAATGCAGATTGTTCTTAGTCAACCTAGACCCCCTAAAGACCACTGATATATCCCTGAGTATACAGTCGAGACTCCCATACCACCTCCTATTGGTCTCCCTTCCTCCATAAACCCCCAGGTGTTGATACCTCTACCTCTTAACCTGCTCTCACCCCAAAGAGTAAAAGTTGTCTATCACAACCACCTGACCTAGGTGTGATCCCGACAGCCCCTGGACCCTTGTAGACCCCCCCCCCCACTCGCCCACCACTGATTACACTTCCCAAACTGAACTATTTTTGTGTCAGGAATTCACACTGTGGAATATAAATGTAATATAAAATATAAAAACAATGTTTAAAGAATGAGCCAATGCAGAATAGGTAACATGCAGCATTAAAGCGGTTCTGCACACATTTCATTTAGTAAATCTCTTTGCCCTCCAAATCAGGCAAAGAGTACTAAATGAAATGTGTTTTTTTTTTTTTTTCACTTACCTTGATAATCGCCGACTTCCTGTCCTCTGTGTCTGCGGCGGTGGGCGGGGTCTGTGCGGGGATCCTCGTCACGCCGCACTGTCTCCTGGGATCTGGTGTCATTGATCCCAGGAGTCTGTGCGGGCATCTTCCGAAATCTCGCGAGATGTCGGCCACATCTTCCGAAATCTCGCGAGATGTCGGCCACATCTTCCGAAATCTCGCGAGATGTCGGCCACATCTTCCGAAATCTCGCGAGATGTCGGCCACATCTTCCGAAATCTCGCGAGATGTCGGCCATATCTTCCAAAATCTCGCGAGATGTCGGCAGATCTGCCGACATCTCGCGAGATTTCGGAGAACGTGAGCTGCACTTCGCCGTTACTGCGCACGCACGAGATCGCCGCAGTAACGGCGGTGCATGCTGGGCCATCTGGAGTGCCTGTGTGGGTTCAAATGCCCACAGGCAAGATGGCCCCCAGCATTAAAAAATTTCTAGAAATAATAAATCTATTTGAAAGAAGCTGCTGCCGGTTTACATCCAAGGACAAGTACCTAAACTGCATTGCATAAGCCATTGCATTGCAGTAAAAAAAAAAAACATAAAGACAGTGCAGAACTGCTTTAAATAAAAAAAGAAGAAAAAAAAAAACACTCACCGCTAAAATCGAACTAAAACCTGGTTAGCTACAGCTGCTGAGCTAAATAAATCATTAAATATCTGACCTCTGTATTATTAATGCACAGTGCTGACCTGAAATAGTTTATAATACATCATTAGCAAAACACTCCATGAAGAAATATGAAATAAGAAAACCAATATTGACCACTTGCTGCCCGCCCACAGTACTTTTACTGGGGGCAGGCACAACAACCAGGTCAGGCCAGGCGACATACTGGTACACCTCCTGGCACATGCACACTAGCACACCCCTTGGGGCAGGCAGCCGCCCGATCTCATGACTGCTGTGTCATGACCAATCATAGCGATCACATGATGTTATGCAAACAAACTGTCATGAATGACCGCATTATATTGACAGTTTTATTAATAAAAGGTCAAACAATACTATTTCCCAATTATGTACAACTCCTTGGTCCCAAAGCTGTGGACCCCATCTGGTGGTCATCTGGTTGCCCTGCGTCAGTACAGAGTACAGAGCACTCAAACTCTGAGATCAACTTAAAGCTGCTACTCACAAGACTTTTGGGACAACTGCCTCCTTCCGGGGTGTCCTCCTGATGCAGCCTAGTGAGATAGCACCTCTCAAAACCGGATCCTCTTCTTGTGGTTATTAGCAGGTTATTGAATCATGTGCTTGGAAGCTTTTTGTATGCAGAGAATACTTTACTTTTATGGAGGAATATATTTAGAGCTGCGGAAATTAACGATTAATTGCTCGATTAAGATTGAGCTCTGCGGTCTCGCCCATAGGAAAAGCCGTCATCATTACCCGCCTGCTTGTGCCGTCTACTCTGCGGACGGGTCTGCTGTCTATTCCAGATAGAGCGGACAATCGGAGATGTGGATATTACGGTATGGGGGGAGATGTGGGGAGATGTGGACATTACAGTATGGGGGCAGATGTGGATATTACAGTATGGGGGCAGATGTGGATATTACAGTATGGGGGCAGATGTGGATATTACGGTATGGGGGGGAGATGTGGATATTACAGTATGGGGGCAGATGTGGATATTACAGTTTGGTGGCAGATGTGGATATTACAGTATGTGGGGAGATGTGTTTTTTACTAGTAATGGGGGGGATCTGCGATTTTTATCGTGACTGCGACATTGCGGCGGACACTTCGGACACTTTTGACACATTTTTGGGACCATTCACATTTATACAGCGATCCGTGCTATAAAAATGCATTGATTACTGTATAAATGTGACTGGCAGGGAAGGGGTTAACACTAGGGGGCGCTGCAGGGGTTAATGTGTACCCTATCTTGGTGATTCTTACTGTAGGGGGAGGGGACTGACTGGGGGAGGGGACCGATCGGTGTCCCTATGTACAAGGGACACACCATTGGTCTCCTCTCCTCTGACAGGACGTGGATCTGTGTGTTTACACACACCGATCCACGTCCTGCTCGATTACCGGGCAATCGCGGGTGCCTGGCGGTCATCGTGACCGCCGGGCACACGCACCGGGGCCCCAGCTACGCGGCGGGCGCGCGGGCGCGCCTCCCGCGGCGCGCACGCCCCCCAGTGGCTAAATTGTAGACAACGTCATATGACGGCGTCCCGCCACAAGAGCCGCACCGCTCCACCGTCATTTGACAGTGGGCGGTCGGCTAGTGGTTAAAGCCTCCATAGAAGTCTATGGCAAAGCTCGCTTTTGAAGCCCCAAGCAAAACAGGACTGTAAGCTAACCATTATATTTAGTGACAGGAGCTTTGACTAGCAGTCAGAGAGCTTTAACAAAGCCTGTCCGAAGCCTTGTTTTGAAGCAAGTGTAAACTAGCCCTAAGTGCATATTTATATAAAAAAAAAGGGCATAGCTATACATTTGTATGTGATTTTTTTTCTCTGTAAGAATGCAGGCAAAAATCAAATGTTACTGGGCTTGTTTCTCTCAAGGTCGGATGTTCTTCATTCATAGGAATAGCGCAAATCAGGAAAATACTGCATCATTTTCCTCAAAGCCCCCCCATGTGAATGAGTATGGGGTACATTGTACCCCTACCCAGCCCCCCCCCCCCCCCCCCCAAAAAAAGTAGTGTAGTGTGACAACAAACAAGAGACAATATTTAACAAAGTCCTTTATTAAAAATGTCTTCTTCCTCCGCTTCTTCCTCCGGTCCCCTGAGCTTTGGTTGTACTTCCCCTTTAAGCTCACCATACACATTACAATCTGATTGTACAATCTCCTATGGATCCACTAACAACTACTGGATTGCATATAAATTGATTGGATAGATTAGGTAGGTCTTTATATAAACATATATATTTATAAGCAAGTGTCGTATCGCAAAAAATGGCCTGGTCAGGAAGGGGGCAAATTCTTCCGGGGCTGAAATGGTTAAGACGATTACAAACATACCATATATAGATATGAGGAAAAAACTATTTAACTTTTTTTGACGTAAAAGGAAAATAAAGGTTCCCTTTTGGTGTTGATAAGTGACAGTGATGACGCACACAGTAAGTACAGTTTGGGGGGGAGGGGGGGGCTAAAATAACATTAAAGGCGTGTACACAGGGTGTGCCAGGTGTGCCTGGGTACACCCTAATCACCCTGTGTGGTGCAGATTCCCCCTGTTTAACCACTATGACGTCCACAAGGTGGATCTCCCATCCTGGGTGGACGTCATATGACGTCCTCCTATTCCCGGCCGTCTAGGGGGCGCGCGCGCGGCATCGCTCGGTGTGCGTGCCAGGCGGCCGCGATGTCCGCCGGGCACCCGCGATTGTCCGGGAGAACAGCGGGACCGTGGAGCTGTGTGTGTAAACACACAGCTCCACGTCATGTCACTGGAGAGGAGACCGATGGTGTGTTCCCAGTACAGAAGAACGCCGATCGGTCTCCTCCCCCTTGTGAGTCCCCTCCCCCCACAGTTAGAATCAATCCCAGGGAACATATATTAACCCCTGCAGCGCCCCCTAGTGTTAACCCCTTCCTGCCAGTCACATTTACACAGTAATCAGTGCAATTTTATAGCAACGATCGCTGTGTAAATGTGAATGGTCCCAAAAATGTGTCAAAAGTGTCCGAAGTGTCCGCCGCAAAGTCGCAGTCACGAAAAAAACCGCAGATCGCCGCCATTACTAGTAAAAATAAATAAAAAATAAAAATGCAATAAATCTATCTCCTATTTTGTAAACGCTATAACTTTTGAGCAAACCAATCAATATACGCTTATTGCGATTTTTTTTTTTTTTTACCAAAAATATGTAGAAGAATACATATCGGCCTAAACTGAGGAAAAAATTTTGTGTTTTTTTTTCAAAAAAATGGGATATTTATTATAGCAAAAAGTAAAAAATATTGTGTTTTTTTCAAAATTGTCGCTCTCCTTTTGTTTATGACGCAAAAAATAAAAACCGCAGAGGTGATCAAATACCACTAAAATAAAGCTCTATTTGTGGGAAAAAAAAAAAAGGACGTCAATTTTGTTTGGGTGCAACGTCGCACGACCGCCCAATTGTCAGTTAAAGCGACGCAGTGCCGAATCGCAAAAAGTGCTCTGGTAAGGAAGGGGGTAAAATCGTCCGGGGCTGAAGCGGTTAAACCCCTGATATTTCACCAAAACCCTAAAAAAAAATTTTAAAAATTATAAAAATAAAAACTACAAACACTGTCCACTGCTCTACTGACACCAATCTCTGTCCTACTGACACCGCCCATTGCTCTGCTGACACTGTCAGTATACTGTGTGTATGTATATATTATATATATATATATATAATATATATATATATATATATATATATATATATTAAGGCTGTGGAATTTAAAGATTAATTCCACAATTAATCGTTAATATTTTTGATCGGTACTCACCTCTTCGCCAGCTTCCGGGTCTTCAGGGAGTTCCGTCGGAGATCCGGTGACGTCACGGACATCGACGTCACCGGACTCCTCCCCCCTTCCCCAAGTGCCTCCCACTGCTAACGAAGGGAAGGGGGGAGGAGTCCGGTGACATCGAAGTTCTGATTGAACGTATCGCATACGGGGGAGGAGCTACGCAGGACGTCACCCGCTGCTGCCCTACGGAACTAGCACGATTGTCGGCTTTACATGCTGTGTTTTTATCATCTTTATGTGAGTAGTTTGTGTTTGAATACGAAAATGTAATCTTATACTTAAGCGGCGAGCACTTAGATCTTTTCTTTCTACCCATGACCTGGCGTCCTTGCTGAGATCTAAGGAGACGTGAGAGAAGTTTATAGTCCGTGTTAACCCTTTTGATACCCGCTTGTATGACCACCTGTTCGCACAGGGGTCCATGCCATAAGGTGAGAGTGATTAGTTAGACCGGAGGTGAAGGGATAGTGAAAAGAAAAATGACTTACATCAGTGCTACAGTTTGAATTTAAAACGTATTTGTGTGAACTGTGAAGTTAAGTCATGGATTGTGGAAACTAACTAGTGTCGGGTGATTGTATATAGTGTATACCACATTTACCACTGACTAATGCAGAGTTGCAAGGAGATCAGCTAAAAGTAGTTGGATCTGTATGTGCGCTTATAATTAATCGAAAAAAATCAATTAATCGAACACGAAAATTTTAATCATAGTTACATAGCTAGCTAGGCCGAAAAAAGACACAAGTCCATCCAGTTCAACCATAAAAATAAAAAAATAAATAATAAATAAAAATAAAAATAAATAAATAAAAATAAAATAGATAAATAAAAATAAAATAAATAAATAAAAATAAAATAGATAAATAAAATAAAATAAATAAAAATAAAATAGATAAATAAAAATAAAATAAATAAATAAAAATAAAATAGAATATTAATCAGTAACGGCCCTAATATATATATATATATATATATATATACACTCATGTGTTTTTGAGCTTTGGGATGCACACCCTAATGCAATAGGCTGACCACACCTATGAATACCATTTAGTTACATGTCACACATTGTGAATGGAAGGATTGCAGTGTAGGGATCGGTCACAAGAATGCATGAAAAGATTCATACATGAGAAGACAACCTTTATAGGAACAAATGGCTATAAAAGGAAAGTCTAAGCTGTTCTGGTGCAGTTGACTTCTCATTTAGAAATGTATTCATAGGCAATTCAATCTGGCCCGGGTGTGTGCAGTGCGTCTGGAAAGTATTCACAGTGCTTCACTTTTTCCACATTTTGTTATGTTACAACCTTGCAAAGATTTCAAACAAACATCTTTCACGTTGTCACTATGGTGTATTGTTTGTAGAATTTTGAGGAAAATAATGCATTTAATCCATTTTGGAATAAGCCCGTAACATAACAATAAATGTGGAAAAAGTGAAGCGCCGTGAATACTTTCCGGATGCACTGTAGATTAGCTTCTTCCATTGGGCTCGGGGTAATGTGAATATTACTGCAATGCATTTATTTGGAATGGCACCTCAATGCATTAAGTCAGGGGTCTCCAAACTTTTCTTTCAGTACAAGGACCACATCATATATTTAAAAAATGTCCACAGGCCAAAAAAATCAAATAAAAATTTTTTGGACAATTTTGGACAGCCTTGAGGCACCCCATTCTAAAATGTAAAAAGCTATTCTAATAAGTTTACATAATGCAGCAACATCCACACATGTAGGACAACCAGCGTTAGAGGTGATTTATTATTCCAAAGGAAATTTGCACACTGGTTCTGACTAGTGATCCAATGTTTCTCTTCTCCCTCAATTTCTCTCCATTACTCAGCTAAGGTGACCTTAGTGTTGATGGAGGGGGGGGGGGGCAGGGGAGAATCAAACAAGGATGCTGTGTGGACAATCAACATCCTCCTGATCAACTGATGATGTCATTGGAGGTTAGGATGCCGGCAGGTAGACGGCTGTAATGGTGCACAATGAAAACCTGTGGCTTTGTGTAAATAAAAGGCCGGCTTCATTCATCTGCTGGCTTGTGTACGATTTATGGGCAATTTTTACGCATTTTGCCAAGGCACCCCTGGAGAAACCTCAAGGCACCCTGGTTGAAAAAGGCTGATTTAGAACATCAAAAGATTCAGTAAAACAAAGCAAAGAAATTCCAAATAAACTTTGGACCATCAAGGTCCCATCATAGCCCCCTTACATCAGAGATCCCATCAAAGACCACCTTACATCACAGTCCCCCCTACATCACAGTCCCTCCTACATCACAGTCCCTCCTACATCACAGTCCCCCCTACATCCCAGCCCCCCCGACATCACAGTCCCCCCGACATCACAGTCCCCCCCGACATCACAGTCCCCCCCGACATCACAGTCCCCCCTGACATCACAGTCCCCCCTGACATCACAGTCCCTCCCTACATCACAGTCCCTCCCTACATCACAGTCCCCCCCGACATCACAGTCCCTCCTACATCACAGTCCCCCCCTACATCACAGTCCCCCCCCTACATCACAGTCCCCCCTACATCACAGTCCCCCCTGCATCACAGTCCCTCTTACATCACAGTCCCTCCTACATCACAGTCCCCCCTACATCCCAGCCCCCCCGACATCACAGTCCCCCCGACATCACAGTCCCCCCTGACATCACAGTCCCCCCTGACATCACAGTCCCTCCCTACATCACAGTCCCCCCGACATCACAGTCCCTCCTACATCACAGTCCCCCCTGACATCACAGTCCCCCCTGACATCACAGTCCCTCCCTACATCACAGTCCCCCCCGACATCACAGTCCCTCCCTACATCACAGTCCCCCCCGACATCACAGTCCCTCCTACATCACAGTCCCCCCCTACATCACAGTCCCCCCTACATCACAGTCCCCCCTGCATCACAGTCCCTCCTACATCACAGTCCCCCCCAACATCACAGACCCCCCCGACATCACAGACCCCCCCGACATCACAGTCCCTCCTACATCACAGTCCCCCCTACATCACAGTCCCCCCTACATCACAGTCCCCCCTACATCACAGTCCCTCCTACATCACAGTCCCCCCCGACATCACAGTCCCCCCCGACATCATAGTCCCCCCTACATCACAGTCCCCCTGACATCACAGTCCCTCCTACATCACAGTCCCCCCCCGACATCACAGTCCCCCCGACATCACAGTCCCCCCCGACATCACAGTCCCTCCTACATCACAGTCCCCCCTACATCACAGTCCCCCCCTACATCACAGTCCCTCCTATATCAGAGTCCCCTACATCACAGTCCCCCCTACATCACAGTCCCCCCTTACATCACAGTCCCCTACATCACAGTCCCTCCTACATCAGACTCCCCCTTTCATCAGAGTCCCTCCTGCTCAGAGTTTCCCTTACATCAGAGCCCCCCCTCCATACATCCGAGCCATCATCAGGGGTCAGATCAAATCTTGCAGCTGGCCGGATTTGGCCCATGGACTGCCATTTGGAACCCCCGGCACTGCCTTGCAGTGGGTTACAATGCATTAACTTACTGTGTATTAGGAAAAAAAGGTAGTCACTTTAATTGTCCCACCATTACACAACGCACATTAACGCATGACACAATGTGCACATCACTAAGATGTAGATGGGCCCGTAAGGGCCAACTCCAGGAAACGTTAGAATTATCCCTTGCATTGGGGCTGCACGCTTTATAGCTCAGTGCTCCGATCTCCTGCAGCCTCTTTGTGGCCGCTTTCCATCTACATTTACTCCAGTGATGGCTGAATGGCATTTTTTTTTACTTGACAATAACAAAACTTGCAGGTAACGAGCATGGGCATAACCGCTTATAGCTTCCACCAGAAGTGCTAAGACCTCAGCAGTTACATACTGTAGCCTCATGGGACTGCCTACCTCTGACTCTACTATCCCTCTATTTTCCTAGGTACACTGTGGCCCCATTGGGCTGCCTACCTCCAACACTACCCTCCCCTTTACTACTTACGCAGTGGCCCCATAGGCTGCCTAACACCAACCCTACCTTCCCACCCATTTCCTACAGTAATTACACCATGGCCCCATGGGACTGCCTAAAACCATCTGTACCTTCCCCTTTCCCAATTACACTGTGGCCACATGGGTCTGCCTACCTCCAACCTTACCCTCCCTCCCCTTTCCTAATTACACCATGGCCACATCCGGCTGCCTACCTCCAACCTTACTCTCTCTCCCCCCTTTGCTAATAATACCGTGGCAACATGGGGCTGCCTACACCCAACCTTACCCTCATTTCCCTTTCCTAATTACACCATGGCCACATGGGTCTGCCTACCTCCAACCTTACCCCCCCCCCCTCCCTTTCCTTATTACACCATGGACCTATAGGGCTGCCTACCTCCAACCTTACTCTCTCTCCCCCCTTTGCTAATAATACAGTGGCAACATGGGGCTGCCTACTCCCAACCTTACCCTCCCTTCCCTTTCCTTATTACACCATGGCTATATGGGGCTGCCTACCTCCAACCTTAGCCCCCTCCCCTTTCCTAATTACACCATGGACATATAGGGCTGCCTACCTCCAACCTTACCCTTCGTCTCCTTTCCTAATTACACCGTGGCCACATAGGGCTGTCTACCTCCAACCTTATCCTACCTCACCTTTGCTAATTACACTGTGACCCCATAGGGCTGCCTACCTCCAACCTGAATCATGCCATGAGGATTATTCCACAGGGTAGAGCTTTGTCTTCAGGCTACTGGCCCTCCATCCCTTGTAGGATTCTTATGCGGTTGTCAGGCTACAGGCAGATGCACGAGCTGACCTAGTCATGTAGGACCAGTTCCTGTGTGACTGGAATGGCATCTCCATGTTCATTCCACAACCAACGAGCAGGTTTACCAGGGTGTTTTCAGACACCGCTGTCTTAGACGGTTTTGCAGCCAATTTTGGTCGTGAATGGTTGGCCAGCCATTGGCCTCTGGAGATATTTTCGTCTGCCCAAGTTGGCCCATACTTCAGCAATGTTTGAAATTTATCCAATCCTGTGGCAGCAGTCACATGGGGTCCAGTTTGGTCAGTGAACTCAGTGATTTTCTTTACAGATAATTTGGCCACAGCCAAAATTATTAATAAAGAAAGATCGGGGTCCCTTCTCATCATGTCCTTCATTTGCAGGTTGACATGGCTAGGTCTGATGTACAAGTTTCACTTCAAGGGAGAGTTCATCAGTGGGAAGCATAATGGCGCAGAAAATTTAGGTCTGGCGAGGAGCTGGGCTGCCTGGGAGTGGGGGGGGGGGGGCGAGCAACGTTCTGAATGGGAGCCGTTCTCCCAGAGAGAGTGTGGAGGAACAGAGGGGGCGGCCAGATCATCATAGCGGAAGAAAGGAAGAGGAGATCTGGCTTGATCAGAGAGCGGGGGTTTACCCGCTGTAGCAGCTTTACATTACAATTGAAGTCTGCGCGGCGTCACACGCAGCCCCGCCCTCCTGACCCCGCACCTGTGAAAGACAGTACGTGCCCTGGCATTGGACCAGCGTTCTATCTGTCACAGGTGCGGGGTCAGGAGGGCGGGGCTGTGTGTGACGGCACAAAGACTTCAATTGTAATGTAAAGCTGTTACAGCAGGTAAATCCCCGCTCTGTGATCAAGCCAGATCTCCTCTTCCGCTATAATGATCTGGCTGCATGATGGACACAGGTGAGGCTGCTTGGGTGAGGCTGTGATAATGGACACAGGTGAGGCTGCATGGGTGAGGCTGCAATAATGGACACAGGTGAGGCTGCATGGGTGAGGCTGCAATAATGGACACAGGTAAGGCTGCATGGGTGAGGCTGCAATAATGGACACAGGTGAGGCTGCACTGGTGAGGCTGCATGATGGACACAGGGGAGGCTGCATGATGGACACAGGTGAGGCTTAATGGGTGAGGCTGCAATAATGGACACTGGTGAGGCTGCATGATGGACACAGGTGGGGCTGCATGATGGACACAGGTGGGACTGCACGGGTGAGGCTGCGTTAGTGGGCACTGGTCGTGCTGCGTTGATGGGCACAGGTGAGGCTGCATTGGAGCGCCCCCTGGGGCACGCACTCAGGAACATCCGTGACCACCGGGTCCTCACGGATCACGGCTCCCGGGTCCATCACGGTAAACGGCCGCTGATAGCCAAATGACGGAGCGATCACATGTACACAAACCGGTTCCTCCCTCCCGTCTCTGTACCGATCGGTACAGTGAGAGGGGAAAAGCGGAGAGGGGGAGAGAGGGAACCAGCGCTGTGGGCTGGATGAGTAGTGCCCACAGCGCTGGTCAGTGACAGCACTGTGAAATACTCTGCCAGCAGTGTGCAATACTCTGCCACCACTGTGTCGCCAATACTTTAATTTTAATAGAAACACAGAATTTATTTATTTTTTTTTTACCAAATTTTTGGTATTTTTTGATTTATAGCGCAAAAAAAATTAAAAACCCAGCAATGATTAAATACCACCAAAAGAAAGCTCTATTTGTGTGGAAAAAAAAGGACAAAAAATTCATTTGGGTACAGTGTTGCATGACTGAGTAATTGTCATTCAAAGTGTGAGAGAGCACCGAAAGCTGAAAATTGGTCTGGTTAGGAAGGGGGTTTAAGTGCCCAGTGGGTAAGTGGTTAATTAAGAAATAAAACATTTAAGTGTAATTTCATGATAATTTATGAGGGCGTGTATAGGGGCGGGGCATGGTAGGGGTTGGGTGGGGCAACTGGTGGCGAGTAACCCTTAAGGCCTGGCTAGTAGCTCAGGACTTGAAATTTTGAGCCCTGTATATGTATGTATAATATATATATTATATATATATATATTATATATATAAATTATATAGGATTGGGTATCAGCTCATTAGGCTGTATGATGAGATTTTACATTTCTGTTTTGTTTTTTTGTGGTTGACAATCTGACAGATCTCAGGTTTATAGTGTATTCATCGTCATAGACTTCAGCACCATGGACAGGTCATTACATTCCTTGCGGTTTCTGGCCAGGTGGATTAATGTTCATTATTGTAGCACTGCATGCCCCCTAGTGGAGATTTTTGTGTATTTCAGTTGAAATATCTCAGTACTATTTTGATCCCAAATCTTAAAGTGTACGTATATTGCCAGAGGCGTATCTAGTGAAAATGGCGCCTATGGCAAGCACTGAAACTGTGCCCCTGACAAAACATTTGCGGCCTTACCAGCACCCATAAATGCAGCAACATCAGCACCCATAAATGCAGTAACATCAGCACCCATAAATGCGGCCTTACCAGCACCCATAAATGCAGCAACATCAGCACCCATAAATGCAATAACATCAGCACCCATAAATGCGGCCTTACCAGCACCCATAAATGCAGCAACATCAGCACCCATAAATGCAGCCTTACCAGCACCCATAAATGCAGCCTTACCAGCACCCATAAATGCAGTAACATCAGCACCCATAAATGCGGCGCCAGCCCCTCTGACATTGGACAGAGGTAGAGAGGGAATAGGATCACCAGTGGCCAGGTGCCCTAGGCAGCTGCCTAGTTTGGCTAGTGGTAATGCCGGTGTTCTGTCGAGAAGTACCCCCTATCGAAAAATGCTGGGACAGAACTGCACGTGCGCAGAACGGAGCCTCAGAACAGCTGAGCTTAAGATCAGCTGTTTCGCATATTTACATAAAGGGGGCGGATATTTCAATGATGGCCAGTACTAGGGGCGGAATTTTTATCGCTGAACAAACAAATCTGGTAAAGAAACCTTTATGTAATATAGAAAAATCTGCCCTTCAATTGACTAAACACGCCCGCAGCGTTCAAAATGAATAGCAGATAAAGATTTATTTTGCAAATTTCTTTGGCCATCAATACAAATTCCACCCCCAGCACTGCCCATCATTGAAATATCCGCCCCCTTCATGTAAATATCTGTCCCTCACCTACATGAACGTGCCTCGGCCACACGGGACAACAGCTGATCGTAAACTCAGCTGTTCTGCGGCTCCGTGCGGCGCATGCGCAGTTCCACCTGGGCACTATTCGATAGCCGGGCATTTCTCGACAGAGCACCAGCCCTGTCTGCTTGGCACACACGCAGAATCACACATGATGACTTTAAGTCACCACCATGTGCGATTGTGTGTGTGTGTCAGGCCCAAGCAGAAGCAAGCAGCCAATCAAATATAGTGCTCAATATGGATTAAATAAATATACTTAGCCATAGATATCACAAATAAAGTGTAATAAAGTGATTTGTGCAATTTTTGAAATATCCGCCCCCTTCATGTAAAGGTTCTACTTGCACAAATCACTTTATTATACTTTATTTGTGATATCTATGGCTAAGTATATTTATTTAATCCATATTGTTTGAGCACTATATTTGATGCTCAAGATCGTGGTGACTGACTGGTTCTGTAATTGTACCTGCTTCTAGGCTGCAGTGCTAATCCTTCCAGGTGCTGCTGTCTGGGGGTTCCAATTTTTTCTCTTCTCTCTAGTGACATAATGTTCTCTCTAGAGTTCTCTTCTCCAGCCTCCAGAGTCCTCACAGTCACGTGACATCACACAGACCCGGGAGACCTCGCTCCGTGGAGAAGCTGAAGCAGCTGCAGAAAGGAGCGTAGGCGGAGCATTAGGCTCCGCCTCCGCATTAGGCTCCGCCTCCGCATTAGGCTCCGTCTCGGCATTAGGCTCCGCCTCGGCCTGTTACACTACGGCTACGTAGATGACCCGGGAGGCGGGAGAGTCAACTCATCAGCCGTCATGGGATGGGGGAGACTGCCGCTTCCCTCCTCACTTGCTAGTGAAGTGCTGTGCCGGCGCTGCGTTACAGCAGGCCGGTGTTCTATCACCAAGTGTCCGGCTGTCACTAGGTGTCCGAAGTCTACTGCGCATGCGCAGCGCATGCGCAGTCTGGATGCAGAAGATTTTCGGAAATTGTCGGAAGATGAGCGGCGCCTGCGCCGTGAGTCAGGGAGAAGCCCCCACCATCCAAGCGGACATAGGGTTAGTCAAATTGAGAGGGCCCCTTGCGGGCTCGCTTCGCTCGCCACGCATCGGGCACGGCCTCGCTGCGCTCGGCACTTTTATATTCTAACTCTATGTCCACTGGGATGGTGGGGCTTGAAAGTGGACTCACGGCGCAGGCGCCGTTCATCCTCGGCAATTTTCGGCGCATGCGCAGTACACCTCGGACACTTGGTGATGGGGGACGGATAATGATACAACAGGGGCCGTGGCGCAGGGGACTGCATTAGTGCGGGAGGCGGCCGCGAATGGACGGATGGAACTGTTTTATTGTGCAGGGGCGGCTTTTTTGCCCCCCCCCCCCCCCCACGGCGCCCATGGCACTAGCCATGGCTGCCATACCCTAGATACGCCACTGTATATTGCAAAATAAAGATGCATTTATTTTAAAATTTAGTCTGCATTGTAATCTAAAATGTGAATAAAGGAGTTAAGAAACATACTTTTTGCTGTTATTGTAGACAGAGAAAATTGAGTACTGTCCGTGATACTTTTTTTATTTGCACTAACATATCATTTTTCAAGTCAAGCTTTTGGGGTGTGTATCCTTCTGCAAGGTCCAAGAAGTACTGATTCAAAAAGTATCACGGGCAGTACTCAATTTTCTCGGTCAGGATTGCACTAATACGGCTACAATCACCTCAAGTATGCTGTTATTGTAGAAATCCTGCATTGGCGCAGCTCTGCATCACATGACCACATTTGAAGGCACAGGTCACATTCTGCAAGAGGATGCTGGAGGACTGAAATCAGGGAAGGCCAGCCAGTGAAAGATGGAATAATCTCCTAAAGTTTGCCCCCTCGCCCCCGGATCCTATAGCAAAGCTCATGTGCCTTAGCATTGGTCATGTGGGATGGGTCCAGAGGGGCATGAAAATCCTATTTTACTGGCTGTTTCACGAAGGTCTCCATGCACCATGCAGACTAAATTGGAAAATAACTGTCACTATGCGTTTCTGTATAGCTCAAGTTTAATGACGAACTTTGATCTGGATAAGAGGAGCAGGAAAACAGAAGCACTATGTGCTACTACCAAGCAGAAAGCATAGCATGTATATGAACAAATATTGATGCACATGGGGGGTTTTATATGATAGATATAGATATATATATATATATATATATATATATATATACTTCTTTTTTTACTATTTTTTAAGAGAGTGTGTACTGATATTAGTCTCCTGTAACTCCCTACATTCCTACTGAGCAGCACAACACACCGCTAAAGGTAAGAGCAGAGCAGCCATGTCTAGTAGACATGTGCACAACAGAAAAATTTGTTTATTTTCGTTTCGTTTCTTTAGTTTCCATTGATTCGTAACGATTCGTAAGTCGTCGATGTTCGTAACGATTCGTAAATTCGTAAGTCGTCGGTGTTCGTATTCGTAACGATTCGTATTTTCGGAAGAGTTATTTTTTCGTTGATTCGTTTTTCTGTTAGTTTAATTTTCGTTGTATTTTGTATTCGGACGCATTCGTATTTTCGTAGATTTAGTTACATTCGTACTTTCGTTAGATTGATTTATTCGTACTTTCGTAACATTGTTTTCGTAGATTCGTAATCGGAGCATAATTCATAATTTTATGTAATGTGTATGCTATTATTACATTTTAAGAGACACGGAAAATTACGAATCTAAAAAAAAAGTTACGAATTTTTTCGTTCAATCCATTCGAAGCACGTTAACCTCTAGCCGACCGCCCACTGTCAAATGACAGCGGAGCGGTGCGGCTCTTGTGGCGGGACGCCGTCATATGACGGCGTCTACATTTTGGCCACTAGGGGGCGCGCGCGCATTTTGCCTGCCGCGTAGCTGGGAGCCAATGCGCGTGCCCGGCGGCCGCGATGTCCGCTGGGCACCCGCGATTTCCCGGTAATCGAGCAGGACGTGGATCTGTGTGTGTAAACACACAGATCCACGTCCTGTCACTGGAGAGGAGACCGATGGTGTGTCCCTTGTACATAGGGACACCGATCAGTCCCCTCCCCCAATCAGTCCCCTCCCCCCACAGTTAGAATCACTAACATAGGGAACACATTAACCCCTGCAGCGCCCCCTAGTGTTAACCCCTTCCCTGCCAGTCACATTTATACAGTAATCAATGCATTTTTATAGCACGGATCGCTGTATAAATGTGAATGGTCCCAAAAATGTGTCAAAAGTGTCCGATATGTCCGCCGCAATGTCGCAGTCATGATAAAAAAAGCAGATCGCCGCCATTACTAGTAAAAAAAAAAAAATAATAAAAATGCTATAAATCTATCCCCTATTTTGTAGACGCTATAACTTTTGCGCAAACCAATCAATATACGCTTATTGTGATTTTTTTTACCAAAAATATGTGGAAGAATACGTATTGGCCTAAACTGAGGAAAAAATTTGTTTAAAAAAAAAAAATTAGAAATTGGATATTTATTATAATAAAAAGTAAAAAATATTATGTTTTTTTCAAACTTGTTGCTCTTCTTTTGTTTATAGCGCAAGAAATAAAAACCGCAGAGGTGATCAAATACCACCAAAATAAAGCTCTATCTGTGGGAAAAAATGATAAAAATTTTATTTGGGTACAGCGTTGCATGACCGCGCAATTGTCATTCAAAATGCGACAGCGCTGTAAGCTGAAAAATGGCCTGGTCAGGAAGGAAGTGTTCGTGCCTGGTAGGCAAGTAGTTAACCACTTCAATACCAGACACTTAGACACCTTCCTGCCCAGGCCAATTTTTCAGCTTTCAGCGATGTCGCAATTTGAATGACAATTGCGCGGTCATGCTACACTGTACCCAAACTAATTTTTTATCATTTTGTTCCAACAAATAGAGCTTTCTTTTGGTGGTATTTGATCACCTCTGCGATTTTTATTTTTTGCGCAACAAACAAAAAAAGACCGAAAATTTTGCAAAAAAACAAGTTTTTCTTTGTCACTGTTAATTTTTTTTGTAAATAAGTGCGTTTTCTTCTTCAATGACGGGCACTGATAAGGCGGCACTAATGGGCACTGATAAGGCGGCACTGATGGGCACCGATGAGGTGGCACCAATTAGGGGGCACCGATGAGGTGGCACTGATGATGGGCACTGATAGGCGGCACTGATGGGCACTGATAGGTGGCACTGATGGGCATTGATAGGTGGCACTGGTATGCGGCACTGATGGGCACTCAGGTGGCACTGATGGGCACTCATAGGCGGCACTGACGGGTACTTATGGGTGGCACTGATGCACACATATAGGTGGCACTGATAGGTGGCATGGATGGGCACTGATAGGTGGCATGCATGGGCACTGATAGGTGGCATGCATGGGCACTGATAGGTGGGCATGGGTGGGCACGGATGGGCACTGATGGACGCTGATGAGTGGCACTGATAAGACTTATGGGTGGCATTGCTGGGAATCCTTTTTTTTTTACTTTTTTTTTTATTAATATGATGTGCCAATCAGTGCCCATCTGTGGGCACTGATTGGCATATTTTTGATTTTTTTTTTAACATGTGGATGGCCATGGGGGATGTACCTGGCCATCCACATGCTGGGGGCTTCCCTGGTGGTCCTGGGGGCTTCCCTGGTGGTCCTGGGGGCTTCCCTAGTGGTCTAGTGTGGGCATCTGAGGGGGGGCTGCGCTGATAAACAATCAGCGCATACCCCCCCTGTCAGGAGAGCCGCCGATCGGCTCCCCTCTACTCGCGTCTGTCAGACGCGAGTGAGGAAAAGCCGATCAACGGCTCTTCCTGTGTACATCGTGATCAGCCGTGATTGGACACGGCTGATCACGTGGTAAAGAGCCTCCGCCGGAGGCTCTTTACCGAGATCAGTGTAGCGGTGTGTCAGACTGACACACCGCTCCACCGATCGCCGCGATGCGCGCCCCCACGGGCGCGCGGCGGCTGTTATCCTGAAGGACGTCATATGACGCCCAGTCAGGATAACGAAGCCACTTCCCGGACGTCAATTTACTATTGACCGGGCGGGAAGTGGTTAAGCAGCGCCATTGTAAGAGACACGGAAAATTACGAATCAAAAAAAAAAAAGTTACGAATGTACGAATTTTTTCGTTAAATCCATTCGAAGCACGTTAAGCAGCGCCATTGTAAGGGACACGGAAAATTACCAATTCAACAACAACAACAAAAAAGTTACGAATGTACGAATTTTTTTCGTTCATTTTGATTTTCATTGTTTTCGTTTTTCGGATTTTCTTCTTTTCGTAGTTTCGTTGTTTCTAATTTGGTTATTTCGGATTTTCGTTGTTTTTCGTATTCGTTCGATTCGTTAAAATGGCCTGGTCAGGAAGGAAGTGTTCGTGCCTGGTAGGCAAGTAGTTAAGCAGCGCCATTGTAAGAGACACGGAAAATTACGAATCAAAAAAAAAAAGTTACGAATGTACGAATTTTTTCGTTAAATCCATTCGAAGCACGTTAAGCAGCGCCATTGTAAGGGACACGGAAAATTACCAATTCAACAACAACAACAAAAAAGTTACGAATGTACGAATTTTTTTCGTTCATTTTGATTTTCATTGTTTTCGTTTTTCGGATTTTCTTCTTTCGTAGTTTCGTTGTTTCTAATTTGGTTATTTCGGATTTTCGTTGTTTTTCGTATTCGTTCGATTCGTTAAAATTTTTAGCGAATCGTTCGTTCATTCGTGCGATAACGAATGAACGAATATAACGAAAAAAAAACGAAAAACGAAAAAAAACGAAACGAATTGCACATGTCTAATGTCTAGTGCTGTCAGTCAACAGGAGGAAGAACGAGCAGAATGATGATCATTGGGGTGCTTCTCCTCCACTTTCCAATCACAGACTTGAAGCAGGCTGGAGATCAAACTATATTTGCTATCTACAGTATAGTATCTTAGGGCCACTGTCCTGGCTGTGTGTCTGGCAGGGATGCCTGGAACACAAGAGCAGTTGCAAATAGTCAAACATCTCTCAGCAGTTCACGCACCTGTATTTTAGCTGGGCACAGATTTTGGTCTTTCATAAACTGACCCCCAGCTGTGTAGTATAATGCCCTACCTATCAATCCATCCAATCACACTACACAGCTGTTAGTAACGTTTATTGATTTAACAGATAAATTATTACTCGGTGTGGTCAGTTTACTGATCCCCTTGAACACACACAGCTTCAGTCTTTGATTCTGAGCATTCACAGTCCCAACATTTAGAACTATAATCTTTATGTATCAAATAAATATAGATATTTATACAATGCTGTGAAATAGTATTTGTCCCCTTTCGGATTTTGCACATTTGTCACACTTAAATGACTCAGATCATCAAACTATTTTTATTATTACACAAAGATAACCCGAGTAAATACAAAATGCAGTTTTTAAATGATGGTTTCATTTATTAAGGCAAAAAAGCTGTCCAAACCTGCCTGGCTTTATGTGAAAAAGTAATAACTGGTTGTGCCACCCTTGGCAGGACACAACTGCAATCAAGTGTTTGCGATAACTGGCAATGGGTCTTTCGCTGTGGAGCAATTTTGTCCCACTCTTCTTTGCAGAATTGTTTTAATTCAGCCACTTTGGAGAATTTTTCTAGCATGAACGGCCTGTTAAAGGTCAATTGGATTTAAAGTGGTTGTAATCCTATGCATTAAGGTGAAAAAAATTCTCAAACAGACTGGCCCCCTAGCCCCACCCCGTTTTACTCACCTGAGCCCTTCGTTCCCCCAGCGGAGACGCGCTCTTCCTCTCTGCCCGTTGTGTCGGCTCTTGATTGGATAGCTTGATAGCAACGCAGCCATTGGCCCCCCGCTGCTTTCAATCAAATCAAATGACGCGGGCGCCAGTGGGCGGGGCTAGAGTCCTGCATTCTGTGTGAATGTACACAGATGCAGGACACGGGAGCGCACCCGTACGAATGTCCACCTTAGGAGAGCCTTCTCCAACATGGACACTCGATGCGGGGAGGAGCTACCAGCGCCGCCGGGGGACCCCAGAAGTCGAGGGCCACTGTGGAGGTAAGTATGTGACATTTGTTATTTTATAAAAAAAACCCTTTAAGTCCGGGCTTTGACTAGGCCACTCCAAAACCTAAATTTTGCTTTGTTTGAACCATTTGGACTTGCTGTTGTGTTTCGGATCATTGTCCTGCTGCATAACCCAAGTGCACTTGAGCTTGAGGTCACCAACTGATGGCCAGACATTGTCCTTTAGGATTTTCTGGTAGAGCTCAGAATTCATGGTTCCATCAATTATGGTAAGTCGTCCAGATCCTGAAGCTGCAAAGCAGCCCCAGACCATCACGCTACCACCACCATGTCTGACTGTTGGTATGATGTTCTTGTTATGAAATGCTGTATTAGTTTTATGCCAGATGTAACGGGACACAACCCTTCCAAAAAGTTAAATTTTTGTCTCATCAGTCCACAGAATATTTGCCTAAAAGTCTTGGGGATAATTAAGATGCTTTTTGGTAAATGTGAGATGAGCCTTTGTGTTCTTTTTGGCCAGAAGTGGCTTTGGCCTTGGAACTCTCCCATGGATGCCATTTTTGCCCAGTCTCTATTGTCGAATCTGATCTTACCTGAGGCAAGTGAGGCCTGCAGTTCTCTAAATGTTGCTCTGGGTTCTTTTATGACCTTCTGGATGAGTCGTCGTCATCCTCTTAGAGTAATTTTTGTAGGCCGGCCACTCCAGGGAAGGTTCACCACTGTTCCAAGTTATCTCCATTTGTGGATAATGGCTCTCCCTGTGGTTCACTGGAGTTCCAAAGCCTTAGAAATGGCTTTGAATCCCTTCCTAGACTGATACATGTACATTACTTTGTTTCTAATCTGTTCTTGAATTTTTCTAGATTGTGGCATGATGTGTGGCTTTTTGTGATCTGTTAGCGTGCTTCACTTTGTCAGACAGCTTCTATTTATGTGATTTCTTGATTCAACAGGTCTGGCAGTAATCAGGCCTGGGTGTGGTAAGTGAAATTTAAAGCGGAGCTCCATCAGATTTTATTACATTACCCCAAGACAATTAACTCAATGTCCTAATGTAAAAACTGCACTTTTTTTTTCTTTCACTGTACCTTAGTTTTGGAGATTATTTCCTGTATGGTGTGTCTGCGGATATGGGTGGGTTCAGTGCGCTATCTCGTCATTTCCTTTTAGCCGTACTGGCTCCTGGGAGCTTGTGTCATTGTTCCCAGGAGTCAGTGCGGCGGCCTGGTGTGAGTTATCGCGTGGTTTCAATCTCCGTTGCCATCACGGGGCGGGACTTCCGACGACGCCGGCCGCTGTGATGGCAACCTAAGCTGTTGACGGAGATCGGGGGATACAACAGCCGCTGCATGCTGGAAGATCAGCGTCACAGTATCCCTGAAGAGAATGCCTGTGGGCTTCACATGCCCACAGGAAAGATGAAGCCTGTCTATCTTCGGATTTAAAAGTATATTTTTAATGAGAAAACGGACATCCTAAAGACTGAAAAACAGAACTAGACATGTGCAATTCATTTCGTTTTTTTTCGTTTTTTTTCGTTATTTTCGTTCGTTCGTTTTCGTACGAATGAACGAATCGTTCGAATCGTACGAATCCGATTAACGAATCATTCGAAACGAACGAATCCGAAAAACAACGAAAATCCGAAAAAAACTAATTAGAAACAACAAATGTACTAATGAAGAAAATCCGAAAAACGAAAACGAACGAAAAAATTCGTACATTCGCAACTTTTTTTTTTGTTGTAGAATTGGTAATTTTCCGTGTCCCTTACAATGGTGCTGCTTAACGTGCTTCGAATGGATTGAACCAAAAAATTCGTACATTCGGAACTTTTTTTTTTTTTTTTCGATTCGTAATTTTCCGTGTCTCTTACAATGGCGTTGCTTAACGTTCTTCGAATGGATTGAACCAAAAAATTCGTACATTCGGAACTTTTCTTTCGATTCGTAACTTTTTTTTTCGATTCGTAAATTATTAAAATGTAATAATAGCATACACATTACATAAAATTATTAAGTATGCTCCGATTACGAATCTACGAATGTACGAATAAATACGAATGCGTCCGAAAATGAAACTAATGAAAAAACGAATCAACGAAAAAATAACTCTTACGAATGTACGAATCGTTCCGAATACGAACACCGACGACTTACGAATGTACGAATTGTTACGAATACGAACACCGACGACTTACGAATTTACGAATCAACAGAAACGAAAAAAATGAAAATAAACTAATTTTTTTCGGAAACTACAAAAACGAAACGAAAATAAACAAATTTTTTTGTTGTGCACATGTCTAAACAGAACAACTGAGTTAAACATTTTATTCACAAATTCTTTGTCATTGTCCCCAAAAAAACAAAACATTGCAGGCAGTGGAACCCCGGTTTAACTCAACTTTCCAAAAAATTGTGGGTTATCACAGTTCATTCATTATTCAGCATAGGAGGGGGCAATTACTTTTTAACACAGGGCCAGGCAGGTTTGAGCAGCTTTTTTCCCTGAAGTGAAATAATAATTTAAAAACTGCATCTTGGATTTACTCGGGTTATCTTTGTGTAATATTAAATTATTTGTTTGATGATCTGAATGATTTAAGTGTGAGAAATATGCAAAAATATTTAAAAAAATACCTTTTCACAGCACTGTAGATAGATATTTAAATATAGATATTTATTTCATACTATTCTGACCTGTGATGTCTTTGATTGGATGGACGGAATTTTGTGTTTAACTGAGAAGTGTTTAAGAATTTTCTTATCTCGTCAGCTGGAAGAATGAAGCGTCTTTCATTTTCTCACTATCATGCTTTGAGATTTAAACTTTTGGGTGATAAGGACAAAACACAACTGGTGGGTTCAAAAGTTTACCCGAGATTACTGGCGCTCACCTGAGAGGCGCAGAGTGACAGCGCTGTTATTGATTGGCCGGCGGGATTATCCCATCAATGAAAAGTTTATAAACAGGAATAAAAGAATGCAGAACAATGGAAGATAAGAGGAGATTGATAACTGAGAGCACAGAGGTAAATGAGGGGACGACAACATTTATCAACGCAGCATCTTTTCCATGGATATTTTATGGAGCAGTCACATTTAAAAAAGCCCCAGATAGAGTAACAGAGGGTTACATATATTTATATATATATATATATTAGACACACAAAGGAATTGTTATGCAGCTTCTGATGGGTTTCTCCCAATAATAAAGAATTTGATGTACATGATGTGTGTGTGTGTGTGTGTGTGTATATATCTCTCTCTCTCTCTCTCTCTCTCTCTCTCTCTCTCTCTCTCTCTCTCTCTCTCTCTCTCTCTATATATATATATATATATATATATATATATATATATATATATATATATATATATATATATATATATATATATATATATATATAATCAGGGGTTGGTAACCCACTGTTTGCGATCTACCTGTCGATCGAAGGCAAGTGACGGGTACATCGCAAACTAGACATGTGCAATTAGTTTCGTTTTTTTTTTCGTTTTTTGTTATTTTCGTTCATTCGTTATCGTACGAATGAACGAACGATTCGGTAAAAATTTTAACGAATCGTTCGAATCGAACGAATCCGAAAACGAAAATCCGAAAAAAACTAATTAGAAACAACGAATCTACGAAAGAAGAAAATCCGAAAAACGAAAACAGGAACAACGAAAAATCAAAATGAACGAAAAAATTTGTACATTCGTAACTTTTTTTTTTTTGTTGAATTGGTAATTTTCCGTGCCCCTTACAATGGCGCTGCTTAACGTTCTTCGAATGGATTGAACGAAAAAATTCATACATTCGTAACTTTTTTTTTCGATTCGTAATTTTCCGTGTCTCTTAAAATGTAATAATGGCATACACATTACATAAATTATGAATTATGCTCCGATTACGAATCTACGAATGTTACGAATGTACGAATAAATATGAATGCGTCCGAATTTCGAATAAAACGAAAATTAAACTAACGGAAAAACGAATCAATGAAAAAATAACTCTAAAAATAACTCTAACGAAAATACGAATCGTTCCGAATACGAACACCGACGACGTACGAATTTACGAATCGTTACGAATCAACGGAAACGAAAAAAAACAAAACGAAAATAAACACATTTTTTTGTTGTGCACATGTCTATCGCAAACCTTCCTTGCCGACCCCAAGACAGAAGTGGGGGTGGCATTCACTGGAACCCAGCCACTGAACTTTCCTCCTGCAGAAGCTGAAAGTTGGCTTCTCCTGATGGAATTCAGCTGCTGCAGGAGGAAAAATAAAGGCGATCAGTTCCAGTAAATGCCACCCTTACCGCCCCTCCTGTCCAGGTTCCCCGTCTTTCTGCAGCCTGGACCCCCTTGGATGCTCCTCTCGTCCCTCTCACATCTTTGCAGTGCTGCTGGGTTCCCCTTCTTTCCCTCCTTCCGGCTGCTGTGAGGGATCCTTTCAGGATGGAGCACGAGGGAAGGGGCTGGTAAGTGTCATTTACCAGCCCATTCCTTTTCTGAATGAATACCATGAGTGATTGGTACCGATCGTGATCAAACTGTGGGGGGAAAAAGGACCCCCAGTGATATTTGATTTCTATCATGCTCAGGTAGATCTCTCAAAGGTTTTAACTGCAGTGCCCTTATTGTGCCATGCTGAATGGTGGGTTTGGCCAAATTGTGCTTTAACGGTAAGAGAGGCTTTACCACTTGACTCCAAGACCAAGTCTGACATTTCTCTCATACATGTAAAAATCTTTTTGCTAGAAAATTACTTAGAACTCCCAAACATTATATATTTTTTTTTTTTAGGCAGAGGCCCAAGAGAATAAAATGTTAGCTGTTGCAATTTATGCCACATGATATTTGTACAGCTGTTTTTCAAACACAATTTTTGGGGAAAAAATATACTTTTTAATGAATTTTGGTGAACACAAACAATATAGTGCCCGATTTTTTGGTATATTGTAAAAGCCAGTGTTGTGTAAATAGATAGAAAACATGTCACACTTTACATGTATAGCGACAAACTACCGTACGTTAAATTATCCCTAGGCGATGCTTTAAAAGCCTGTACAGGTTACAAGCTTAGAGATACACAGGAGGTCTGGTGCTTGAATTATTGCGCTTTCTCTGACGTTCGCAGTGATACCTCACATGTGTGGTGCGATCGCTGTTTACATACATGCGTGTTTACATTTGTGCATGAGCATGGGTGTATGGGGGCGCTTAAAATTATTTTTTTTTTTGGATCAACTTTATTGCTATTGCAAGGGATGAACAACAGTGATGGACTGTGACATATCCTTTTTTTTTTTTTGAGAAATCTGGGGTCAATTGTGCCCATATCTCTCCTCTGGCCTCCAAAGCATCTGATCAAAGCAAGATCAGTTTGATCAGATGCTGTACAAGCCAGTAATAGCTTCTAATCAAACCAAAAGTAATGTCACAGAAGGGGGGAAAGGAACTCTTTCACAGTGATTGCGATTAGAGAGGTTATATCTGTACCGGGCTCCTCGATAGGACACAAGGTTGGAATCAGACCTGCATTCCGGTGCATTTTGTTTAGAACGAATAAAAGAAAAATAATCTTGAAGCCTCATACACACGATCGGACCGTGGACCAACTTTCCCGTGGATTTTTGTACAAAGGGCGTTGGCCCCAAGTTGGTATTGCATACATACGGTCGGACTTTTTAGGCAACAAACATGAACGTAGTGACGTTTCAACGTACTGACGACACTTCAAAAGAGGACGTTCGAATACTCCAGCGCCACCTTTGGTCAACTTCTGTATTGTTGTCTGATCTTTTGCATTGGTTCTGAGCATGCGTGTTTGTACTTTGTACAAAAGTCCGATGGTTTTGTGTACACACGGTCGGACTTTTGTTGGCAGAAAGTTGGTTCGTTCGCACAGCCAACAAAAGTCCGATGAAACCTGGAAAAAGTTGGTCCGATGGAGCGTACACACGGTCGGATGTTGGTCCAAACCAGCTAATTTGCATGTTGGTTGTCAAAAAGTCCGATCGTGTGTACGGGCCTTAACACACACTATTTATTTTGGTATAATCAAATTTTATTAAATGTTTTGCACAATATAACAATATAGTATTTACATAATTTCTTCTGCCATGATGAACCACAATGCATGGTATTGCGTTGATCTGCGTTGTGTTGCGTTGCAACCCATGCTCGGAAACATCGAACTTCATGTTTTCTCGGCTCGTCGTAGTGTTGTACGCCACCGCACTCTTGACGGTCGGAATTTGTTGTGACCGTGTGTAGGCAAGGCAGTTTGAGCGGAATTCCGTCGGGAAAACCATCAGAGCTTTTTCCGACAAGAATTCCGATCGTGTGTACGCGGCATAAGAGTTTCAATTTGTATGCAATCAGGCAGTCCCTTCCACTACAATTAATTTGGTAAATCTGAAGACAAAAATCTGCAGAAAATCTAATAGTGTGTATGGAGCTTTAAGCCTTGTACACACGGTCAGATTATTGGACGAATTTTCATCAGTTTTTTGTTGCATGCTAGTTTCAAATCGAAAGTGAAGTTACTACTCACCATCAGAAATTTTTCTAACAACAGAATTCAATGTCAGAAGTGACGTAATGTGTTGAATTGTTTTGTATGTGTTCTTTCATTTCTGAGCAGTCTTGCTCGTCAGATTTTTTTTTAATCAAAAAACCGTACTAATGAAAAGAAAATCGGACGTTGTGGTCACATAGCCTGCACATGCAATTTTTGTCTGCCGAAAAATTCACAATCGGCTGCCAAAAGCAGCATACTAACGATCAGAAAATCATCAGATCATCGGACAAAGTTTATCTTCAGATTTTCTGACCGTGTGTACGGGCCTTTAGTCTTGGGTGCTTGTAGTGATACTTGTGTTAGGTTTAAAAGGTCTCTAGCACTCGAAAAGATTATTTACACCATTTATTGTGATTTTTTTTTTTTATATTATTCCAGGCACTGTTTTATTGCTGTACAGTACCAAAGTGTGCGTTTCATTGTGTGTGTCATTTTGTGTGTATGTTTCATTGTGCGTATGTGTGTGTGTGTCATTGTGTGCATGTTTGTGTGTCATTGTGGTTGTCATTATGTCACTGAATGCATCTGTGTGTCATTATCTGCATGTGGGCGTGGCATTGTGTGTGTGTGTGTGTACATGCGTGTGCTTGTCATTGTGTTATTGTGCTTGTACATCATTGTGTGAGTGTCATTGTGTGTAATTTTGTGAGTGTGTTATTGTGTGTGTCATTCTGTGTGTGTATATGTATATATGTATATGTATGTATGTGTGTGTGTGTGTGTGTGTGTATATGTATATATATATATATATATATATATATATTATATATATATATATATATATATATATATATATATATATATATATATATATATATATATATATATATATATATATATATATATATATATATATATATTTTATTCCAAAACAGGTTGGAACGGAGTGTTCTGAACGGCCCACTCTACGGAGCCTGAACAGCCCACCCTTCTGGAGCCTGAACAGCCCACCCTTCTGGAGCCTGAACGCCCCACCCTTCTGGAGCCTGAACGCCCCACCCTTCTGGAGCCTGAACGGCCCACCCTTCTGGAGCCTGAACGGCCCACCCTTCTGGAGCCTCAAAGGCCCACCCTTCTGGAGCCTCAAAGGCCCACCCTTCTGGAGCCTGAACGGCCCACCCTTCTGGAGCCTGAACGGCCCACCCTTCTGGAGCCTCAAAGGGTTCACTCTGCTGGACCCTGAAGGGTTCACTCTGCTGGACCCTGAAGGGTTCACTCTGCTGGACCCTGAACGGCCCACTCTTCTGGAGCCTACAATGGGTGGGGTTTTGAGGCTCCAGAAGGATGGGCCTTTCAGGCTCCAGAAGGATTTGAGGCTCCCGTTCAGAAAAACGCCACTAGATAGCACTTTGTAATACTGTGTATCATAAAAAGCTTTCTTTTTTTTTTTTTTTTTCACCCTTTGTTGTAGCTCAGTGCTTCTGATTTCCTGTCCCCTCTTTGTAGCCACTTCCCATCTACATGTTATGGCTAATCACATTGTGGCCCCATGGGCTTTCCACTTCTGATCCTATGCCCTCCTTCTCCTTTCCTAATTACGCCTACCTCCAACCCTACCCTCCCTCCCCTTTTCTTATTACACAGTAACCCCAGGGGGGCTACTCTCTGACCCTCCCTCCCTTCCCCTTTTCTAGTTACAGTATGGCCCCATGGGAAATGCTTACCCACCCCCCCCCCCCCCAAACCCTACCCACCCTCCCCATTCCTAGTTACATTGTGGCACCATGGGGCTGTCTACCTCCAACCCTCCACTATCTTCCCTTTCCTAATTGGCTTCATAAGACTGCCTACCTGCGACCCTGCCCTCCCTCGCCTTTCCTAATTACACCATGACCCCATGGGCCTGCCTACCTCTGACCCTACCCTAACCTTGATCTAATCATGAGATGTTTCTTGTGTGACTCCTCGGTAATGAGACACATTTTTAAAGGCCATCAGTTGAGGCTGAACCAGCTGATGTTAATTTGCACTGACAAGGGGCAGGATTGCTTTCTAATTACTGATAGATTTCAGCCATGCTGACGTAACACGCCGGCGTAGGGGGAGGAGTTTTCGGCAGCGGCGGTGACACAGGCCGCATGGAACGCCGGCGGAGGATGAGAGCCGGGAAACGACAGGCGGAGGTGAGAGCCCGCTTGCACGCTACCTAAGCCCGCCGGAAAGCGTACCCCCCGGGGACACCCCTGCCGCCGGACGACCCGCGTAAGCGGCATTCCGCCCCACAAACCAGTGGCACGCCGGAGCCCCGATCCCCAGACTCCATCCTAAGGGGAGAAACGGCCCATCGGCAAACTTAGGCGCTCGTTCCGGCCCCACTAGGAAGCACAGCAGCTATTCTCCCAAGCAACTACAATGCGCTTTAGCGCCTGAACGGGAGAAGAAGATCGGCCGTCCCTCCACAGCTGCCCTCCTGCACGCACGCTAACAATAGCAGGTACCCAGAGGGGAGACTAGAGGGGAATTCATCGCTCAGGTATGGACTTTTTTTCTGCTTCTTTTACTCCTGTAACATGATTTATTTGCGCATAAAAGACAAAGTCAACCTGACCTCTGCAAGGCTTTGTCAAATGTGAACTCCCTGAACCATGGACTGCTTCTTCTTCTTTGTTTTGGCTTAATGTTTTTTTTTTTTTGCGCCTCTGGGCTGCTTCTAGCTATAAAGCGACAAAATTTTAAAGCTAAAATCCTGATTTCAAAAGTGGTTGATTACGTTGAACATATTTGGGTGACTGGATAACCTGACTATGAAAGAGAGATAAGTGCTATTATTGATAAATACCTCACTGCAACTTCAATCTTCTGTCTCTGCTCAATGAGTTGCCCGCATATATAAAGCCATAAAATTACAAAGAACAATAGCAGGTATTTAGAGGGGATAGCTGAGGGGCATTCCTCGTTAAGGTATGGCCTCTTTTGCTATCTTTACTCTTGTAAACATGATTTATACGCTCACAAAGATGAAGTCAACCTGACCCCTCTAAGGCTTTACTAAATACGGACTCCCTGAACTATGGACTGTTTCTTTTTCTTTTTTCTACTTTGATGATTTTTTCTCCGGCTGGACTGCTTTTGGTTATAAAGCGACAAAATCATAAAGCTAAAACCCTGACTCTAGTTGCTGTTGAATACATCTGTGCGCCAGGAGACCATTACTATAGCAGAGAGATAAAATCTAGCATTATTAATCATCTGTCTCTGTCCAACGGTATGCCCGCACATATAAAGCCATAAAGCTACAAAGTCAACTTGCCCATGCTCTTATTTCGCTCTTATTTCTATCAATAGCCTGTTAAGCACAGCGGGGTGCTAGGACACCTGGAACTGAACGAGGAGCCTAGTGAAATCACTGATAAATACTACTACGGCACATCTAAAACCCTATTAAATATAAAGGCTCAAAGTTAAACGTGGCGGAATTGTAACTGCAGCGGTTGAAGTGTGAAAGCCCATTGACACATTAAGAGGATCTAGCACAAGTAAGAGAGTGGTGGTTGAGAAACTTGGGCAGAAGAAGAAGCAGAGGGAAAAGGCTTGACACAAAGCGTGCAGGAGAGGCTACGACACCCCCTATCCTGATAAAAAGACATTTTGTTGCAAATAACCATATATTCCAGGGTAAGGAGAGTAATGCTTTTTTTTCCATCGACTTGAGAGATAATTATGAAGGGGAGGTCACAGAGGAGCACTGATCCCAAAACCCCCAAAGAGAGTTTGAACTCCAGCTCTATCCAAAAATATCTCAAAGACGTTAGCCTGAAGAGCCCTGAGATGGAAAAAAAGCAACTTGGGGCTAAGGAAAAAAAGAAAGAGCAGGAAAAAATAAGGGCAGAGCAGGCGGAGATATCCAGATTAGAACTGGAGCAAGACAAGGTGGGGATGGCCGAAGTTACTCCAGATCAGAGAGACATTACACAAATTCCCACAAAAACAGACATGGCCGAGATGTTCTCCAAACTAGAGAACTCCATCAAACTGGAAATTCTAAATGTGAGAGGAGACATGTGTGCCCTGCTAAAAAGAGTGGAGACAGTAGAAGAGTCTACAACAATACAAGCGCAAGTAAACCAGGAATTAAGAACACAGATGGGGCAATTTCTAATGCATCAAAGAGATATGATTTATAAAATGGAATATATGGAAGACCAGAGCAGAAGGCAGAACCTAAGGATTAGGTCTCTTCCTGAACAGAGAGGGGAAGATTTAAAGGAAAAAATGCTAAAACTCTTTAAACCCCTATTGGATAGGGGGGAAGACTACGAGTTAAAAATAGATCGGATCCATCGGGTTAGGAAACCCCCGGCGATGGGAGAGGAAATACCGCGTGACGTCCTCATAGGATTCCACTCCTATGAAGATAAATCGCAAATTTGGAGTAAGATCAGAGGAAATCCCCTAAAATACGACGATTCTGAACTGCAGGTGTTCCCCGATCTTTCCGCAGGAACCCTTGCAAGACGACGACAGATGAAGCCCTTATTGTCTAGTTTAAGGACCTTGAACCTGAAATACACTTGGGGTTTCCCGACAGCGTTGATTGTGGTTAAGGACGGAAGAACTTTTCGCCTGAAGTACCTCGATGAGTTACAGAATTTTTGTCAAGATTTGGGGATCCCTATCCCAGTAATGCCAGCCAACCGGAACTAAAACAATAAACCCCGGTCAGATGAGGGGAGGCTGGGAGATGGGGGGAAGAAGTCCAGAAAAAAGGGGGAGAAGAGGAGGGGAGACGTGGGGGGAGGGGGGGGTGGTGGGGAGGAGAGGGAGACTTATTTTTTTTTTTTTTTTCTTTTTTTGTTCTTCTTCTCCTCTCTCCCTCTCGCTCTCTCCCATATATCCCCGAACAAAAAGGGCAAGATCAAAATAAATTTAGATGCGAACGGAGGCGGTAGGGGTGGCGGGGACCCCGGGGAGGTCATGCGGCATTGGTAGACTCCCCCCCCCCCCCTATTGGGAGGGGGGACTCTACTGTCTGCCGCCAATACTGTAACTGCACCCTGAAGGCGCAGTAGCCAGGGGGAATCTCGTAGAGATGCTTCGCTGCCTACAAGGGGTCGAAAATAGACCCAAGGGAGGGAGGGGGGAGGGGGTGAGGGGAGGGAAATGGGTGGCGGGGAGTTGGGGGGGTGAGGGAAAAGAACGGGGGAGGGGGGGGGGGGGGGGGGGAGGGGGGGGGGGGGGGGGAGGGAGGGATTAAGGGGGTTTCAGCCAAACGGGATCGGATAAAATGGATCGCCATACAAAAATTGTACCAAACTAAGGACTACACCTAAGACTATGCCTGATAGGGACTTAAAATTTGTTACATACAATGTTAAGGGGCTTAACGATAAGGTCAAGCGACATAAGATCCTGAAGGAATTAGAGTCATACCACGCACAGGTGATTTTTTTACAAGAGACCCACATACCCTTAGACAGCAGCACCAGAATACTCTCCTACGAGTACCCGTTGTGGTTCCAAGGGGATACACCGACCAGAGGAGCAAAGGGGGTGGCCATAGGGTTTGCGAGAGGAACCAAATTTGAATACAGGGACAGGCTGGTAGATCCCGAAGGGAGGTTCCTGTTTTTAAATGGAAGAATAGGTAACAAAAAAGTAACACTAGCAAACATATATAGTCCAAATAAAAAGCCGACGGAATTTCTAGCACAAATGTTGAGACGTCTAACAATTTTCCGTACGGGCGAAATTATCCTGGCAGGCGACTTGAACTTCGGTTTAGACCCTAAGATGGACTCTACGTCCAAAACACGCTCCCTGAATACCCGACAACGGAAAACAATAAAACAAAAATTGAGAGACGGGCAGTTAATTGATGTGTGGAGGATACAACACCCAGACACTAGAGACTACACTTTTTTCTCGCCGGTCCATGGGACACATTCCCGGTTGGATTATTTTTTTGTGGAACATAAAAATCTAGATCAGGTATTAGAGTCCCAGATCGAGATAGCGACCCTATCAGATCACGCGCCCCTGTCGATGTCTATTAGACTCACGGGAACCCCAAGGAGTCCAACCACATGGAGCCTCAATGACGGCCTACTAGCAGAGGCCGCCACGGAGGAAACCATTAGGAAGGAAATAGTATCTTTTTTTGAAATAAATGACACTGGGGAAACCCGCCCGGCTTCACTGTGGGAGGCACACAAATCCTATATGAGGGGGATCTTTATTTCAATTGGAGCGGGGAAAAAAAGAAATATTAAGGAGCAAAGAGAGAAACTGATAGAAGAAGTGCGCAACTTAGAAAAAGAACACAAGGATGAAAAAACAAGAAGACACGATACCTTCCATAGATTACTGAATAAAAGAGAGGAAATAAAAATGGAAATGGACAGAGAAGCTAGGAAATGGTTCCACAAACTAGACATAGACCGACACAGGTGGGGTAACAAAAGTAGTAAACATCTGGCAAAAATGTTGAAAAATAAGAGAGAAATTAACTATATAGATAAGATTCAGAATAAAACGGGGTTAATGGTTAATGTTACTAAAGACATAGCCAATGAATTTAAACTATATTACGAATCCCTCTACGATGTCAGGACACAAGGACAGAATTTACAAACCCAGTTAGAAGAGTCTAGGAATTTCGTCAGGAACAGTGCAGTCCCTGCCTTACCACTAGATGATAGCCTACACATGGATAGGCCCATGACCGAACAAGAAATTGCTGAGGCGCTTAAGAGCTCCCCTACTGGCAGAAGCCCGGGGCCAGACGGATTTTCTCTAACTTACTACAAGAAATTCGCAGATATCTTAATCCCCAGGCTCTGCCAGTACTGGAACCAACTTGGAGGAGAGCATAGAATGGACAAAGAAGCTTTAATGGCCTCTATAACACTTATATTAAAGGATGGGAAGGATAAAACGCTCTGCTCAAGCTACCGACCTATCGCCTTACTGAATACAGACATAAAGCTCTTCGCGAAAGTTCTGGCGAATAGAATTAAAATCAAGATAGCGGACTTGATACACCCAGACCAAGCTGGTTTCGTGATGGGAAGGGAGGGCAGGGATAATGGGACAAGGGCACTATTGTTGATGCAGGCATGTAGGATAGCGGATGTCCCCAGTCTATTCTTGTCATTAGACGCAGAGAAAGCGTTCGACAGAATAGACTGGGGACATATGTTCACAACATTAGAGGTCATGGGAATAGGCCCAAGGATGAGGAGTTGGATTGAGATATTATACAACTTCCCACAAGCGAGGGTGAAGGTGAACGGAGTTTTGTCATCGGCCTTCACCATGAAGAACGGTACTCGACAGGGCTGCCCCCTGTCTCCGCTCCTATTTGTTCTAGCTTTGGAGCCCCTACTCTCAACAATAAGGAATATGCCCGATATCGGAGGGATTAAGGTGGGAGATGAGGAACACAAGCTCGCCGCATTTGCGGACGATGTGCTCTTCTTCCTCACTACCCCCCGGATCACTCTTCCTAATCTACTTAAAGTATTGAACATCTATGGCCAGTTGTCCAACTTTAAAATCAACACCGTCAAATCGGAGATTCTGAACATCAACATAAAAAAAACAGAAGTGGCCCAATTAAAAAGGGAATTCCAATTTCCTTGGAGGGAGAACATTAACTACTTAGGGGTTAGACTGGCAAACACACTGAGGAAAACTTATCTGATAAATTATATACCCTTGTTGGACCAGATAAAAAACGAGACAAAAAAGTGGACAACGAAATCGCTCTCATGGGTTGGAAAAATTAACGCTGTAAAAATGATCATCGCCCCGAAAATAAATTATAAATTTCAAATGCTTCCATTAGCAATTCCCAGAGCGTACTTTGGGACCTTAAAAAGCGTTGTCTCGAGATTTGTCTGGTCCAACAAGAAGCCGCGTATCGCAGCGGAAATCTTGACAAGAGAAAAAAAATCAGGGGGTCTGGCCTTACCGGATTTTGAAAAATATTACAATGCAATAGCACTCACTCGGGTTATAGAATGGACAAAAGAAGAGGGGAAAAAAAGATGGGTTAATATAGAAAATACACTTAGCAACACAAATTTAGGTCAAGTGATATGGAATCCACCTGAATTCAGGGAAATAGGGTCAGGAACACATGAGATTACACGAGTCACTTTGAAAGCTTGGAATAAGTTACACAGTAATAATAGATGGGAATATAATTCACCACTGATTTTCTTAAAAAATAATATATATTTTGAGCCAGGAAGAAGTAAAACATGGGGCAATTGGATTAAGAAAGATGATGCACGTTTAAGGGATATCACGAAACACGGTAAATTAAATACTATTCACGAATTAAGACAAATGCGGGATTTGCTGATGATTGACACCTGGAGATACTCCCAATTGAAGCACTTCGTAGAGAGATTACCCCAGCCAATTAGAAGCGGGGAAGACTACACAGAAATAGAGAGGATTTGTCTACGTCCATCCACTAGAAACAACATCTCCCTCATATACAAAATCCTGATAAGAGAAGGCTCAGGGGGAGTCCCCCCGGGTGTCAAAAGATGGCAAAAAGAACTAGGATCCCAATGTAACCAAGCCAGATGCGATAAAATTTTTAAG
Source organism: Lithobates sylvaticus (assembly GCA_028564925.1). Taxonomy (NCBI): domain Eukaryota; kingdom Metazoa; phylum Chordata; class Amphibia; order Anura; family Ranidae; genus Lithobates; species Lithobates sylvaticus. The sequence goes on from CM053031.1 coordinate 263,460,261, forward strand.
TTTATGCACGGGGGAGCAGTAGATATAAAAACCACAGAAATAAATTATAAATGCATATCCGGCTGGTACATTACCCCAGTCAAGATGAGTAAATATCAGAAAGACGGTTCCCCTGCGTGCTGGAGAGGCTGTGGCGACATAGGCTCTATGGCACACATATGGTGGTACTGTCCTATAATTAAAAAATTTTGGCGATCAATCCTTGAATTAATCAAAAAGATAACAAAGCAGAGTATCCCAGAAGATCCATGGGCAGTACTGTTCCACGGGAACGATATCCCCCTGGGGCAGTACCAAGCTTCACTCGTGCCCATCCTCCTAGACGAGGCAAAAAAACTAATTCCGAAAAAATGGAAGAAAAATGAGAGTCCCCAGATAGGAGAGTGGATAGCGCGAGTGAACATTCAGCAAAGATTGGAAAAAACAGAACCCAAAGGAGATGAGGAATCGAGAGAAGAGGTGGGAGAGGGGAGGTGGGAAAGTTGGATCAAATTTAAAAACTCGTGGAGATACTATGAAGAGATAACTCAGTAAGGAGAAAGTCCACCTTCGCAAATTCTATTCAAATAGCACAAGAGAGGGGGCGAAAGGGATAAGGGTGCCCAATAGGAACAAGATGAACTGGATAGCTATAAGCGAAAGATAGATGTTGTATGGTACTATTTATGCTTTTCCGTTTTGGCTGGGAAGGGGGTGGGGGGGGGGGTGAAAATATCAAATAGATTGTTTTAAGGCGAAAACACGTTTCGTGTGAACTTCGTTTATGTGTGTGCATATGTGTGTATAAAAATTCTGTCTCTTTTTTGAAATAAATAAAGATTTAATCAAAAAAAAAAAAAATGCATAGGTCATATCAATTCTGCAAGAGGATCTTGGAGGACTGAAATCAGGGAAGGCCAGCCAGTGAATGATGGAACTATCGCCGAAAGGATAGTCCCCATGGATCCTATAGCAAAGCTTAGGTCACCAATGCCTTTACATTAGTCATGTTGGGTGGCTCCAGAGGGGCATGAAAGTCCTGTTTTACCGGCTGTTTTACAAAGGTTTCCATGCACCATGCAACACTAAATTGGAAAATAATTGTCCCTATGCATTTCTGTATAGCTCAAGTTTAACGATGAACTTTAATCTGGATAAGATGAGCAGGAAAACAGAACCACTGTGTGCTACTACTAAGCAGAAAGCATAGCATGTATATGAACAAATATTGATGCACATGGGGGGTTTTATATATATATATATATATATATATATATATATATATATATATATATATATATATATATATATATATAATTTATAGTGTGTGTGTGTGTGTGTGTATATATATATATATACAGTATCTCACAAAAAGTGAGTAAACCCCTCACATTTTTGTAAATATTTTATTTTATCTTTTCATTTGACAACACTGAAGAAATGACACTTTGCTACAATGTAAAGTAGTGAGTGTACAGCTTGTATAACAGTGTAAATTTGCTGTCCCCTCAAAATAACTCACACAGCCATTAATGTCTAAACCGCTGGCAACAAAAGTGAGTACACCCCTAAGTGAAAATGTCCAAATTGGGCCCAATTAGCCATTTTCCCTCCCCGGTGTCATGTGACTCGTTATTGTTAGAAGGTCTCAGGTGTGAATGGGGGAGCAGGTGTGTTAAATTTGGTGTTATCGTTCTCACTCCCTCATACTGGTCACTGGAAGTCCAATATGGCACCTCATGGCAAAGAACTCCCTGAGGATCTGAAAAAAAAAAGAATTGTTGCTCTACATAAAGATGGCCTAGGGTATAGGAAGATTGCCAAGACCCTAAAACTGAGCTGCAGTACGGTGGCCAAGACCATACAGCGGTTCCACTCAGGACAGGCCTCGCCATGGTCGACCAAAGAAGTTAAGTGCACGTGCTCAGCGTCATATCCAGAGGTTGTCTTTGGGAAATGGACATATGAGTAATGCCAGCATTGCTGCAGAGGTTGAAGGGTCAGCCTGTCGATGCTCAGACCATACGCTACACACTGCATCAAATTGGTCTGCATGGCTGTCATCCCAGAAGGAAGCCTCTTCTAAAGATGATGCACAAGAAAGCCTGCAAACAGCTTGCTGATGACAAGCAGACTAAGGACAGTGATTACTGGAACCATGTCCTGTGGTCTGATGAGACCAAGATAAACTTATTTGGTTCAGATGGTGACAAGCGTGTGTGGGGGCAACCAGGTGAGGAGTACAAAGACAAGTGTGTGTTGTCTACAGTCAGGCATGGTGGTGGGAGTGTCATGGTCTGGGGCTGCATGAGTGCTGCCAGCACTGGGGAGCTACAGTTCATTGAGGGAACCATGAATGCCAACATGTACTGTGACATACTGAAGCAGAGCATGATCCCCTTCCACTCAGAGACTGGGCCACAGGGCAGTATTCCAACATGATAACGACCCCAAACACACCTCCAAGATGACCACTGCCTTGCTAAAGAAGCTGAGGGTAAAGGTGATGGACTGGCCCAGCATGTCTCCAGACCTAAACCCTATTGAACATCTGTGGGGCATCCTCAAACGGAAGGTGGAGGAGCGCAAGGTCTCTAACATCCACCAGCTCCGTGATGTCATCATGGAGGAGTGGAAGACGACTCCAGTGGCAACCTGTGAAGCTCTGGTGAACTCCATGCCCAAGAGGGTTAAGGCAGTGCTGGAAAATAATGGTGGCCACACAAAATATTGACACTTTGGGCCCAATTTGGACATTTTCCCTTAGGGGTGTACTCACTTTTGTTGCCAGCGGTTTAGACATTAATGGCCGTGTGTTGAGTTATTTTGAGGGGACAGCAAATTTACATTGTTATACAAGCTGTACACTCACTACTTTACATTGTAGACAAGTGTCATTTCTTCAGTGTTGTCACATGAAAAGATATAAAAAAATATTTACAAAAATGTGAGGGGTGTACTGACTTTTCTGAGATACTGTATAGTTTAGATTTTTTTTTGTAATTTAGGGCATTTTTGTTTGAGAGGCTGTACTGATATTAGTCTCCTGTGACTCCCTACATCCCTACTCAGCAGCACAACACACCGCTAAAGGTAAGAGCAGAACAACCATGTCTAGTGCTGTTGGTCAACAGGAGGAGCAGAATGATGACTTCATCATTGGGGTGCTTCTCCTGCACTGTCCAATCACAGGCTTTAAGCAGGCTGGTGACCAAGCTATATTGGCTATCTACAGTATAGAATCTTAGGGCCACTGTCCTGGCTGTGTGTCTGGCAGGAATGCCTGGATCACAAGAGCAGTTGCAAATAGTCAAAAATCTCTCAGCAGTTCATGTAATTTAGCTGGGCACAGATTCCCGCCTTTCATAAACTGACCCTCAGCTGTGTAGTGTGATGCCCTCCCTATCAATCCATCCAATCACACTACACAGCTGTTAGTAAGACCCCTTTCACACTGGGGCGTTTTTTCAGGCGCTTTAGCGTTAAAAAAAAAAGCGCCTGTAAAGCGCTTGAAAGAAGCCTCATCTGCAATCCCAATGTGAAAGCCCGAGTGCTTTAAGAGCCCTTTCACACTGCCAGCGCCCGAAAAACGCTCATAAAGCGCTGCCTAAACTAGCAGCGCTTTACCAGCATTTTTCGAGGGCTAGTGGGGTGCTTTTAACCTCTGCTAGTGGCCAAATAAAGGGTTAAAAGCGCCCACAAAGCGCTGATGCCAAAAGTGCTTTGCAGGCGCTTTTCAGGCGTTTTGCAGGCGCTTCCCATTGATTTCAATGGGAAGGGGCGCTTTATTCACCGCTCCAAAAGCGCTGCAAAGAAGCTGCTTGCATGACTTTTTTTGACGCCCTGCCAGTGCAGCGCCTCAGTGTGAAAGCACTCGGGCTTTCACATTGGGATTGCAGTTGCGGCTTCTTTCAGGTGCTTTACAGGCACTTTTTTAATGCTAAAGCACCTGAAAAACGCCATAGTGTGAAAGGGGTCTCAGTGTGAAAGCACTCGGGATTTCACACTGGGATTGCAGTTGCGGCTTCTTTCAGGCGCTTTACAGGCGCTTTTTTTACCGCTAAAGCGCCTGAAAAACGCTTGAAAAACGCCCCAGTGTGAAAGGGGTCTAAAGTTTATTGATTTAACAGATAAATTATTACTCGGTGTGGTCAGTTTACTGATTCCCCTTGATCACACACAGCTTCAGTCTTTGATTCTGAGCATTCACATTCCCAATATTTAGAACGCTTGTCTTTATTCCATGATATTTATCCCATACTATTCTGACCTGTGATGTCTTTGATTGGATGGACGGAATTTTGTGTTTAACTACTTCCCACCCGCCACTGTACATATACGGCCGGGTGGGAGCCGTCTACTTCTGATTCTACATTCCTGAACGTCCTTCAGAAGTAGGGGGACCCGGACACGGCGCATCTCGGATCAGCAGGAGGGCTCTGTGATTGGCCCTCCTGATCACATGACGGCCGTGTCCAATCACAGCCGTCATGTGATGTAAGCAAACAGCCGGTTGCTAGGCAATCGGCTCTCCTCTCCTCACACGGAAGTCGTCGGTGAGGAGAGGAGAGCGGATTGCTGCAGCCGGCTGGTGATCAGTGAGTATGAGCTGTTTTTTTACAGCTTTTTACTCACTGATCACCAGTCTAGTGTAAACACACATGTCCCCAAAACACACATGTCCCCCGAATAAAAACACATGTCCCCAAATAATAAAAACACATGTCCCCCCACATATGTCCCAGTAAAATTACATGTCCCAATGATTATCTGCACACATATGTCCGTGATCACCTGCACACATCTGTACATGATCATTTGCGTACATATGTCCGTGATCACGCGAACCAATTATTATACACTTAACGGAATTTTTTTTACTAAAAACATGTAGCAGAATACATTTTGGCTTAAATTTATGACAAAATTTGATTTTATTGGATTTCTTTTAAAAAAGAAAGGGGAAAATATAGTTTTTATTCAAAATTTCCGCAATTTTTTCGCTTATATCGCAAAAAATAAAAAACGGAGTCGTGAATAAATACCACCAAACTAAAGCTCTATTTGTGCGAACAAAATGATAAAAATTTCATTTGGTTACAGCATTGCATGACCGCGCAATTGTCATTGAAAGTGTGAGAGCGCTGAAAGCTGAAAATTGGTCTGGGAAGGAAGGGGGCGAAAGTGCCCAGTATTGATGTGGTTAAGAATTTTCTTATCTCATCAGCTGGAAGAATGAAGTGGCTTTCATTTTCTCAGTATCATGCTTTGGTATTTTGGTTAAACTTTTGGGTGATAAGAAGAAAACACAACTGGTGGGTTCAAACGTTTACCCGAGATTACCGGCGCTCACCTGAGAGGCGCAGAGTGACAGCGCTGTTATTGATTGGCCGGCGGGATTATCCCATCAATGGAAAGTTTCTAAACAGGAATAAAAGAATGCAGAACAATGGAAGATAAGAGGAGAGAGATAACTGAGAGCAAAGAGCACAGAGGTAAATGAGGGGACGGCAACATTTATCAACGCAGCATCTTTTCCATGGATATTTTATGGAGCAGTCAGATTAATAAAGCCCCAGACAAGCAGGAATGTACCAAATCAGTGAAACCTCTTTTTTGACACATTTTGCAATCCCGCAATCAAATGTATTTTTACTTAAAGGCTCAAAGCTGCATTCCATACGAACAGCTAAACACACAGATGAACTACATATAAGGAGATGTTTTTACCTGCCTAGAGATTTGTATTTCTGCCCATCCAGTCCTAAAGTTTTCACAGCTCTGCCGCCCAACACAGCCCTATCTGGCAATTGAGGAGACCTGATTAATTTTTGCAGCAGTTAATGAATACAGACCTTGTCCTTTCATCATCAAGCTGCAATACTGCCTAAAGTACACTTTATTATCAAAAGTTTTATTAGTATTGGAACGCCTGCCTTTACACGCATATGCACTTTAATGGCCTCCCAGTCCTAGTCCGTAGGGTTCAATATTGAGTTGGCCCACCCTTTGCAGCTATAACAGCTTCAACTCTTCTGGAAGGCCGTCCACAAGGTTTAGGAGTGTGTCTATGGGAACGTTTGACCATTCTTCCAGAAGTGCATTTGTGAGGTCAGGCACTGATGTGGATGAGAAGACCTGGCTTGCAGTCTCTGCTTTAATTCATTCCAAAGTGTTCTATCGGGTTGAGGTCAGGACTCTGTGCAGGTCAGTCAAGTTCCTCCACCCCAAACTCGCTCATCCATGTCTTTATGGACCTTGCTTTGTGCACTGGTCCAAATCATTTGGTGGAGGGGGGATTATGGTATTGGGGTTGTTTTTCAGGGGTTGGGTTTGGCCCTTTAGTTCCAGTGAAGGGAACTCTTAAGGCGTCAGCATACCAAGACATTTTGGACAATTTCATGCTCTCAACTTTGTGTAAAAAGTTTGGGGATGGCCCCTTCCTCTTCCAACATGACTGCCCACCAGTGCACAAATGTTGGTGAGACACAGGGGGCCCCATGAGTTCTCAGTCCGCCCCTGAGATATATATATATATATATATAATAGGGCTGCGGAAATTAACGAATAATTCCTCCATTAATCGTTAATTTTTTTGATCAATCAAAATTCTTTTGATCAGTACTCACCTCTCCGTTGGCTTCCGAGTCTTCAGGGATTTCCGTCGGAGATCCGGTGACGTCATGGACATCGACGTCCTCCCCCTAATTTATTTTGGTTTCTTTTTTCTCTTTATAAATTAGGCACTCTGACGGCCAGACGTCTTACGTCAGGTGTCATGTGATGGCTGCATCAATCCAGCATGATGTGTGGCGTCACTCAGGCGGCGCGGCGCATCACTACCTGCACCCTAGACCACATAAAGAGACGTCGGGGACGGCATTTGGCGCCATTCCTCTGCTCGGCGTTCCAGCGGAGGAGAATATGCAATCATCCAGCGGCCTTTTAGACGGTCTCAATCTATTTTGAGAAGTTTTTTTTATGCCCTTTATACCTAACAGTAAGTTTTTGTCTTTGCACTTTTCTGCACTTTGCTACTGCTGGGAACCAGAGAGAGGAGGGTTTGTTTTACTCTCATAAATGATGTCTTCATACAGCTGCTGGGATATGTCTTGTAAGGGCCACTTTTGGGGATTCATTTATATCCAGCCGTCCTGTTGAGGATGAGCGGCAGATCTGGTGGATTATGGATGTTTCCTTGCATGTGGAGTGTGGAATGCATCTGTTATTAATACTTTAATTAATTACTATTAATCAGCTAAAAGTAGTTGGATCTGTATGTGTGTTATTATTAATCAAAATTAGTCGATTAATCGATTAAAAAAAAAAATTGATTAATCGAACATGAAAATTTGAATCAGTAACAGCCCTAATATATATATATATATATACATACATAAACAAACACACACTATATTACCAAAAGTATTGGAATGCCTGCATTTACACACATACAGGCCTTGTCCTTTCATTATCAAGCTGCAATACTGCCTAAAGTAAATGTAAACCCACACCTTGTGAAAAAAAAAAACAAAAAAAACATTCAGATTAAAATAGAAATTAAAGGCAAAATATTTGTGTGTGTGTATATATATATATATATATATATATATATATATATATATATATATATGGGGGTCATAAAGCACTTAGGGTCCTTTCACACGGGGCGGATCTGTAATGATCCACCCAGTGAACATCCGCACCACACTGTGCAGGGACCGCCCTGTCAGATCTCCGCTCTCCCCTATGGGGGATCGGATGAACATGGACCGTCTATCCGTGTTCATCACCCGATCCGCTCTGCAGACGGATGGAAAAATAGGGTTTTCCTCCGTCTGCAGAATCGGACCATAGCGGAGGCGGATGATATCGGGTGTCAGCGGATGCTCATCCGCTGACACCTGCTATCCCATAGGGGTACATGTACAGTGGTGTGAAAAAGTGTTTGCCCCCTTCCTCATTTCCTGTTCCTTTGCATGTTTGTCACACTTAAGTGTTTCGGAACATCAAACCAATTTAAACAATAGTCAAGGACAACACAAGTAAACACAAAAATGCAATTTGTAAATGAAGGTGTTTATTATTAAAGGTGAAAAAAAATCCAAACCATCATGGCCCTGTGTGAAAAAGTGATTGCCCCCTAAACCTAATAACTGGTTGGGCCACCCTTAGCAGCAACAACTGCAACCAAGCGTTTGCGATAACGTGCAATGAGGCTTTTACAGCGTCCTGGAGGAATTTTGGCCCACTCATCTTTGCAGAATTGTCCTAATTCAGTTACATTAGAGGGTTTTCGAGCATGAACGGCCTTTTTAAGGTCATACCACAACATCTCAATAGGATTCAGGTCAGGACTTTGGCTAGGCCACTCCAAAGTCTTCATTTTGTTTTTCTTCAGCCATTCGGTGGTGGACTTGCTGGTGTGTTTAGGATCATTGTCCTGCTGCAGAACCCAAGTTCGTTTCAGCTTGAGTACACGAACAGATGGTCGGACATTCTCCTTCAGGATCTCTTGGTAGACAGCAGAATTCATAGTTCCTTTTATCACGGCAAGTCTTCCAGGTCCTGAAGCAGCAAAACAGCCCCAGACCATCACACTACCACCACCATATTTTACTGTTGGTATAATGTTCTTTTTCTGAAATGCAGTGTTCCTTCTACGCCAGATATACTTGGACACACACCTTCCAAAGAGTTCCACTTTTGTCTCATCGGTCCACAGAATGTTGTCCCAAAAGTCTTGGGGATCATCAAGATGTGTTGTGGAGAAATTGAGACGAGCTTTGATGTTCTTTTTGCTCAGCAGTGGTTTTCTCCTTGGAACTCTGCCATGCAGGCCATTTTTGCCCAGTCTTTTCCTGAAGGTGGAGGCATGAACGCTGACCTTAACTGAGGCAAGTGAGGCCTGCAGTTCCTTGGACGTTGTTGTGGGGTCTTTTGTGACCTCTTGGATGAGTCGTCGCTGCGCTCTTGGGGTAATTTTGGGCGGCCGGCCACTCCTGGGAAGGTTCACCACTGTTCCATGTCTTCGCCATTTGTGGATAATGGCTCTCACTGTGGTTCGCTGGATTCCCAAAGCTTTGGAAATGGCTTTATAACCCTTTCCAGACTGATAGATCTCAATTACTTTCTTTCTCAATTGTTCCTGAATTTCTTTGGGTCTCGGCATGATGTGTAGCTTTTAAGGATCTTCTAGTGGACCTTACTGTGTCAAGCAGCTCCTATTTAAGTGATGCCTTGATTGTGAACAGGTGTGGCAATAATCAGGCCTGGGTGTGGCTAGAGAAAATTGAACTCAGGTGTGGACAACCACAGTTATAGTATGTTTTAACAAGGGGGGCAATCACTTTTTCACACAGGGCCATGATGGTTTGGATTTTTTTTCACCTTTAATAATAAACACCTTCATTTACAAATTGCATTTTGTGTTTACTTGTGTTGTCCTTGACTATTGTTTAAATTGGTTTGATGTTCCGAAACACTTAAGTGTGACAAACATGCAAAGGAACAGGAAATGAGGAAGGGGGCAAACACTTTTTCACACCACTGTATGTACGTTTTTCATCCGAAAACGGATGGATGAAAAACGGACATACGGTCCGCACGTGTGAAAGGGGCATTAAGCAGTTTCCATGGACCCCCCCAAGGTCTCCTCCTGGACCACTCCTCTATCCACCAGGAACACCGCCAATCAAACAATTGTATCAGAATTTAATGAATTTAATGTAAAGCAAACTGAGGCCTCTTCATAGTGTAAAAAATCTCTTAAAACCTTTATTGAACAAAGAAATACACTGTGCATGTAAAAAAGATCACCCAGCCGACATAGAAAGTCCACGTTAAATTTTAAACTATTAACAAGATGGTATTACACTATCTCAAGGCTGAATAAAATATTCCCAGATGTTCCGGGGAGCTGCTGGAGGGGCTGTCAGGGAAGAGGTACACTTCTTCATATATTTTCGACATGTCCAGTAATTAAATAATTTTGGCAAGAGGTACAACGAATTACCCAACTATTTACGGAAATTCATATCCCACAGGACCCAGATTTATTTTTATTACATCTCTCACAAATCCCTATTAAGAATTATAAAAACTCAATAGTGTGTCATCTGGTGAATGCAGCTAAAAGCTGCATCCCCAGATGTTGGAAGGAAACACATGCCCCTAGTATTTCCATGTGGCTTAACACAGTGCGAAAAATAGGGATAATGGAAAGTCGGATACCGAGGTCCTTAGAGGGAAGGGAACGTGTTAAACAGATATGGGCCCCATGGGAAGAATATCTACAAACAGAGGAAGGAAAGAGGCTAATGGGTGAGGAGATAAGAGAATAGAATAAGAAAGGGTAGTAAATAGATTGAGGAAGATGAAGAGAACACGGGGTCTCCGGTGCAGGAATCAGCTAGGGGAGCGTGGCGGGGGGGGGGGGGGGGGGGGGGGAGAGGGAGGGGATAAAAATACGTCCCCTTTTTTTATTTTTACTTTTTTTTATTTTCTTTCAGGGGGGGGGGCCTCTAGGGAACCTTAGGGATTAAGGCCCAAAGACTATCAGGAGGCACGGGGGATCGGGTTAGAGGGGGAACGTACATAAAATAAAGGAAAAAAAAATAGGGATAAAAAAAATTTGTAGAGGAAACAAGAAGGAAATTTAATTTTGTGAAGCTAAATGTCAATAAATCTAAGTGACTGATGCAATGTATTTATTGTTTATAATGTATCACTATGAAGAAATAAATAAAGAATTTAAAAAAAAAAAAAAAAAGAAAGTCCACTTCCTGGAATGCGATGATGTCAGAAGGAGGCTCCGTCCAACGCATTTAGTCATCAAACGACGTCTTCCTGCGGGTGCCATACTGTGTCTCTGCATTAAATACACTGTCTAATAGAACCAAACCTTGCTTCCAAGCTGAAACCAAGCCTTCCTTTGGTTCTCAAAACATTGAGCACACCGGTTTAATAGATTACATGTGCAAATATACGCCAGGGCCTGTTTTGTATTCATGATGCTACTTTCCAAAAGGAAAGGTTTATCCTAATTACAAAACAGTCTCTTGAGGTGGCTTACCCTACTGTTCATTTTCTTGCAGCAGCTGATCACCACGGATGCTGGTTGCACTGCCTTGCATACCTAGAGCCACTAGGTGGAGCACCAAACAATCTGCATTCTGATAAAATACAGCATGACGATTGACTTAAACTAAAACACGCAGCCGTTTCCTTTGTAACGTGTTGGCAATCCTGGAAGATGCCGTGAATGTGGTCCCTCTGCAGAATAAAACATAGGTTATAGTTTATCTGTTATCGCAAGGCAAACTGTATGAAAGTTTTGTTAATGTCTATCTAATGGCTGAGGCTAAACAGCAGCCCTTGTGTGCCTAATGGCTTGTGTAATTCATTGTCGCTCTACTAAGTGCAAACATATTGTAGCTATTGATTTTTGCCCGGTGAGATCAATGCTCGGGTGACCAGAAGTGGGGGGGGGCTGTGTATTAATAACGCGGCTGTAGGATCTCATGTTGAAAATCTCTGGGCAACCAGCAGAATATAACCAGGTTCCCTGATGACCTCCAGGGGGATGGTTTGATAAGAGATGAACATAGTGTTATGTATGTGCCAGATGCTACAACATATGCTAGGCTTTCCTTTGCTGTCTGTGTCTGCGGCTCGGAGAGAAGGGACCGCACAGGAAAACGTAATAATAATAAGCCACCAAACCCAAACTTCAGATTTATTGGTCTTGTCTACTGTATGTATCCCCAAAATGTTTGTCTTAGTGCTTTACGAAAAGCAATAAAACTCCTTCAAGAAGCTTACAATCTAGTATCCCTGGTACAAATGTAAAGGAACCCATAGAAGGGACCATTAAGGGTGGGAACTTAATGGTCCCTTCCATTATTAGGGATGAGCGGATCTGCTTGAGTTTGGTTTGTAGATCTTGCTAGAAGTTTGCAAACCACTTGGGGGGGAAACCTTGTTAGTCTATTCTGTCCATTTGTAGGGCTAACAAACAAGCTGTTGTCAAATGAAGGGCATGGGAAGCCAAGCACTGCCATAGGGGACAGGTACCAATGCCAAAAGTAGGAAAATTGGCTCACTAAGGTTTGTTCAGAACCAGAAATCAGATCAAACTTTGTCTGTCTGAGTGTTCAGAAGAATGTCCAAACATTTGCACATCTAGCCCCCGGTTTGGGGGAGCCGATCGTATATAGAAGTGGTATTTCCACTGCTTCTATGTATGACAGCTTCCTGCTGTCAATGGTTGCTAGACATGGGAACTGTCAAAAAATTTGTTTTGTTTCGTTTCGTCCCGTTTCGTATATAAAAAAAATTTGTAATTCGTGTACGAAATTCCGTTCGAATTCGTACGAAATACGAAATTCGGACGAATCGTAATTTTTTTTACGAATCATTAGTAAAGTTACGAATCGTTACGAATCGTTAACGTGGCTAATGAATTGCCGGTTCTCATAACACAGAGAACAATTCGAATCCAACTACAAATATCGAATTTCAATTTCAAGTTACGAATCGTTACGAATCGTTACGAATCGTTAGTAAATCCAACTACAAATATCGAATTTCAACTAATATGAAAGAAATTATAATAGCAGATATAACGAATGCTTTGAATGCTTCAAATGAATTTGAGATTCAGTATATCTAATATAGAGAACTGTTCCTGCACAAAGTGTCATTTTTGCAGGAAAAAAAGCTATTTAAAAAACACTCGCGGCTAATAAAAAGTCGGCTACGTAACACAGAGAACAGTCATTCATTGATTAAAAAAAAAAAAGCGTGGGGGTCCCCCCCAATTCAATAACCAGGCCTTCAAGTCTGGTATGGATATTAAGGGGGACCCCAGCCAAAAAAAAAAAAAAATGGCGTGGGGTCCCCCCCAAATATCCATACCAGACCCTTCAGGTCTTGGATGGATTTTAAGGGGAACCCCGGCCAAAAAAAATAAAATGGCGTGGGGTCCCCCTCAAAATCCATACCAGACCCTTTATCCGAGCACGCAACCTGGCAGGCCGCAGGAAAAGAGGGGGGGACGAGAGCGGCCCCCCTCCCGCCTGAACCGTACCAGGCCACATGCCCTCAACATTGGGAGGGTGCTTTGGGGTCCCCCCCAAAGCACCTTGTCCCCATGTTGATGAGGACAAGGGCCTCATCCCCACAACCCTGGCCGGTGGTTGTGGGGGTCTGCGGGCGGGGGGCTTATCGGAATCTGGAAGCCCCCTTTAACAAGGGGACCCCCAGATCCCGCCCCCCCCCCTGTGTGAAATGGTAAGGGGGTACAAAAGTACCCCTACCATTTCACCAAAAAAGTGTCAAAAATGGTAAAAATGACAGGAGACGGTCTTTGACAATTCCTTTATTAAAATCTTCTTTCTTCTTTCTTCATCCTTCGGTTTCTTCATCTTCTCCTTCCGGCATCTTCTTCCATCTTCTTCCATCTTCTTCTTCCTTCGATTCGCTTCTTCTTGCTCCGGTCTTCTCGTCCTTCTCGTCCGGCATCGGCGTCTCTTCTCGCAGGCCGCTCCTCGCAATGGGAGGCTCCCGCTCTGTGAGGCTTCGCTCCGTCTGACAGGTCTTTTATAACGGAGGGCACCTGGTAACCCCGCCCCCTCTGACGTAATGGGGAAAGCCATAGGGGAAGTCCCCATGACGTCCCCGTGCGTCAGAGGGGGCGGGGTCACCAGGTGCCCTCCGTTATAAAAGACCTGTCAGCCTCACAGAGCGGGAGCCTCCCATTGCGAGGAGCGGCCTGCGAGAACTGACGCCGATGCCGGACGAGAAGGACGAGAAGACCGGAGCAAGAAGAAGCGAATCGAAGGAAGAAGAAGATGGAAGAAGATGGAAGAAGATGCCGGAAGGATGAAGAAAGAAGAAAGAAGATTTTAATAAAGGAATTGTCAAAGACCGTCTCCTGTCATTTTTACCATTTTTGACACTTTTTTGGTGAAATGGTAGGGGTACTTTTGTACCCCTTTACCATTTCACACAGGGGGGGTGGGATCTGGGGGTCCCCTTGTTAAAGGGGGCTTCCAGATTCCGATAAGCCCCCCGCCCGCAGACCCCCACAACCACCGGCCAGGGTTGTGGGGATGAGGCCCTTGTCCTCATCAACATGGGGACAAGGTGCTTTGGGGGGGACCCCAAAGCACCCTCCCAATGTTGAGGGCATGTGGCCTGGTACGGTTCAGGCGGGAGGGGGGGCCGCTCTCGTCCCCCCTCTTTTCCTGCGGCCTGCCAGGTTGCGTGCTCGGATAAGGGTCTGGTATGGATTTATGGGGGACCCCACGCCATTTTTTTTGGCTAGGGTTCCCCTTAAAATCCATCCCAGACCTCAAGGGTCTGATATGGATTTTGAGGGGGACCCTACGCCATTTTTTTTTGGGCTGGGGTCCCCCTTTGGCCTGGTTATTGAATTTGGGGGGACCCCTACGCATTTTTTTTATCAATGACTTCAATGAATGACAGTTCTCTGTATTACGGATCCAACAATTCATTTGCCGGCAATAGCTGCGAGTGATTTTAAATAGTTTTTTTTCCTGCAAAAATGACACTGCAGGAACAGTTCTCTATATTAGATATACTGAATCTCGAATCATTCGAAGCATTCGTTATATCCGCTATTATAATTTCTTTCATATTAGTTGAAATTAGATATTTGTTAGTTGTTGTATTCAAATTGTTCTCTGTATTACGGGAACCGGCAATTAGCCGCGAGTGATTTTAAATAGTTTTTTTTTTCCTGCAAAAATGACACATTGTACAGAGAGAGTTCTAAGCACAGGAAACCTGCGCCCCTTCATAGGCATACTATAGAGTATATAGTATAGAGTATATAGAAGAGGGTCATGTTTCCCGTGCTTAGAACTCTCTCTGTACAATGTGTCATTTTTGCAGGAAAAAAAAAGCTATTTAAAATCACTCGCGGCTAATTGCCGATTCCCGTAATACAGAGAACAATTCGAATACAACAACTAACAAATATCTAATTTCAACTAATATGAAAGAAATTATAATAGCGGATAGCGGATATAACGAATGCTTCGAATGATTCGAGATTCAGTATATCTAATATAGAGAACTGTTCCTGCAGTGTCATTTTTGCAGGAAAAAAAAAAAATTTAAAATCACTTGCGGCTAATTGCCGGCAAATGAATTGTTGGATCCGTAATACAGAGAACAGTCATTCATTGAAGTCATTGATAAAAAAATGCGTAGGGGTCCCCCCAAATTAAATAACCAGGCCCTTCAGGTCTGGGATGGATATAAAGGGGGACCCCAGCCAAAAAAAAAAAAATGGCGTAGGGTCCCCCTCAAAATCCATATCAGACCCTTGAGGTCTGGGATGGATTTTAAGGGGAACCCTAGCCCAAAAAATCACTTACAAAAGTACCCCTACCATTTCACCAAAAAAAGGTGACAAAAATGTTAAAAATGACAGGAGACGGTCTTTGACAATTCCTTTATTAAAATCTTCTTTCTTCTTTCTTCATCCTTCGGTTTCTTCATCTTCTCCTTCCGGCATCTTCTTCCATCTTCTTCCATCTTCTTCTTCCTTCGATTCGCTTCTTCTTGCTCCGGTCTTCTCGTCCTTCTCGTCCGGCATCGGCGTCTCTTCTCGCAGGCCGCTCCTCGCAATGGGAGGCTCCCGCTCTGTGAGGCTTCGCTGCGGCTGACAGGTCTTTTATAACGGAGGGCCCCTGGTGACCCCGCCCCCTCTGACGCACGGGGACGTCATGGGGACTTCCCTATGGCTTTCCCCATTACGTCAGAGGGGGTGGGGTTACCAGGTGCCCTCCGTTATAAAAGACCTGTCAGACGGAGCGAAGCCTCACAGAGCGGGAGCCTCCCATTGCGAGGAGCGGCCTGCGAGAAGAGACGCCGACGCCGATGCCGGACGAGAAGGACGAGAAGACCGGAGCAAGAAGAAGCGAATCGAAGATGGAAGAAGATGGAAGAAGATGGAAGAAGATGGAAGAAGATGGAAGGAGAAGATGAAGAAACCGAAGGATGAAGAAAGGAAGACCAGAAGAAAGAAAATTTTAATACAGGAATTGTCAAAGACCGTCTCCTGTCATTTTTACCATTTTTGTCACCTTTTTTGGTGAAATGGTAGGGGTACTTTTGTACCCCCTTACCATTTCACACAGGGGGGGGCCGGGATCTGGGGGTCCCCTTGTTAAAGGGGGCTTCCAGATTCCGATAAGCCCCCCGCCCGCAGACCCCCACAACCACCGGCCAGGGTTGTGGGGATGAGGCCCTTGTCCTCATCAACATGGGGACAAGGTGCTTTGGGGGGGACCCCCCAAAGCACCCTCCCAATGTTGAGGGCATGTGGCCTGGTACGGTTCAGGCAGGAGGGGGGCCGCTCTCGTCCCCCCCCTCTTTTCCTGCGGCCTGCCAGGTTGCGTGCTCGGATAAAGGGTCTGGTATGGATTTTGAGGGGGACCCTACGCCATTTTTTTTTTTTGGCCGGGGTTCCCCTTAAAATCCATCCCAGACCTGAAGGGTCTGTTATGGATATTTGGGGGGGACCCCACGCCATTTTTTTTTTTTTTTTTTTGGCTGGGGTCCCCTTAATATCCATACCAGACCTGAAGGGCCTGGTTATTGAATTTGGGGGGACCCCTACGCTTTTTTTTTTTTTTTTATATAAATGAATGACTGTTCTCTGTGTTATGGAGCCGACAATTCATTTGCCGGCAATAGCCGCAAGTGATTTTAAATAGCTTTTTTTTCTGCAAAAATGACACTTTGTCATTCGAATTCATTCGAATTCATTCGAATTCATTCGTTATATCTGCTATAATAATTTCGTTTGAATTAGTTGAAATTTGATATTAGTAGTTGGATTCGAATAATTTGGAGCTGAAATTCGTAAACGTAATTTTTCCTGCAAAAATGACACTTTGTCATTCGAATTCATTCGAATTCATTCGAATCATTCGGCGACGAAATTCGTAAACGGAATTTCGTAAAAAAAAAAAATTCGTACTACAGATTCGTAAATTCGTACGAATTTCGAAAAATTCGTACGAATTACGAATTCGTACGAAACGAATCGCACATGTCTAATGGTTGCTAAGGAAGGGGTGGGTGCTGGCAACCGCCACGTACCTATGAGGTCACCATCATCATAGACTAACATGGCTGAGAGTCCCCACTCCCCAACTCTCTATTTGGTCCATGAGATCACCGCTATTCCTGCCCAGGCCTTTATATAGCTGATGACAGCTTGGGGAGCTGTCATTCACCAAGGACTAGCGGTGAATGCACCAGTCCGTTGGGGACTTTTTTTTTTTTTTTTTTTAATAAAGGAATTGTCAAACACTTGACAGAGAGAGGGGAAGGGTGACAGACAGGAGAAGAGGAAATAAAGAGTGAGGGGAGAGGAATGAGAGAGAGGAGACAGAGAGAAGAGGGGAGACAAGACAGAGAGAAGGAGAGGAGACAGAAAGAGGGGAGACAAGACAGAGAGAAGGAGATGAGAGAGAGAGAGAGAGACAAGACACAGAGGAGAGGATACAGATAGAGAGGGGAGACAAGACAGAGAGAGAGGGGGACAAGACAGAGAGAAGGAGAGGAGACAGAAAGAGGGGAGACAAGACAGAGAGAAGGAGATGAGAGAGAGAGAGAGAGGAGAGACAAGACACAGAGGAGAGGATACAGAGAGAGATGGGAGACAAGACAGAGAGAAGGAGAGGAGACAGAAAGAGGGGAGACAAGACAGAGAGAGAGGGGGACAAGACAGAGGGAAGGAGATGAGACAGAGAGAGAGGAGAGACAAGACACAGAGGAGAGGATACAGATAGAGAGGGGAGACAAGACAGAGAGAAGGAGAGGAGACAGAGAGAGAGAGGGGAGACAAGACAGAGAGAAGGAGAGAAGACAGAGAGAGAGAGGGGAGACAAGACAGAGAGAAGGAGAGGAGACAAGACAGAACGAATGAGAGGAGACAAAGAGAGAGAGAGAAAGAGAGAGAGAGAGGAGAGACAATACACAGAGGAGAGGATACAGAGAGAGAGGATACAGAGAGAGAGGGGAGACAAGACAGAGAGAATGAGAGGAGACAGAGAGAGAGAGAGAGAGGAGACAGAAAGAGAGGGGAGACAAGACAGAGAGCAGAGGAGAGAGAGGGGAGACAAGACAGAAAGAATAAGAGGTGACAGAGAGAAAGGGGAGACAAGACAGAGAGTGAGGAAGGGGAGACAGATAGAGAGGGAGAGGAGACAGAGAGAGAGATAGGAGACAGAGAGAAGAGAAATAGAGAGGGAGAGGAGACAGAGAGATGAGAACAGAGAAGGAAGAGAAGAGACAGTGAGAGGAAACTGAGAAAGGGGAGATGAGACAGAGTGGGTGAGGAGACAGAGAGAGTAGAAAAGGACAGGGGGAAAAGAGAGGTAGAGGAAACAGAGAAAGGGAGAGGAGACAGAGAGAGGGGGAGGAAACAGAAAGGGGTTAGGATTCAGAGAGAGGGGAGATGAGACAGAGAAAGGGGAGAGGAACTAGAGAAAGAGAGTTGAGGCAGAGAGGGTGAGGAGACAGACAGAGGGAGAAGAGAGGAGATAGAGGAAACAGAGAGAGGGAGGGGAAAGGAGACAGAGGAGAGAGGCAGAGGAGAGGAGAGGAGATAGAAGAGAAAGAGAGAGGGAAAGGGGACAGAGAAAGAGGAAATGGAGACAGAGAGAGGGAGAGGAGACAAAGTGAGTGTAATCAGAGAGGTGATAACAACAAGACAGGAGAACAAATATAGTACATCTCTAACAGATGCACTTTCACCCTGTTTTGCCTTTTTTAGAATGCAAGTACAGAAACATATTGTAGCTGTTAATATTCCAGAAATGCGGAGGGCTACTAATTTCCTGTTTTATATGACAACACAGTACTTTTGCTGCACTGAAATCCCTCCCATTTCTCCCCTGCCGGACTACAGCTATAAGGAAAAGGGAATTCTTAAATTCAGAAGAGGACTGACTCCAACTGACAACACTGCTTGGGATTTCAGTGCAGCATAGGAAGTGTTGTCAGCTCAGAAGTTAGGAGCTCATTGGGGAACGTGCATGCAATGCAGAGATGTACTGCAAATTATTTTCAAGATTTTGATATTTTGCCCAGAATACACTTTAAGCCCTGGTTGTCACTGACAGCGGGAATGAAATAGTGCGAGTTCAGTCAGTCCCGACTTTGGGTGCGATTTTAATGATATCTGTGCGGGTTGCTGCATGAAAATCGCACCCCCAAAATCGGCAAAAGGGAATCGGTGGGAATTGGTGCAGAGCCACAAGTGCGACGTCACACTGATTCGGACAGTACCATGGCCAGCAATTGCCGACGATTTGGCATGCGATTTGACATGTCAAATCGCATGCCAAATCGCTCCAATGTGAGCCTAGGCTGACTTGTACATTTTTATTTTATTATTTTTCTTAAGATAGATGTACATGGGTTCTATGTTAAAGTCAGCAGAATATGTCAGATAATTCCAGAGAGAACAATACTTACAATCTCAGATTTCTAGTCGTTCTGTGGTTGTGAACAAAGCCACGTGTCGTGATTGTAATATTTAAATTTCATTCTAACACAGATAAAGTCTATACTGTTACGTTTTAAGGCACCTTATCAGTTCCTGGAATCCTCAGCTAAAAGCATTATTAGCCATAAACATAACATTATTTTTCCACAACTTCATGTAAAGGAGACACTGATGGATACAAGAAACTGTAAAAATGTCTTATATATAACATAATAATATAACTATATATATATATATATATATAATATTAAAGATATACATAAATATATATAGAGAGCGTTCCTTAACACTTTCAGACCGGACCATTTTGCTGGCCAAAGACCAGACCACTTTTTGAGATTCGGCACTGCGTCGCTTTAACTGACAATTGCGCGGTCGTGCGTCGTGGCTCCCAAACAAAATTGATGTCCTTTTTTTCCCACAAATAGAGCTTTCTTTTGGTGGAATTTGATCACCTCTGCGGTTTTTATTTTTTTTGCACTATAAACAAAAAAAGAGCGATCATTTTGAAAAAAACACATTATTTTTTACATTTTGCTATAATAAATATCCCCCAAAAATGTATGAAAAAACTTTTTTTTCCTCAGTTTAGGCCGATACGTATTTTTCTACATATTTTTGGTAAAAAAAATAGCAATAAACGTATATTGATTGGTTTGTGCAAAAGTTATAGCGTTTACAAAATAGGGGATAGTTTTATGGCATTTTTATTAATCATTTTTTTTTTTTACTAATAATGGCGGCGATCAGCGATTTTTATTGTGACTGCGACATTAAGGCGGACACATCGGACATTTTTGACACATTTTTGGGACCATTATCATTTATACAGCAATCAGTGCTATACAAATGCACTGATTCCTGTGTAAATGACACTGGCAGTGAAGGGGTTAACCAGGAGGTGGCAGTGTAGGGGTTAACTGTGTCCTAGGGGTGTGTTTCTAACTGTGAGGGGCGTGGCTGTGTTTCTAACTGTGAGGGGCGTGGCTGTGTTTTACACATCACTGATCTCTGCTCCAATCACAGGGAGCAGAGATCTGTGACACTGTTGCTAGGCAGAACGGGGAGATGCTTGTTTACTTTAGCATCTCCCCGTTCTTCCTCCCCATGAGACGATCGCGGGTATCCCATCGGTGATCGAGTCCGCGGGACCCGCGGTCGGACTCACGGAGGTCCCGACCGGCGCGTGCGCACGCGATGGCAAGGCGGCAAATTTAAAGGGACGTACCTGTACGCCAATTTGCCCGTCCGTGCCATTCTGCCGACGTACATCTGTGTGCGCCGGTCGGGAACTGGTTAAAGAATGGAAAAAAGATCGATGTTGCAATATGTCGCCAACTTGTTCATTCCATGCCTAGAAGACTTGGTGCTGTCCTTACAGATCATGGAGCTCATACAAAATACTAGATGTAGTCGTTTTATTTGTGGGGTGTATTAATTTTTGCACCAACTAATTTGAGTAAAACTGAAGACTTTGTAGTCAAAGTTTTATTATTAACCCTAATTTCATGTAATGAGCTAAACAAATGTTCTATAAAACTAAATTTTGTAAAAATTTTGGAAATTGTTCTTGTGTTCTTGTGTTCATTGGGATATTCATTAAAATCTTACTTTTCAAAAGGGGTGTACTCATTTATGCTGAGCAATATATAGATATATACAGTGCCTGGAAAAAGTATTCATACCCCTTGAAATGTTCCACATTTTGTCATGTTACAACCAAAAACGTAAATGTATTTTATGTGATAGACCAACACAAAGTGGCACATACGCTAATTGTGAAGTGGAAGGAAAATGATTAATGGTTTTCAAAATTTTTTACAAATAAATATGTGAAAAGTGTGGCGTTCATTTGTATTCAGCCCCCTTTACTCCGATACCCCTAACTAAAATCTAGTGGAACCAATTGCCTTCAGACGTCACCTAATTAGTAAATAGAGTCCACCTGTGTGTAATTTAATCTCAGTATAAATACAGCTGTTCTGTGAAGCCCTCAGAGGTTTGTTAGAGCAGTGGTCATCAACCCTGTCCTCAGGGCCCACTGGCCAGGTTTTATGTATTACCTTGGGGAGATGCAGACTAGAATACTGCAATCACTGAGCAGCAAATGATATCACCTGTGATGTATTTCAGTTATCTTGCAAACCTGACCTGTTGGTGGGTCCTGAGGACAGGAGTTGATGACCACTGTGTTAGAGAACCTCAGTGAACAAATAGCATCATGAAGGCCAAGGAACACACCAGGTCAGGGATAAAGTTGTGGAGAAGTTTAAAGCAGGGTTAGGAGACAAAAAAAATATCCCAAGCTTTGAACATCTCACAGAGCACTGTTCAATCCATCATCCGAAAATGGAAAGGGGCACAACTGCAAACCTACCAAGACATGGCCGTCCACCTAAACTGACAGGCCGGGCAAGGAGAGCATTAATCAGAGAAGCAGCCAAGAGGTCCATGGTAACTCTGGAGGAGCTGCAGAGATCCACAGCTCGGGTGGGAGAATCTGTCCACAGGACAACTATTAGTCATGCACTCCACAAATCTGGGCTTTATGGAAGAGTGGCAAGAAGAAAGTCATTGTTGAAAGAAAGACATAAGAAGTCCTGTTTGCAGTTTGTGAGAAGCCATGTGGAGGACACAGAAAACATGTGGAAGAAGGTGTTCTGGTCAGATTAGACCAAAATGGAACTTTTTGGCCTAAAAGCAAAACGCTATGTGTGGTGGAAAACTAACACTGCACATCACCCTGAACACACCATCCCAACTGTGAAACATGGTGGTGGCAGCAGCATGTTGTGGGGATGATTTTCTTCAGCAGGGACGGGGAAGCTGGTCAGAGTTGATGGAAAGATGGATGGAGACAAATACAGGGCAATCTTAGAAGAAAACCTGTTATGCCCCGTACACACGGTCGGAAATTCCGACCACAAAATCCGTCGGATTTTGTCCGACACTGGTGTTGCATACACACGGTCGGACAAAGTTGTCGGAAAATCCGATCATTCTGAACGTGGTGACGTTCGTTGCGTACGACGGGACTACGTAGAGGCTAGTAGCCAATAGCTTTGGTCTTCTAATGTGATCTGAGCATGCGCAGCACTTTGTCCGTCAGAATTTGCTACACACGATCGGGAAAAGTCCGATTGGACTTTGTTGTTGGAAAATTTGAGAGCAGGATCTCAAATTTTTTCCGTTGGAATTTCTGACGGAAAAAGTCCGATGGAGCCCACACACGGTCGGATTTTCCGACAACATGGTCCGATAGGACATTTTCCGTCAGAAATACGGGGCATTAGAGTCTGCAAAAGACTTGAGACTGGGGTGGAGGTTCACCTTCCAGCAGGACAACGACCCTAAACATACAGCCAGAGCTACAATGGAATGGTTTAGATCAAATCATATTCATGTGTTAGAATGACCCAGACTTAAATCCAATTAAGACTCTGTGGCAAAACTTGAAAATCTCTGTTTACAGACGCTCTCAGTCCAATCTTACAGAGCTTGAGCTATTTTGTAAAGAAGAATGGGCAAAAATGTCCCTCTCTAGATGTGCAAAGCTGGTAGAGACATCCCCAAAAAGACTTGCAGCTGTAATTGCAGCCAAAGGTGGTTCTATTCGGGGGGGGGGGGGGGGCGAATACAAATGCACGCCACACTTTTTAGATATTTATTTGTAAAAATAAAAAAATTGAAAACCGTTTAGCATTTTCCTTCCAATTCACAATTATGTGCCACTTTGTGTTGGTCTATCACAGTGATGGAAAACCTTGGCACCCCAGATGTTTTGGAACTACATTTCCCATGATGCTCATCCACTCTGCAGTGTAGTTGAGCATCATGGGAAATGTAGTTCTCCAAAACATCTGGGGTGCCAAGGTTCGCCATGACTGGTCTTTCACATAAAATCCCAACCAAAATACATTTACACTTTTGGTTGTAACATGACAAAATGTGGAAAATTTCAAGGGGTATGAATACCTTTTTTTTATTTATATATATATATATATATATATATATATATATATATATATATATATATATATATATATATATATATATATATATATATATATATATATAATATATATAATATATATATATATATATATATATATATATATATTATTTTTTGTTTTTTTTGTTTTTATTTATATATATATATATATATATATATATATATATATATAATATATATATTATTTTTTTTATTTATTTATTTATTTATTTTTTAACCTTTATTTTAACCGGATAGGAACGATAGATGATACGTTGATAACTGTGGAATTAAATACAAGGCCATAAATCATTGTATTGCTTTTATCTCTGAAAATTTTCCTTCGCTATTTAGAATTTTATGGGTAAATTTTTATATATATATATATTTTTTTTTTTTTGTTTTTTTGTTTTTTTATATATAAAAAAAATAAAAAAAATATATATATATATAAAAAAATGTACCCATAAAATTCTAAATAGCGAAGGAAAATTTTCAGAGATAAAAGCAATACAATGATTTATGGCCTTGTATTTAATTCCACAGTTATCAACGTATCATCTATCGTTCCTATCCGGTTAAAATAAAGGTTAAAAAATAAATAAATAAAAAATAAAAAAAAATAATATATATATTATATATTTACCTTTCTGTCTTTCACTTTAGAATTTAAAAAAGGTTAAAAATAAATAAATAAATAATAATAAAAAAAAAATTATATATATATATATATATATATATATTTTTTTTTTTTTGCTGTGCCTTACAGTCAATCACAGGCCTGTTTACTGGCCAGTCTATTCTTTTTTTTTTTTTTCCACCTGACTAGCAAAGTGTCTGAGTCAATATTGACTGTTTGTCAGGCATCGTGTCCTTTAAAAGATCTCTACTCCAGAAGTCAAAATAGCATGAAATGTAATTTTCCAGCTTATCGGTCAGAGGAGACCAGGGACTGAGATGGCTCCTGGCGATAAGGGCCACAGGTACAAGTGTCGGGGACAGCCAGGCAGCTGTGGAGAAAGGCTTAATAGCAGAACCCACAGGAACAGCACTCGAGAATCCCCTGGCAAATTGACCATTAAGTTAAAACTCGCCATCCGCCTCTAATTTGTTCTCTTCCTCTCCCTAGCTGGTTGCTGGGTGCTAAAGCAAATCCCTGCTGTGTTTGCCTAGTATAATGTTACAATACTCCTATCAAATATTTGTCAACCTGTCAGCCTCAGCTCTCCCTATAAATACTTTATCTAAAGGCTTAGCTGGAGCAAAAGCTGGGGACCTGAGCCAAGCTTACCATCAAGGTGAGCTCCAAATATTTCTCTCCTACATCTTTTTTTTTATTTATTTTTTAACCTTTTTTTAATTCTAAAGTGAAAGACAGAAAGGTAAATAAATAAAAAGCAGATAGGAACGATAGATGATATGTTGATAACTGTGGAATTAAATACAAGGCAATAAATCATTGTATTGCTTTTATCTCTGAAAAATTTCCTTCGCTATTTAGAATTTTATGGGTACATTTTTAGATTTATATCGGAACATTTATTTACAATTATTATATTTTATTGTGTTTTTTTACTAGATTAGTTACGTTTTCTTAAGTAGCTTGTAAGATATAATAATTGTCAATTACAATTATTATATTTTATTGTGTTTTTTTACTAGATTAGTTACGTTTTCTTAAGTAGCTTGTAAGATATAATAATTGTCAATTACAATTACAATTATTATATTTTATTGTGTTTTTTTACTAGATTAGTTACGTTTTCTTAAGTAGATTGTAAGATATAATAATTGTCAATTACAATTATTATATTTTATTGTGTTTTTTTTACTAGATTAGTTACGTTTTCTTAAGTAGCTTGTAAGATATAATAATTGTCCATTACTTTTTTATTTTTTATTTTTTTTTAATTTACTTTTATGTATGACTTGCCTAGTTACATAATTTGGTTTACAAAAGGCATATACATCACAATTAATCTTATAAACTGCATCTTTTTGAAACTTATATTAATCCAGACAAGGTTAAAAAAAAGAATCATATTTTTGTAACCAGGAAAAAAATATTTTCAGATTCCAAATATTATTAAATATTATTAAATATTTATTAAAAATAAATATATTCCAAATATTAATCGGATAAACCCTTGGAACAACATTCAGCTAATACTACTGTATTTCGATATGGGGTTTAAAAAAAAACATTTAAAAAAGCTCAGCTTAGTTTATTTTTCATGCTCCAAAGGCTTTTTTTTTTTTTTAAATGTGTCTTCAAATTTACTAAAACAAAACATTAGTTTGCTCAAATTCAGCAACTCTCTATACTTGTTAAATGAAAACAAGAGAAACAGAGTAGTCCTGAAAAAATACATTCAGCACTGGCACATTTATAAATCTGTGCATAATTGCTATTTTGACAGTGGATGATGGTAAATAAATTTTTACCTTTTTGACTTAAAAAATAAAAAGCACTTTTGATTATTAAAATGCTAATTGCCTGCATGACTATTATTTTAATTATGATCAAAATGGAAACAATTAAATCCTAAATGCTGTACAATGGTAAATGATGTGGGGTAATGCCATACAATAAACAATATTTATGTATTTATTTTTAATTAAGCTGTTTGTAAAAAATATTTAAAATGTCTTGTTTTTATCAATTAACGTTTCCTTTGCTCTAGAACACGGCTAGCCACCCTATTTTTCTAGCTTGAAATGTCACCTTTTATGTCTTATACCTTTTAGAGGCAGGATATTGTGTTGTCATACAATTTAAGGGCTTATGTGGTATACAAAATTACATTTTTTTTTTTTTAACAAGAAAATACAAAATTACATTTGATGGGTTTAAAGTATTAAGTAAAATTTTATCAGGCATATATTTATGTAATTATCATTGTTTAAAATTATTTACAGCATTCTTGGTGGTTTTGCCACATTTTCATGTTGAACAAAACATAAGTTAAATCAGAATATTTTAAATCAGAATTATCAGCAATTTATTTGTATAGTTGTTTTACTAAATAAAAAAATCTTCATCTATGACGGTATTTACCAAACATACAGTACATTTCTACTTTGCATTATAATTTGAATGGGAAAGTAGCTATATCAATAGTTTAAATATGCATCTCTCTTCTGTATTAATTAATTTTACATATGTAAGACAATTTAATAATTGTAGTTTTTCAATTCTGGACATGTTTTTTTTTTTTTTTATTATTGAGGCAAATTTTTATACATTACTCTTATGCCCTGTACACACGGTCGGAAATTCGGACCACAAAATCCGTCTGATTTTTTCCGACGGATTTTGTCCGACACTGGTGTTGCATACACACGGTCGGACAAAGTTGTCGGAAAATCCGATCATTCTGAACGTGGTGACGTTCGTTGCGTACAACGGAACTACGTAGAGGCTAGTAGCCAATAGCTTTGGTCTCGTAATTTGATCTGAGCATGCGTGGCACTTTGTCCGTCGGAATTCGCTACACACGATCGGAAAAAGTCCGATCGGACGTTGTTGGAAAATTTGAGAGCAGGATCTCAAATTTTTTCCGACGGAAAAAGTCCGATGGCACCCACACACGGTCGGATTTTCCCACAACATGGTCCGATAGGACATTTGCCGTCGGAAATTCCGACCGTGTGTACGGGGCATTAGTCATTATTTCTCATATAGTCAATATTGTATTGTTTTTAAAAGACATTTACATTTTTTTTTTTGTCTTTTTTAGATTATTTCTTGAAGGCAATGGCAACCGGCGTGATACGCAACCTCTCAGAGCTTAAATTCCCCTTTCAGAATCCATACTTACTCCCAGATCTGACTCAGGATGTGGACTTCCAGGATTCTTCTGAAGAGGAAGAAGAAATGCTGGACGAAGAGGAGATGGATGACTTGTCAGATGGAGAACCAACAACCTTCAGGTCGACCCTTGTTTCTTTTGACCGGGTCCCAACTCCTGACGACAGCACAGAAATGACCAAGCAGCTTTTGAAGTTTTCTGAACTTATAAGCTCTGACATTCAGAGATATTTTGGGCAGAAAACCAAGGATGAAGACCCAGACTCTTGCAATATCTATGAAGACTACTTTACTCCCCGACTGTCAGGGGGACAGGAGATGTATTACCATGATCTGGTAAGGATAGCTCAAAACAAAAACAATGAGAAGGAGGACTTATTTAACCCACTTACACCTCCAGTCGAATTCGATGAAAAGATATTAAAAACCATATGTGCAAAAGAAGACCCAAAGAAACTTGGACCCCTGTGTGAGCTGTTTGACTTTGGCCTTCGTAAGTACCTAAAACAAAAGTCATCCCTAGCCAAGGATGGAAGGCAACAAAGACTAGATAAGAAGTATGCACATATTGTTCCCATGCATAGAAGACTCTTGCCACATTCATTTTGGAAAGAACCATCTCCAGATCCATCATGCATTTTAAACACTAATACACCAGACTTCAGTGACCTCCTGGAAAACTGGACATCCGATGCTCATAATGAACTACATGGCGCTTCTAGGGACCTTTTAGGTGAATTCAGTAGATAGGTCAATGCATGGACTTTAACACAATAAAACAAAGACATAAAGTAGTCCTAAAAAAACTCAAGCATCAATAACCAGTAGCTACAATTATAATACCGTAGTTAAAAACAACTGTTTTTTTTTTAACACAGCATGGTGTGGTAAAATATGCAAAAATTATTTGATTAAAAAGAAATTAGAACCAGATGGCTTCGTATGAACACTACAACCACACTACAGCAAGCGAAACCCATGGAGAGCCAACGTAAATTGCTTTTTTAACAATTAAAAAATGTTTATTTTGTTTACATTCTTGAGAGGTATTTGGTGTTGTTACAGAAATAGTTTTGGGCTCATATCGTTTTCATTTTAAGTTTGCTCATTAAGACATATTTTTTTTAAATTGCCATGTTTCAACTTTGTTGATAAAGTAGTCTTCAGTGTTGAACTGTATGCTGTTGTTGGTGATTTTCATTTAAAGGAAATATCTTTGTAATGCTCAGATTTTGTGTACCACCTTTGCTAGTGTTATACTTTACTGCAGTTCTTTGCATCATTTTTTTTTTTTGTGATACACGCAAAGCCTTTTTTTCCAAACAGATTGCTGGTCTTATGACCATCTGATTTGTTGGTTTTGCCGCGGTCAAGCTGGCGTCACATCAAGAGGGGCAGAGTTAGGACCTGTGTCAACAGGCTTTGCTCTCGTGTTGATAACGTCATTTTGAATTCAAATTGAGATGCTTCTAAAGTCATTCAGAATTCATTGATAGGTGTATCTAACATGATTCTTTTTATTTAATTATTTTTTTTTTTTGCCACGTCAGTTCAACTTTCCAGGAGGACCTGAATCAACTTTTACTGTTCATCTCTGTCCTTTCCAGTAGTCACATCATTGTGGCATAACATCCTTAATTTTAACTTATTTTATTAAACACGGAGACCAGAATCCTCCATTTTTTTTCACAGCTTAAATTTTGTTTTTACCCTACCCCTCCCCAACCCCCCCCCCCCCCTCTCCTCATCGCTGCGTCCATTTGCCTATATTGTTCAACAATGGTTGACCTACTTTACACTTAGAACTTAGAACTATAATCTGACGACCTCGGCATAGCTCCAAGTCTTTTTTAATTTTTTCCAACTGTCCCACTTTTCTCCTATTTCTCCTTTTCCATCAACTGCGCTAATTTTAAGGGACTCCATGGTACGGATATTCTCAACTGCGTCTATCCACTCCCATGTGGATGGATTTTCCGGGTTACACCATTTTCTTGAGATCAATCGTTTGGCAGCATTTAAAAGGTGCAGGACTAAAGTCCTTTCATATTGTTTAACCTCTCCTCTGGTGCCGTGCAACAAAATTATCCACGGGTCATTTTCAAGGTCTTTTTCCGCAATTTCCTTGCTATAGTTTATTATTTTTGTCCAGTAGGTTTTAATCTTATGGCACTCCCACCAGAGGTGAGCCATGGTCCCCTTTTCCTTACATCCTCTCCAACATTCTGCTGAGGCCCCTTGTTGATACTTACTAATTTTAGTTGGAGTAATATACCACATTGATATGCATTTGTAGTTCATTTCTGTGGTTCTTGCATCTATTGCTGACCTATGGGTTAATTTTAGAAATCTAACATGATTCTAACCTGCTTCAAGCAGGTTTGGGTTCCCCATAGACAAGTATGAGATGGGAAAGCCCATCAACAGTGACCCCCAACTATGATGAGTCAGTTATCCGCTGAGCTGGAATAATACAGTATCTCACCCTCTCATGTGACATGGCTTGTATAAAGTATCTTGCCAAAAACATTAAGGCTGTGGAAATTAAAGATTAATTCCACGATTAATCGTTAATATTTTTGATTGATCAAAATTCTTTTGATCGGTACTCACCTCTCCGCCGTCTTCCGGGTCTTCAGGGAGTTCCATCGGTGATCCGGTGACGTCACGGTCATCGACGTCACCGGACTGCTCCCCCCTTCCCCAAGTGCCTCCGTCTGCTAACGAAGGGAAGGGGGAGGAGTCCGGTGACATCGGAGTTCTGATTGAACGTAACGCGTAGGGGGGAGGAGCTACGCATGACGTCACCCGCTGCTTCCCTACGGAACTAACGTGATTGTCGGCTTTACATGCTGTGTTTTTATCATCATTTTGTGAGTAGTTTGTTTTTGAACACAAAAATTAAAATCTTATACTTAAGCGGTGAGCACTTAGATCTTTTCTTTCTACCCATGACCTGCGTCCTTGCTGAGATCTAAGGAGACATGAGAGAAGTTTATGGTCCGTGTTAACCCTTTTGATACCCACTTGCATGACCACCTGTTTGCACAGGGGTCCATGCCATAAGGTGAGAGTGATTAGTTAGACCGGAGGTGGAGGGATTGTCACGCTACTGTGGAAAAAAAAAAAAAAAAATGACTTACATCAGTGCTACAGTTTGAATTTAAAACGTATTTGTGTGAACTGTGAAGTTAAGTCATGGATTGTGGAAACTAACTAGTGTCGGGTGATTGTATATAGTGTATACCACATTTACCACTGACTAATGCAGAGTTGCAATGCAAGGAGATCAGCTAAAAGTAGTTGGATCTGTATGTGTGTTATAATTAATCAAAATTTGTAGATTAATCGATTAAAAAAAATCGATTAATCGAACAAGAACATTTTAATCAGTAAAACTGATTTTAACTCTTATTGGGGGGGATTCATGAAACCATACCTCATTTTCTTTTTGAAAAACAGGAAAAAAAGGATATCTGGGAGGGGGCTGTATACAAAAGGGTGTTGCATATCATGTTTGTTCATCAAAACATCCTTCAGGGTGAATGGGGCAAAAATCAAATGTTCTCAGGCTATTGGGTCTGCAGATCAAATTTTATTCGTAGAAAAAAAAAACAGTACAAGTAAAGAAAATACAAGTGTATTATAACGACTGGTGCTGAGTATCATAGGAAATAAGTATGCTGCTCAGCTGAGCTCTATCTATTGTCCGAAACTATCTTCCCATTAAGGGCTCTTTCACACGGACGGTCCGTATGTTAGTTTTTCATCCATCCATTTTAGGATGAAAGACGGACATACATGTATCCCTATGGGATAGCGGGTGTCAGCGGATGAGCATCCGCTGACACCCGATCTCGTCCGTGCCCGCTATGCTCCGTTTCTGCAGACGGAGGAAAATCCTATTTTCCCATCCGTCTGCAGAGCGGATCGGATGAGGACGGACTCTACGGTCCGTCGTCACCGATCCCCCATAGGGGAGAGCGGCGCTGTGACAGGTCTATCCCTGCGCTGTGTGCAGAGACGGACCTGTCATCTTCCTGCTCAGCGGAGATCGCTCTGGCGATCCCCGCTGAGCAAGCGGCTATCCACGGGGCGGATCTGCACTGATCCGCCCCGTGTGAAAGACCCCTTACGCTGTTTTATTCAATGAATAACATTGGATCTGCAAAAACAATAGCCTGAGAACATTCGATTTGCATAAAATGAATTTACATGCGGTTTTGATGGAATACCCCCAGTATGTTTAGCGAGGCGAGGCAATTTGTCATTATATTTGGCAGTTAAAAAAAAATGGCTGATTAAAATGCAAAGATCATTTTTATTGGCATTAAATTTAGAGAAGGCTTTCGTAGCAATTTGTATAAATTTTTTTTTAAAAGGTGTTTATTTTGGTTTTTTCAACATTACAAACAATAAACAATAAACAATACAGTACTAACAGCAGTAGTAGCACTTTATAAACAAGGGGATCGCATCCCAACATTCTTATGCGCCTGTTTCATTCCCCTGTAATTTACTCCTGGGGATTACGGCAACCGGATTGGGTCCCTATGCCCTACTGCGACTAACATCCATACACACACCCACTCACCCATCACACAGACTCACTCACACCCAAACACACCTCTTTCTACCCATGCTCTGTCCCAATAGGCCCACCAAGATCCACTCCCCCTTCCAGTAGAGGGAAATCCATATCATGGTATTCCCAATCATTTGTTAACAATCCTGTGTGGACAGGACCGAACCCCAGAAGGGGGCGGTAATATCCAACCAGGGTTGCCATACCTTATAAAACTTCTTGAGGCAGACCCTGTTTTTATAAACAATTTTGAACTTGGGGAGCTGTCCATTAATGATTCCATACAGAGTTTGTATCTTAGGAGGTTCGCTGTCTTTCCATTTCAGTAGAATAACTTTCCTTGCATAAAACATAATAGTCCGTATTAGTATGCGGGTAGCCACTGGGTGAACTAAGTCATTCAGTATACCCAGTAATCCCACTTCGGGTGTTCTGGGAATTGGTGTGTTAAGCTGTTCATCACAAAATTTGAATAAGTCTCTCCAGTATTGGTTGAGTCCAGGGCAGCTCCAGAACATATGAAACATATTAGCATTGTCACTAGTACACCGAGCACAACTAGCATTCACTCTCAGCCCCATACGTGCCAGTCTATCAGGAGTATAGTGTAGATGGTGGATAAATTTAAACTGTATATATTGGTCAGCGGTACATATAATATCTTGAAAGCAAACCTCAGTAACTTCTTCCCACCCCTCCTCTGTTAGTACAGGTATCAGTTTTTGCCATTTGGTGAACGAGGTTTGGAACGGGTCTGCTCCCGCCATGTTCAGGTGGTTATAGAAGGTTGTCACCATTTTTGTTATATCTGGGTCGGAGAGGTGATCTTCCAAAGGGGGTGTTCTGAGCTCCATGGTCAGGGTACCAAATTGGGCCCGAGTGGCATGTCTGATCAGAAGATACTTATAAAAAAATTTGTTAGGTATGCCATACTTGGCTTTTAGGTGGTCAAAAGTCACAAAAATACTATTTGAAAACAAGTGTGTCAGGTGCGTAACTTGCATCCTTGCCCACCATTTCGAGTCGGGATGACCATGGAGCTCAGGGAGATTTGGGTTATCCCAAATTGGAGTGCTTGGCGACCATGTACTCATACCTTTGGACAGGAGTCCGTTGCTCTCCTTCCAAGCTAGTAAACCAACATCCCTGGGGGAAAGTCTGGAGCATTTGTTGGGTCTAGACCTGTGCATCACATCAAGTGCCTTGGTACCTTCCTCATAAAATGAGGACATCAGGGAGACAGCGGGGGGCCGAGGGTCGGAGTGCATCCACTCATAAATAAACGTGAGCTGTGAGGCAAGAAAGTACTTCTGCAGGTTAGGGCATGCTAGTCCTCCCCTGCTTTTAACCGCTTGCAGGGACGTTTTAGATATACGTGGATGAGCAGCTTGCCAAGCAAAGGAAGACAGAACTGCCTCCACCTTTTGGAACATTTTTTTTGGGAGATACACTGGAGCTGCTCTAAAGAAATACAAAAATTTTGGCAAAAAAAATCATTTTGAAGATATTAATATGTCCTATTAAATTTAGTGGGAGGGTTGACCAGACTTGAAGTTTGTCCGTCATTTGTTTTATTACTGGTGTGATGTTAAGATCTACGAATCTGGAGAGGTCATTATGTATTTGAACTCCTAGGTATTTAAAAGACTGAGCAGTTTTCAGTCTAGAGTTCTCAAGGTATTTATATGGGATCAGAGGACCTATAGGAAAGGCTATGGATTTCTCCCATCCGACCCTCAGCCCCGACACCTCCCCAAACTCCTCAACCACCTGCATCAAACTTCTAAAAGAGCTCTCTTTGCCGTCCAGGTAGATTAACGCGTCGTCTGCGTATAGAGAGATTTTCTCCAATTGTGTTCCGCATTGGATGCCCCCAATCCCCGCGGCCTGCCGCACCGCCAGCGCTAGTGGCTCAATGGCGATAGCGAACAGGAGCGGAGAGAGGGGGCACCCTTGTCTGGTTCCCCTCTGCAAGGCAAATGCCACCGAAACATCACCATTGGTTCGGACTCTCGCACTTGGGTGCGCATATAGTAGACGGACCCACCTTAAAAACAGGGGGCCGAAACCCATATTTGACATGGTTTCCCATAAAAATGTCCAGCGGACCGTGTCAAACGCCTTTAACACATCTAAGGATAGCACTAGATGGCTTTGCTTCGTTACGTGTGCCCTATGGATATGTAGATATAGTCTGCGGATGTTATCAAACGTGTTGCGACCCGGCATGAACCCCGCTTGGTCTGGGGGGATAAGAGCTAAAATAACTTTTTGTAGTCTCTGGGCCAAAATTTTGGCCAGAATTTTCACATCGGTGTTTAAAAGTGAAATCGGTCGATAAGATTCACATAGCAGTTTGTTCTTTTCGGGTTTAGGCAAGACAACAATGAGGGCCTCATTCATGGAAGCTGGCAGAGTACCCTGCTGCAGAGAATTTCGGAACGTGTGCAGAAGCTTGGGGGCAATTACCTCCGCATAGGTCTGATACCACCCGGAGGGAATACCATCCAAGCCCGGAGTCTTTGAAGGGGGCAGAGAGCGGATTGCTGCCTCTACCTCTTCCAAAGTGATCTCCTGTTCCAGAAGCCCCCTCTGTGCCTCATCCAATGCCGGGAAGGCCATGGAAGAGAAAAAGCCCCTAAACGTGGCCTCCTGTGGTGGGTCTAGGTCGGTGTACAGGTCACTGTAGTAGGTAGCAAATGTCTGGTTAATGCATACTGGATCATTGGTTATGGAGCCGTCCTTCAGTGTAATGGCCGGTATTGAGCTGTCTGTATATTCGGTGTGGGCCAGAAAAGCCAGCATCCTACCATTTTTTACCGCCATGTTCGTGTATTCTTGCAGATAGGTATAGTTGTTGTTTTTTTTTAGTCATATCTACCTGGTGTAGTTGTAATGCATTATGTGCGTTTGAAATTGTCCCCCGAGTCTCATCTGTCAGATCCCTCATGTGTTGGGCTCTAGCGTCCTCTAGATTTTTTTCCAGCTCCACCAGGTGGGCCGCCCCCGTAGCTCTATAGTGTTTGATACGTGAGATATAAGCCCCCCGTAGGACTGCTTTAAAGGCGTCCCATGTGGGTCCAGGTTCTGCGGTATCTAAGTTGTTGGACCAGTAGTCTAGCATATCCAGCGAGATAGCTTCCTGTATCTCAGGGGTGGATATCCATAGGGGGCTCAGTCTCCATATCCGAAACGTCGGCCTGTGTCCCAGAGTTAGGGTAACTGTCATAAGTGAGTGGTCTGATATGGTCTGTGAGACATAGTCCATATTTAAAACATTCGGCAGCAGGTCCCTGCTGGCAAGTGCATAGTCTATTCTAGAGAGAGAACCGTACGTTCTAGACTGGCATGAGAAAACTTTTTTGCTGGGGAACTTCCATCGCCATATATCTACATATCCATATACCTCACACCATTTGCCAAACAATCTGGAGTCATTTAGCTGTGGTTTCAGTCTATCAATGGATGACTGCAACACTGAGTTGAAGTCACCCATTAGTAGCACTGGACAGCTGGGTAATAAAGAAAGTTGTGTACTTATATCCGTAAAGATTACTGCTGAAACCGGAGGGGGGACATATACTGTTGCCATAATCAATGGGGTGCCGCGAACTGAGGCATGAAGTATCAAATACTGTCCTTTAGAATCAGAGATTACCCTATGACATTCAAAAGGAAGGCCTTTGCGTATTAGCACCGCCACTCCGCGGGCATAATTAGAATATGTGGAGGTGTAACTATGGGCAACCCAATGTTTTTTGAGCGCTAGGACTTTTGACCCTGTCAAGTGGGTTTCCTGCAGGCAAAGAACATGGGGTTGCAATTTCTTGATCCGCTCAAAAATCAGTGCACGTTTAAATTTAGAATTCATTCCTCTCACATTCCACGAGCAAATCTTTACGTCAGCCATGGGACTTCCTTACAAATATTAAAACCACTGAGATCCACTCATATTTACTTGGTGTACCCCTGATTGCCATCATTGTGTTATCCAACTTTATACAGTTACCGCCATTGGGACAGAGCAACATACATCCATCCTTCAACCAAACTCCATTCATACACACACACACATAGCAACAGAAAAAAAGAAAAAAAGATTGAACTGTACATGTCCCGCCGTCAACTGACAGCAACACCCCTGCCCTGCTCTCTGAAAAACGGAGAGGGCTTGTACCCCAAACTAGGGCCATGCATGGGGCGCATGGCCTGGAACCTATTTGGTCCATATTAGCAAGTTAGAGCCAATACTGTGGCTAACGTCTCTCCGCATGTGGAGTAGCTCCAGCTCCCCCCCATTCGTGGCGGGAGGCCTGTACCCCACTGGGAAAACAAGTGCGGTTGATCTGCATTGCCGGTTAAGTGACTTGGGACACCACTGCAGGCATATCAAAAAGGGTTGGCAAAATCAAAAATCAGAAAAATAAGAAAAATAAACGGCAGCAGCAAACACCCTACAGGGGGTCACTTTAGGCAAAGTTGGCCAGTCACGAGCCATTTGAGTGACTGGAGGACAAGAGGATATCATTGCCTACGGTAAACTTCAGTCAGCTGGTGCTCGAGGGGGTCTTGGCAGGGTTTCCCACCATGCGATGACATTCTTTGGCGACTGGAAGAATAACACTTTTTCATCATGTACCACCCGTAGAGTAGCTGGAAATAACATGGAGTATTGGATAGCGTGGTCTCTCAGGTGCTTCTTGACTGCTTGGAACTGCGCACGCTGGTTGCGTACCGCAACTGAGTAATCAGGGTACAGTGATACTGTAGCATTGTTAATCTTGAGACTGCCTTTCTGTCTGGCAGCTCGCAGGATGGAGTCCCTGTCCCTGTAGTTGAGCAGTCTCATAATCATTGTACGTGGGGGATTGCCAGCGGGGAGAGGCCTACCTGGGACCCGGTGCGCCCTCTCAATTATAAAACAGGGGGATAGCAACTCCCGACCAAATTCCTGCTCCAGCCAGCTTTCGAGGAATGCTACCGGGTCGGATCCCTCCACCTTCTCAGGGAGCCCAACCAGCCTCAGGTTGTTCCTCCTAAAGCGGTTCTCGAGATCGTCCATTTTGGATTCTAGAGAGGATATTTTCCCGCCGGTGGCATTCAGTTTGGGTAGGATGGGGTTAACCGTGTCCTCCAGTTCGCTTATTCGGTCTTCTGTCTCGGTCACCCTGCCCCTCAGTTTGTGAACGTCTTGCCGTAGCAGTGTAAAGTCACTCCTGATTTCAGCTACCGTCCCCATTAAAGCTGTATGGTTTACCTTAATGGTCTTTAGTACTTCCGCCAGCGTAGGCCCGGAGCCATCATCCGTCGCCTCCTCGCCCTCAGATGTTTGTGAGATCAGGTTCGGGGGGTCTGGGAGTCCCGGGGAGGAGGGTGGAGAGGCACCCGAGGCGTCTCCAAAGAGATCCGGTGTAGAGGCCGGAGAAGCAGAGGGTGCCGAGACGGTAGTGCGGCGGCCATCTTGGCCCGATCTCGTGTTGATGCTCATTCGTACCGGTGCTTGCTTTCGCCTTTTGCCCATCCGGCAATTTCACCATCCGGTGAATCAGCTGTTGCCTCCGGTGTCGGCGGTGGTCTCCGTTTCTGGAATTAGGGCAGATCAAGCCAGGATTGTGCAGGATAGTAGTGGGTAATGCCGGAGCTGCTCAGAGAAGCGTCCGCTCACATGTCCTCCTAGGCCACGCCCCCAATTTGTATAAATTTGGTGGAGTTTTTCTGTCCTGACTCCAGTGTGGGAATTAGAACAAAGTGAATCTTCTCGCTTGTGTTGTGGCTACCAAGTGGTGGAAGGAACAGCCCCTTAAACGCAACTGTGCCATGGCATAAACATGCAAGCTTTTAACCCCTTAATGACAAAGGTCAAATAAATCTTAACGCCAGAGCAATTTTTTTTTGCTACGTTGACATGTTAGTAAAATTGCATAACATTGCTACTGCTTAGTGTATCCAGGTGAATTATACCTTGTTTTTTTAGGACAAATTTATCTCTTATTTGGGGGTAAATGGTAATGGATATCTCCTGTTTTTTTTTTTTTAATTATTAATAATAAGGAAAACTGGCAAAAAATACTAAAAAAAATATCATTAAAAAAAAAAAATTGGCTGCCTATTTCTTTCTGCCACCAAAGAACAACCTAAAATAAACTCTCCTGCTTCTGACAATTTCAACACCATATGTGTATGTTATTTGTACAGGGGGTCCCCGAGTTACGAACTCGTTAGGGACTGGCCGCCTGTACGGAAGTCGGAAATGTTCGTAAGTCGGCGCGCATGCGAAGACCGACAAATACGGAGATTTCCGGACATTTCCGATGTTCCGTCTATTGCCGTTCTGCGCATGCGCGGCAAATTACGGACATTTCGGGCATTTTCCGAAGCTCCGTATGGCCGCGCATGCGCAGAATGGCCGAAAGACGCCGAAAATGACCGAAAAATGGCGGAGGGTCCCCGCAGCACCCCGTTCGTAAGTAGGGGTTGTTCGTAGGTCGGGGGTTCGTAAGTCGGGGACCCCCTGTAGTTGGTACCCATAGTAGGGCCAAGAAACTATAGCGTTCATTTTGCTTTTTTTTATCCTGCCTAAAACACACTGACACCAAATCAAAAAATACACTGAGATCCTGACCTTTGACCCTAACCCTGACAATGACCTAGATCAAACCCTGATGTAGCTATTTTACCTTTTAAATTATTATTATTATTATTATTAATAGTATTAATATTATTTTTACACACACTGCTCTAGCAAAGGAGAAAAATATACACTGTAATATACAATGTATATTTTTTTCCAATCAAAAATAGAGAAAACAACACAGAGGTGAGCTGTACAGTGATTGATAACTGTGATAGCCAATCAGAGGCTATCACAGCAATCTGGTGATCAGGGACCAGGCCTCCTGCTTCCTGATTGTTAGTACAAGACCCAGAGCATTCGATGAAAGCTACCCAGAGCATTCGATGAAAGCTCAGTCTTTGTTGTTATTATTTGATTTTTTACTATTTTATTTAGGGTGATTAGGGTGTGCCCAGACACACCTGGCACACCCTGTGCGCACACCTATGTATGCAGCCCCATGGATAAAGACCCACTTCTGTGAGGCCACATATATGTACATGCTGGTCAGGAAAGGATTATAGGACTTTAGCTTTTACTTTCTGATTGGCATACCCGTCACTGTATTTGAGCCATATCAGTATAGATCAGGGATTTCCAAACTACGGTCCTCCAGCTGTTGCGGAAATACATGTCCCATGAGGCATTGTAAATCTCTGACATTCACAGACATGACTAAGCATGATGGGAATTGTAGTTCCTGAACAACTGGAGGGCCGTAGTTTGGAGACCCCCGGAGATGCAAGAAGACTGATACACTAGACTGCCTGCATTGTATATATAGTCTACACTGAATGCAGAGAGAAAATATATATATATATATATATATATATATATATATATATACACACACGCACATACTACAATGTATATATATATATAATATATATATATATATATATAAATATATTGTGTATGTGTGTGTATATATATATATATATATATATATATATATATATATATATATATATATATACACACACATACTACTATATATATATATATATATATATTGTAGTATGTGTGTGTGTATATATATATATATATACACACATACACAATACACATACACAATAATATATGTATCATATACAGTGTAGTGTGTGTGTGTGTGTGTGTAT
Organism: Lithobates sylvaticus; assembly: GCA_028564925.1. NCBI lineage: Eukaryota > Metazoa > Chordata > Amphibia > Anura > Ranidae > Lithobates > Lithobates sylvaticus. Next base: position 263,499,916 of record CM053031.1, read on the forward strand.
CTATCTATCTATCTATCTATCTATCTATCTATCTATCTATCTATCTATCTATCTATATATCTATATATATATATATATATATATATATATATATATATATATATATATATATACATACATACATACATACATACACTAAACTGCCTGCTCGCAACTAACTAACCTGCCTAATCTCTCTTCATGCATAACACTACACACGGCCACCGTGTAAGCAGCCTTATATAGTGCAGGGCGTGGACTTAGCCCCCTGAGCCATTATTGGCCAAAGGCACCCTGCCTTTGGCCAATCATGGCTCTCACAGCAGATTGCGCTGTGATTGGCCAAAGCATGCAGGTCAGGTGCATGCTTTGGCCAATCAGCAGCCGCGCATTATGAGGCGCTCCGCAACACACAAATTTGCCGCTAACGCCCCATATGTTCAGTTAGTTTGCAAGCAGACGAACACCCGATGTTCGAGTTGACCATCCCTGGTGTCAATACATTGAATAAATGTGTGGGCGAGTTTTCATCTGTCAGATTTGACGCTTGATTTTTTAATTTTTTTTTGTTTGTTAACCAGCTTTCACTTTAACTTGGAGCATCACAAAGGTCAGGTGTCACTTTGCTTTTTTACAGTTGCTGCCTTGTCTCACACACTGTTTCCCAGCTCCCGAGAGTACATAACAATGCCACATTACAAAGCCCTATTATTGTCTACCTTTCTCTGAAAGTGTATGTAACCCCAATAATGAGCTTCTCTTATTTGGTCTGATAAATATACCATTGAAAGCGTTCTATCTGTTCTATAATTTCCTCTGCTCTCTTCTGCTTTCCTATCAGTTACATTGTTCCCAGCTCTTTGTGGGTTACAACTCCCACTAATTTTACGGAGATGAGGAAAGGGGGAGGCATTCTGTAGCCCTAACATACTTCCTGCCATAGGGGGACAATGCTGCTCATCTATTGACAGTAAGTAAGCGTGGTCACCTCGGGGTGTTGCTGGCAGAATCACCAGGTGAAATTGAAAGAAAAACCTTAAAAAGAAAACAAATGCAGCCACCACATTTAAAGCTCAACCCTGGTGTAGCGGTGCCCCTGTGGGGGTCGCTGAGTGTAATAGTTCCACTTGTCACCCTGAGCGGCCTGGCATTCACTTCCATTCATACATTCAAGACAATGAATAGTCCATCAGCTTGTTTTTGTTGTTTTTATTGTTGTTTATATTGAGGGGAATAAGTCCCAACTGTTCAATATCCACCATTTGCTGGTAGGGGTCTGCAGTCTTCTTTGGTGTAGCAACCAATAGCCAATTTTGTGCTGACTGATTCTTGGTGGACTACTGGTCCCAGTCAATCCTGTGCAGGTCCTGCCAGCCCTCCTGACTGCAGCAACTTGACTGAAACACCAGCAACATCACAGTCTCTCCCTCCTGGCATGTCTCTCCCAGATCTTCTCACTGGGCCTGCCACTCACGACCCCGGAATGGATTCCTCCTAGTGACTTGCCCGGCATTGCTCTCCACTGTCCTCCTCCTGCTCCTGTTCAGGACACCCCGACATAGCGTTCCTTCCCAGCTCCCGAGCTCCAGGCCTGAGGTCACTCCCCAGAATGTGGGCTCCCTCCCAGGCCACGACAGCCTAACCCTCCATCACTAGTTCTTCCACCCGAACAACTCCTCCCACAGCAGGCTGACCCTGAGTATATATAGGAGGGCCAATCCTAGTTGGGGATTGGTCAGGGCTCCGAGATACGCTCCATGTCACTCCAATCCTCTGCCCTGCCTCTTTTCCAGAACCTTCTAGAAACAGAGGAGGCGCCAGAGAGATGAAGTACATGTCAGTCACCTGCCGCTACACTAAACCACTCCCCAGCCCCCAGACCAAAATAAACAGGACTAGCTCATAGCTAGGCCTGCCTAAATTTTACCTGCACTAGCTGTAAAAAAAAACACAACTACCTGTAGCACATCCTACCAGAGCTAGGGGGTGCTACACTGGGTTAAAGGAAAATAAATTCACATGCAGTGGGGTTGTCCCCACATTGCACAGGTCAACTGCTCATTTTGTCTAGGAGTAAGGATAAAGCTTATATGCACACGATCCTTCGATCATCCAGAAAATGGTGCTCCCCCACGGTCCTGCGTTGGACTACTATTCCATAGTTGCCAACATTGTAAAAAAAATGATAGGGACACTTTTTTGTCTGTGGGCGGATTCTTATTATAATTAGGGGGTGGGGCATTCGTTTGTAGGTGTGACATAGCTGGGGAAAGAATGTGGCACGCAGCACCACAATAGAAATATGTGTATTTCAGAAAGTTTAACAATCAGCAGATAAAGATACTCCAAACACCTGGTGTTAGCAATTCAATCATCCCGGCACCATGATTGTTATTATTACATTGAAATATAAAATTAAATCATTCAACTTACCATAATGTAGAATCAGAGGGAGCCCTGAGTGTGTCACTAGCCTTTGCAGTAGCCAGAATTCTATCCTGGCCTTTGTAGTGGCAGTTTTTAGAATTCTATCCCAACCTTTGCAGTGGAAGTTCCCAGAGTTCTATCCTGGCCTTTGCAGCTCCCAGAGTTCTATTCTGGCCTTTGCAGTGTCAGTTCTCAGAATTCTATCCCGGCCTTTGCAGTGGCAGTTCCCAGGGTTCTATGCTGGCCTTTGCAGTGGCAGTTTCCAGATTTCTATCCCGGCCTTTGCAGTGGCAGTTCCCAGAGTTCTATCCTGGCCTTTGCAGCTCCCAGTGTTCTATTCTGGCCTTTGCAGTGGCAGTTGCCAGATTTCTATCCTGGCCTTTGCAGCTCCCAGAGTTCTATTCTGGCCTTTGCAGTGGCAGTTCTCAGAATTCTATCCCGGCCTTTGCAGTGGCAGTTCCCAGGGTTCTATGCTGGCCTTTGCAGTGGCAGAAAAAATCTGATGGATTTTGTGGTCGGATTCTCCGACCGTGTGTACGGGGCATAAGAAGCGATCTGATGGTGGAGTGTTTTACGTTGGGAACAAATGTTTCATTGTAATCTTCACCAAGTTTCTGGGAGTAACCCTTGTTAACTAGTCTGGCTTTGTATTTGTGGATATTCCCTTCTGCGTCTCACTTTACTTTGAAAAGTCCACTTACTTCCTATAGTTTTGTGGTTAGGAGGGAGCTCTGCAAGTGTCCAGGTTTTATTTTCTTGAAGTGACTTTAATTCTTCTTTTGTTGCCTTTCTCCATTTATTGACTTCACGTTTTGGCAGTTTTTCTATGCCTTCCAAGGATGTTGGTTGAAGTATGCTGTGTGTTTTGACAGTCTATGACAGCTTGCGGGATGGTATCCCCTTTGTAGTTTAATTGGATCTCCTGATTTCAGGCAGTTCAGCAGGATCTGGTGGGGAACTTTTTAGGTATTTGGGCATTGTGAGTTCCACCTCTCACTTCTGCACAGGTTCACTTTGATCAACCTTTTCTTCTGGTTTGCTTGGCATATTCACTTCACAGCTTCCAGGGATCTGTGTTTCTGGTGATGGGCTCTCTTCAAAATAAACACTATGGCTTATTGTCACTTTGTCAGCCTTTGGGTGTAGGATTCTGTAACCCTTAGTTTGCTCACTGTAGCCTACTAGAATGCCCTCTATGGCTCTGTTCTCCAGCTTGAATCCCTTTTCACTTTGAATATAGGCATATGCTTTACATCCAAACAACCTGATGTGCCCTATGCCTTCCTTCAACGATATGAAGTTTGCCGGTACCGTATGCTGAAAAACAGCCCCACACCATGATGTTCCCACCTCCAAACTTCACTGTTGGTATTGGGGTGTTTTTGGAGTGATGTGCCTTTTGACCTCCAAACATGGTGTGTATTATGGTATACAAAGAGTTCAATTTTGGTCTCATCTGACCAGACTATTTTATATATTATTATATAGGCTTGTCTAAATGGTGTGCAGTAAACTTTAAATGAGCTTCAACATGCTTTTTCTTCAGCAATGGAGTCTTGCGTGGTGAGCGTGCATACAGGCCATGGTGGTTGAGTGCTTTACTTATTGTTTTCTTTGAATCGAATGTACCTGCTAATTCCAGGTCTTTCTGAAGTTCTCCAGAAGTGGTCCTTGGCTCTTAGACAACTCTTCTGATAATTCTTTTCACTCCTCTGTCAGAAAACTTGCGAGGAGCACCTGGTCATTGCCGGTTTATGGTAAAATTATGTTATTTCCACTGGATTATGGCCCCAACAGTGCTTACTGGAACATTCAGAAGTTTAGAAATCCTTCTGCAACCAATGCCGTCAGTATGTTTTGCAACAATAAGGTTGCAAAAGTCTTGAGTGAGTTCTTTGCTTTTACCCATCATGAGATGTTTCTTGTGTGACACCTTGAAAGTTGATAATGAGATACCTTTTAATAGGCCATTAGTTGAGCCTGAACCAGCTGATATTAATTTTCACTGACAAGGGGCAGGATTGCTTTCTAATTACTGATAGATTTCACCTGGTGTCTTGGCTTTCCATGCTTTTTTGCACCTCTCTTTCTTTGTGTATCCAATAACTTTTCCTTGTGTCATTCCATTTTATTACACATAACTTCATTTCTGAACTTATTTGTTTTGGTTTCTTTGTATTTATGGATTACATGGGTTGTTCCCGACATGTGGTGAAAATTTTTAATACCAATAGCACCTTTAGAAATATATTTACATAAAAAAATGACGTGTTCAATACTTATTATTTACAGTAAGTAAATAAGTACAGTATGTACAGTATGTATAAATACAATAGGGTTTATCTTGAATGAGGAAACATTAAAAGAAAAATGAAGAGACACTTTTCGCAAAAGAAATACTGAACATGTCCTACTTCTGGGTAACAGCTATGTGACACAATATAGTAGACAGACTTCATTTTTTCACGTTCAGTAAAAACCTTTTGGCACCGATGATGTGATAATGCTGAGTTCGAAATCATAACAATCTCATTTTCACAAGGAAGAAGGAAGCCAGCAATATGTGACAACCTCTGACACATAGCTGTCCCCTATAGACAAGTCACACTGAACTTATACCAAGGAATGTATAACGAATGTCTATAAGCTATTTCCTGTGCTGGTCAAATGTTTTTCATTGACTTAAAATAGAAATCGCACCTGGGGGAGGGACATGACCTGTAAGTAATACTTAACTGCCCAAAACTGTTCTGAAAAGTCAGGACATCTGCTCTACCAGACAGAGCTGTGAAAATCTCAGGACTGGATGGACAAAAATGCCAACATGGTTCCCCTGTACTAATTTCATTTGTGTAATGTAATTCTGTGCAGCCAGTCTTGTAATTCAAGCACCCCTACCAGGCAGGTCCTAAAACCTCCACTCCAGACAGGGGCAACACAGATTGGCCAAGGTAGTGGGACAAAATGTCAGCTTCCAGCAGGCCTATGCCACGTACACACGAGCAGACTTTGACGGACTAGGTCCGACAGTCTTTCCAACGGACTTTCGACGGAGTTCTGGCGAACTTTCCGAATGAACGGACTTGGCCACACACAACCACACTAAAGTCCAATGGATTTGAACGTGATGACGTACGATTGGACTAGAATAAGGAAGTTCGTGGCCAGTAGCCAATAGCTGCCGTAGCGTCGTTGTTTGTCTGTCGGACTAGCACACAGACGAGTGGATTTTTCGATAGGAACTGGGTCCAGTGGAGTTCCGGCGGGAAAATTTGAAACGTTCCATTTCTAAAGTCTGTCGAATTTTTCGACACCAAAAGTCTGATGGAGCCCACACACGATCGAATTGTCCGATGTATTCGTTCTGTCGGACCTATGCTGTTGAAAAGTCCTGTTGTGTGTACGCGGCATTAGGAGCACTCTCATTGGAGGAGAGGACAACTACACAAAGCCCATATAAAGTGTGTGTGTGTGTGTGTGTGTGTATGGGGGGGGAGGGGGTCACATCCAACATAATTTAAATGAAATGGAATGTAGCACTCACCTAGGGTAGGATGCTAGTTTACATCTAGGTACATCTAGTTTTTGGGTTTCTTCTGTAATCAAGGGAGAAGTGATTGTTTGGCCTGGTCTGTTCAGGGTTTCACATGCTGGGAGTTTGACTGCTTCCCCCTGCCTGTAGAATAAGCTTCCAGAGCTTACAGCGGGAGTTTCAACATAACCAGCCTGAATGTTTATCAGGTTCCATTCAATCCTTGTAAAGAGTGTCCAGAAGGGGACTGAAATAGTGACAAATAGTCTGAAGCACTAGAGGGCTGGGTTCCTTCTCCCCAGGAGGGTTCCAGAGCCTGAGGGACTGCTGCATTTTGAGAGCCCATGGACTGTAAAGCTTGTCTAGAGGCCTCAGTGGTCTCAGGGCCAAGGGCCTGGATGTACTTTGCTAGAAGCTGATTGCAGAACCTCACCACAAGGGATCTGGTCTGGAGAAGGACTGTCTCAGTTGCTGGATGTCCAGAGGAAGGTGGAAGCTGTCCAGGGGACTTGTAAGTAAAGACCCTAAACTGATCTCTGTGACTGAAGTGTTCTGGTGATTTCACTGGATACCAGCAGTGGTGCATCAGTGCAAGGTAACCAGATGTCAAAGAGACTTGCCTCATGGTCCCCAGCTGTGAGGCATTAGTCTGCCCAACACCCACAATTACTCAAGGAGAAGATTGTTCTCTGACTGCTATGTACTAATCATGCTGGAGTATCCCATGCCCTAACCCCTTCTCCTGGTAAAGTTCTTTAAGGAATAATTTGTAAAAAGACATCTCCTAAACTGATTCATTGGAGTATATGGACTGGTGCTTGGGTGACTGGCAGTCTCTGTACTATTAGGAAAGGTCCAGCTCAGTGGTGGGCCGTCCATATGGGGCGCGGAGGCACCGCCCCCCTAATCCATGCGCCCGGCCCCTAATCTACACGCAGGGCACCGAAAGCATGGATTTTAATGTTTTTTTTTTTTTTTTTTTTTTTAAGCACATATTAGAGCCTGAGGCTCTAATTGGCTTCAAAAAAGGGTGGGCAGCTTGGGGCACAGAGCACTGAGCTCCAAGCTCACCAAGTTAGTGTGAAAATAGCGAAATAATATTCGCTATTGTCTTCCTGATTCGTCGGGAGTCCGAAGACTGCCTAGCCAATCGGGTCTCAGGAGCCACTTCCTGTTCAGCCGGCAGGAGAAGCAATGGCCCCCTGAGCAAGGAGTAGCAGCAAGGAGCAGCTGCCCTACTCAGGATCCTTGTCATCTGCCTCCTAAGGTAAGGGGGCCTCTCTGATCGTCTGTCTCTAATGGGGGAGGGGGAACTCTGCCTTCTCGTCCATCTCCTACTGGGGGTGGGGATTGCTGCCTTCCCGTCCATCTCCCGCGGTGGGTGGCAATGGTGTGTTGCTCCCCTAAAATATTGAGCACCAGCCGCCACTGGTCCTGCTGTTACCAGTGGCCGTAGGTAGTGCCACAAGAAGCTTTGGGTACCCCTCTTGTGATAGCATTAAAGTTAGAGGAGAAATAGGGCCAAACCTCTTTTGCCTCTACTTTCCCTATAGATCACAGGGGTGCATTTGGTTCGGCACTCTTGTGACTTATTTTCAGCCAACAGTGGGCTAAAGCCAGCTGTCAGCTGACATCACTGAGCCGGTCCAGGCTCTGAAGGGATCCCGACTTTAAAGTTAGGATCCACCAAGATTCCAGCGCAGCCGGCTCAGCCTCTCAGATTGCAGCTAAGAGCTTGAGCCATCCCTCACTCCCCCACAGCCTGGCACTCCAGTGAGTACTGGAAGGGGAGAGCAGAGAGCCATGACTGGCAGAACTCTCAGTTCTCAGTCTTAGAGATGGCAGGGGACAGATGCAGCGTCGGACCGATGCTGCATCCACCTAGGTGAGTATGAATGTGTGTTTTTTGTAATCCCAAACTTCTCTTAAAAAAAAATAAAAAATAAACAAAAACATGTAAAAAAAATGATATTTAACCACATGCCGACCGTGTATAGTCGAAAGA